>JANZLP010000032.1:5541806-5552525 GCA_026930925.1 Chelictinia riocourii | reverse complement strand
ACATTATATGGAATAATGTTCTGCATTCTTGGAATAAACTAAAGTGCTCATATTGTATGTGCTGTTCATAGTTTTATAACATTTTCCACTGCACTTTTTTACTTCAGTACTTGTTTCCTTTCTCCATATTTCAATGCCTCAACAAACATCATTCAGCTGTTGCATTGCGAGCGGCTGGTGACTTTGGACAGACCCAGGAACTGGTAAGTTCTTGGTTCAGATGGAGCACAAAAGATGACGTGTTCTACCCTTGCCCTCAGGCTGTCTCTCAGGGAGTCCTTCTAGGATTTTATCTCTTGGTTTTGCTGTCTCTAAAATGGCGTGGTGACGAGCATTACCTTTGTAAAAAGGGAAAGATTTCCAAGTGAGCAGTGCTGTATGAGAGCTTGGGAGAATTGCTGGTACATCCTGAGCTGGAGCCTGCTGCTGAAACCCGTCATTGCTTTGGTCAGTTCACTGACGGTCTGCTTCAGCTTCCCTGGCAGTAAAATGAAACACCCATGGGATAGACCAGGGATGCTGGAAGAATCTTTGATGCATGTGAAACTGTGTAGTTGACAAAGTTAGTATAAATGAAGTGTACATCAGTGACAGAAGCCTGGATTTTCTGTGAGCATTCTTTCATCTGTACTTTAGCTAGTTGAAAAGTTTAATCTTAGTGTTTATTCTGTAGGGGGGGGTTAATTGTTGCAAATAAAAGCTAATTCTTTTCATCTGCTAGGAAGTAGATTAGTAAAGTTTTGACTGAAAGACATGACCACATGTCTCAGAAATCTACTAATTGCCCTTGAAGTATTTAGCTTTCCCAGACCTATGGATATGGTCCTCAGTTTGGAAATGCTATGTCTCTGAATGTCTTCTGTTACCCTGACTTTGTTACAGCATTTTCAGTCTGTCAAAAAGAAAATGAGTACCCAGATTCCTGAAGCCTGGAAAAAGGTCATTAAATAGATCAGACAAAAAGGAAATAGCATGTCTACTAAATCAAAGATGTTTTATACAAACCATGATGGGTCATGCTGAGAGCTGTCTAGCTTGTTGAGCTTAGCAATGTTTCTCTCCTTGAAAATTAGCCAAGAATTTAGCTCTTTCCATAACTTACTAATCCATCTACACAGCAGAGTTCAGATCCTACAACTGGTATGGTATGAACCCAGCATTCTTCTGACTGGGTAGTCTTTAATGCTTTGATTACAACATAACTAAGAGTAGAGTCTAGCCTGTGATTTTACTTGTCCTGTTAGTAACTTCTGAATCCTTTTGTGCAGGATGTATCATATGTAGAGCATAGGATTTCAACATAACCTTTGCAGCACTGTCACCCACCAAAAGGTGGGTTGGAAGATAGTCAGCAGGTACGAATGAAGTACTCTTAAGTCTTTGTAGCTATTTACTTCTCAAAGTGAAGACATGAGATGTTCCTTTTCCTTTGGGAAAGGATCTGGTGAAAACTGGGAATTGCCACTGAACAGAAGGGAAACTTTCCTCTTCACTGATCAGATAGTCTGAGCTACAGAGTGTAGCGGTATTTTCTAAATGGATGTGTCTGTGTAGCTCAAGGCATCTTCCAGAGGGTCCATCTCTCAGTTGCTGTTGCGTGTCCTGTCACTGGTTGTTGTGAAAGGATAAGCCCTTGTTATTTCATTACAAACTTATAGGGCTCCCAGCCTGCTTTGTGCCGAGTAGCTAAGGGGAGGCTATGATATAGTCTGGCCTTCTAGGAGTCTGTGTCCTCTGTATTTCTTGGCGTAGGTGCAGTACATCTGGGGAATTTTGGACAGTTGACCAGGAGTTTGAAGGGCTTCCTATGTAGCTCCCTGTACCCACTCAGCACCTGTTGTCTTAGTGATCCAGTCTGTAGCTGTGCTGTAGCTCAGTTTTGTTCAATTCCTTCATGATACTTGAGGCTTCTTCCTCTTGAGGTATTACTTGGCTTTTTCATATATACTTAATTGAGAAGACAATTAAATATAAGGCATTTCTTTACATCTTTCAGTTTGTTAGATAGATTAACGAGGAGAGATGCAAAAAGGATCCAGCCACCCAGGGAAAGGAAAAAAGTGATTGTGTAAGTTTTGGCAAAGGGGGCTTGAGGAAGGACCTGGGTTTAGAAATGTCACAGAAGGAGTTTATCCTTGAGAAAAGCTTTTGACAAGATGGCAGTGTAGGTGGGAAGGGGAAGGTCAGGGATGGCAACAGGGCTGAGTCATCAGTTAGAAGAGCAGGTGGGACTCTGGGGTGGACAAAAAGGGCAACCAGCAATGTGAGAAGACCTGGGAGCAGTCCTTTACCTAAAGGACCCCCAGGATGAGAGGGCCTAGACAGTGAATGTTTTGCTGCATTCATAGAAGGGAGGGGTTAAAGAAGAGATAAATAAAGACATGGCCATTATATGTAGAAAGTATAGCAATTTTTAGAATGTTTTAATTTTCAGGGAAATCACCTTCCATGCACCTTAAATCCTGACTAATTGGGTTTTAGGCATCACAGAGACAGCCATTATATCAAGTCTTAAATGGATAAACCAATGAAAAGAGAAAAGAATTATACCTCCATACTTCTGGTCCTTGTGCCCAAATGATGGGAACACCTTGGCAGAGGCCAGCACAACTCTTACAACTCAACGCAGTACAAAGAGATACACAGAGCAAAGATTGCCCTCACTACATGAGTCCACACCAATCAGTTAGGCAAGAGCAGGAGGTATAATCCACAGCTAACATGATTTTACAAGCCGAAGATTCAATAAGCAGCAGCAAGTCTGTGCTGAGGAGCCCAAGACAAAACCAGAGACATACCTACAGTCAGGTGGACCAGAGTAATATTTGCACTCCCTTTTAAACAGTAACATTATACTAGTAAGTTTATTTGGGAGCTAATCTTTGCCAAAGTGGAGGATATGTTTCAGGAGACTATTTGTCCTGGCCAGTGTTGCTAGATATAAACTGAAGAAATCAGCCACAAGCTCTCTTTCCATCCTGGGCTTTCCTTCAGGAAGTTTCTGCATGTAGACCTCTCCTCCACCCTTGCTGTCATGCTTCTTTGACTGGAGGTGGTAGCAGGTTCATGTATTAGGAGTCAGTGTAGTAACTGAAGCCAGAAAATGATATGTATTTCTTTGTGTATTCAGACTACACAGGTCAGCATTGTTCCCTGCAAGATGGGAATGCACATTTCGGGAAAACAGGAAGATTACTTTGCAGCAGCAGTTCTTGTGAAGGTAACTGTCTGTCAGCAAAAGGCAGTTCATTGCACCTGACACTATCTAGCTAAAAGTTGCATGTGTATTCAGTACTAGGATCCTACGTATCTCTGCAGTCAGTGGGTGGAGTTAAGTATGTCCAGAAGTGATTAATCTTAAGCTATAGAATATATAAGGTAAATCACCATCCAGATGTGCCCGTTTCCACTGACTATGCTGTTAGACAGCTCTCATAGACAAGTTGGTTGGAGTGAGGCGAGTTGAATTCCCCCTTCTGTCATGGTTATCCATTGGCACATGGGTTCTGGGAGCTTACAGCCACACTCAGGAGGCTACTGTCATGGGGTGCCTGGCTCTTGGTGCTGCCATGTATGCTGGCACATCAGTCAGGAACTCTGCTCTGGTGGAGTTGTCCTTCCTCCTGGTGCCTTTTTATTATTGTCTCCCTCCTGCCCAAGTGTTATTGGAGGAAATCAAATGCTGGACTTGCTGCTTTGAAACATTGACGTTTTCAGGGAATAAGAAGCTTCTGGCTGCTGCTAGCTGCTTGACGTGCCCAGCATCAAATCAGGGACTCAGGCATCGATTGCACCAAAGATGATGCCAAAGACCCAGCTTCACAGTGCAAGAGAAAATAGAAGTAGAAACCACTTTGTTCTGGATGCTGCTAGGGGGTTGCCACCTTAGCAGATGACATCTACAGATATAGGAAGCTTGGACACATGCGCCTTCCAATTCAGTGGCCACTGCCTTTTCTTCATGGTGCCAGCCAGAATCCTGGTGCACAGGATTTCCTCCTTGCAGCACGTCAGCAGTGTGGAAGAAGTGTCAGCTCCCTAAAACAACACGGCTTTGGGGTAACAGGTAAGAACTGCTCGTCTTTGCCTCCCAGTAGCTTCACACAGGTGTTGCACAGTGTTTCGATTGCCTGGGATCCGGTGTGGGAATGCTGTTCCCTGCAACACCTACCCAGAGTGTTTTGCAGTTGTTTAGGGAAAAAAAAATGTACAGGGCTGTCTGAAGACTTTTTAAGGGAAGAAACTAATCCAATGTAAACGAAGTGGTGTGTGTGCATTCCTTTGCTGCAGTTGTACTAAAATAACAGAAAAAGATACACCAACAAAGCTTTCCCACATAGATGGGTCTTTGCTTTTTTTTCTTTCTGGTGTTTAAAATACACGTAGCTTGTTTGTCTCAGAAGTTATTTCTTCTTGTTGGTTTCAGAATGGGCCCTATCAACCCCACTGCAGAAAAATCATCAAATCACACCCGTCCCTGTAGTAGGCAGCATCCTTGGTTGCAGAGCAGAATCCTTCAAGGCCAGAACCCGTGTTTGACAGTTACATTTTTCCTAAGTGTTTCAGGATTGTCTAGAGGTCTTCCTTAAGCTTTTCATCTGAACATACAAAATGTTTCTTATTAAAAAAACTTGTTCATTTGGTGTGGTTCCTTCCACACCACAAAGTGTGAGCTCTGAACAGTGAGCAGTGTAGGAGGTAAAAGTCTTCCTGTGTGTTAGAGAAGTTTGCTAACCTGTGCAATGACAGTGATAAGGCAGGGCATTAGCCTGTTTCCCACGTTACACATAAACTTGGGACCGATGATCATTTGCATATTTAAGTTATTTAAGTCTCTGCTTAGGTTTCTCTGTCCTTGTTTAAACATATACTTGTTTCAGACTAAACAGTTCATTCCACTGTTATTACTGAAATACCATGTTCTTATGTTTCATCCCTGACACAGTAAGAAATGCATTGCTATTGTATAGTTGCGTCCTGGGAAGCTGCTTTACATAATGAAACCAACAGTCACAAAGTCTCTGGAAAATCCTTTTGACATCACAGCACAGAGGTGGACCCACAACATAGCTGACTAGAGATGCTCAGCCACAAGGCTTGCTGTCAGTCCTGCTCAGCAGTGCAGTAGCAGCAATATGCCTCTCCTATTTATTTATTCAGTGTTATCCCAAGATTTTTCTGTGTTTTATAGATCTACATGTAATCTCTTGCACCTCACTTTGTGTCCACATACATGTGCGTTGGTAAAGTAATAAAAAGCAGGTAGTTATTCACGTTTCCCCTGTCATTGGTGGCATGGTCTGGAACAGGAGCCGAAAGCCCTGTTCCTCCCTGGCTCAAGCTGGGGTACAGCTGCTGCAGGAGTCTTGCTGTACAATGGAGGCTTTATCTGGGCATAGGCTGATACTGTCAGAGCCCCTTCCAGCATGTCCTTGAGATGCCTCTCTACCTCAGAGAGAGTTTTGCCACTATTTCACACTTTTTGTGGGCTGCTGCTTTGCCTCTGACCCAGCATGTATAGATTGGAAGTGGTATTTACTGAAAGCGTGGGCCATGTATTGTGTAGTCTCTCCCAGGATTTAGCTTCCAAAAGCTCATTAAACTGATCTGGTTAAGGGCCATCAACCCTCTTAGATTAGAGCTATAAAGACCTTCAGCAGACTACTCTTCTGGGTATTCGAATGTCTGAAATGAACTCTGTCATGGACAAGAAAAAGCTGCTTGTGCCATTTCTGTCATCGTGCCCCCTGCTATAAATATACTCACTGGTGTTTTTTATTAGACGATATACTCTGTGTAAGACACGGAGAGACTGATTCTTCAACTGAGGGGAAGTAACTCACTTAAGTCAGTAGAGTTACGTGCATGTAAAATCAGTAAGGAGTTCAGCATTGGGCCTTCAAGGCTTACCTTAGGTTCCTGCATATGATTGGCATCCCACTGCATGGAGCAAACTGGTGTTCTGCTGTCAATTTCTCAGGTGCATCAGTTGGTTATGAGGAACCTTCTTGCTACATTATCTGCTCAAGCACGTGAGGGCCCTAGTGCTCACACCTTTCTTTCAAGCTCCAACACATTGCGTATAACAATATATTTGTACCGAATCTGGTGCTCCTTGGCCATTTTCAAGCGGTGTGTTTTTATACAGCAAAGTGCTGTTGCTTTCACCCACCATCTAGGCCAGGGGGATGCAAAACAGCATCCCACTGGCTGTTGTCCTGGAGGTGTGTAGTTTGCAGGTGGGAATTTAGTTTGGAAGTTGTTTTGTACTTAGTCTAAGTAGTTTCTTAGCTTGGTATTTGAGAGAGGAAACATGAAATAAGTTGCATTTGGACCATTAGATGTATTTCAGAAGAAGGAGTTGTATTTGGACACTGGTTCGTGGTTCTGAGACTCATCCTAGTATACAGAATGATAAATATTCCATGTTGGTAAGAGTACTAAAATCAGAGACTTCTATTGCTTCAGAATGGCAATTCTGACTATCATTCCTGTATCCAACATACATGGGTAAGCATACGAAACAGCAGATACAAATTACTGTTTAGAGACAGTTGAGTTGGCTTTAATCAGGGTTCGGGTATTCACGCTGAACCTGATGTTTGCATTTTAATATAGAGCAGACACACAGAGCAGATTTTGCACTGTTTCTCTTCCGGAAATGCCTTTGGGGTTTCATAGATATCAATACTTTCAATGCCAGGGTCCTGAGTAGAACATTATTGGGTTAAAAATGCAGATAAAGTCTTTTCTAAGCTTGCCAAACAAACCCTCTCATTTTTTTCCTTGATGAGGAAAATTGCTTTCTTCCTATCATGTTGGAAACACTCAAGCCTATAAAATGATTCCCCAAGTTCTGGTACAGCTTCAGTAACATAAATGTTATTGTTTCAACAAAAGCCATTCTAGCAGGTTTTCCCCATGCCTCATCGATACTTATCAGAGAGTTTTGCCTAACACTCTTCTTTATACAGAGTCTAAGAAGCACCAGAGTCTAAGAAGCACCAGAAGGTTTATGTCCTTCTCCTTGAAAGTTTGTCCATTTGCCTCCTTTTTCTGTGGTCAGGCATGCCAGAGTGCCTCCTTAAGAGCCTTTGCATGTGATGCTACTGGGAAACCTGAAAGACAGTGGAGGAGGATGAATTGAAGTTGGTAGATGGTCCAATCTCTTGGGTAATCCTGTTGAACTGCAGGAAATAGGCTTTAGTTTTTGTGTACAGTAAGGGTATAAACATAGCCAAAATGTTGCATTTTTCAAACTCCTGAAGTCATGTGTTTTAATAATTGGGGGTGAGGGGAGTTGTGCTTGGATTATTTTTTTTAAATTCAACTGCAAAGCTTCCTGTCCCTTGTGTTTGTAAGGTGGTGGGTAACTGCTCCTACCTACTGAAAAATGAGGCTGTTTGTTCATGAACACACATCTCCCAGCCTTTACTTTGTCTCCTGAATGAGATAATCTTTCACCTCTTAACTTCCATGAGCTCACTTTATCAGGCTATGTCAATGAATGTGTTTCACCACAGGTCTATTTTAACTGAAGACATGCCTGTAGCTGTATTCCTCTACTGCCAGGTACCCATGAGCCTCCATCACCACGAGTAAGCTGAATGCTTGTTTGCAAAACCTGCCTCTTTCAGCCTGAGCACCCAAGAGATGAGGTGAAATCCTTTCTTGGGAATCAGAAAAGAGCATCCTGCTCACTGAGGAAGGTGGGCCCAAGATGAAAGTCTAGATCTAAACAGTAAGGGAGGATCCTGTACAGACCGTAGCTTTGTGAAATGGTTGTCTCTGAAGAATTCAGCTGGGGGGAAAAACTCCCATCAGGTTGGCTGTACTGACTTTCACCTTTGTTTCTTATCTTTTGTCATTACTCTTCAATCTAAGCTGAATTCATCATGTTCAAAAACCATAATTAGCACTCCTCAATTGCATCCAAATGGCAAGTTATTGGGAATTTTTTTAATAGATTCTTACTTATATTCAGTTGTGAGATTTCCTCACTCACTGCCCAGATGCTTCAGAATCACTACTTTATTGGAAACGAAAGCTTCTGCCCTGCAGATGTTCCATTTAACATAGATATGCAGTGCACAATTCATTATATGTCAAGCTAGGATAAAATTAAAATTGTGCCCTCAAAGCTGAGTCTGCTCTGCCCTCTTGTGTCTTTGGAACATGCTGCCAAATGTTCCCCAAATACAGCTGCTTTATCATGAGAACTGGAATTTTCCTCCCACAGACTTAAGAGTAAGATGCAAACACAAGGATATTCAGATAAGGGTTGATTTTTCGGTGATGATTACAGATTGACATACATTTGAACTAAATCTGCTCTGTCAATATTCCTCATGCACACATATGTCTGAGGGGAAGGGAAAACAACTTGAGAATATTTTTAATACAGCTCAGAAGTGCTAAAATAAATGTGACTGACTGCTCTGTAAAGTTGTGGGGTTTATGAATGAAGTTGTGGGATTTATGAAGCTTCAACTGAAAAATTATCTACTAAAGGAACAAGTGAGCAAGGGGTTCTTCCAGATGATAGAAACTGGGCTGCTGTGAAGTTGTGGGTTGGCTTAGCTTGGCTGACTCCTTGAGGTACCAACTTTTGACCCTAGCAGAAGTGACAGTCCAAAGCTATGGTAAGTTTACTGTGATTAAAAAGATTCTGAAGGGCAAAAAACTCCAGTCATGTAGTATTTAAATAAAGATACCTTCAAGGTCAGGTTCAGCTGCATACTAAAAAAAGAACCTGCCAGCTTCTCTTTGTGGTTGGCCATTTTTTTGGTTGAAAACAAGCTTAGGAGGCAGGGGTGAGCTGGAAATTCAGATTTCCTCTGCTTATTGTGTTAGGAGAAGAAGACGTTGCCCTGGTTGTGCATCCTCTCTATCCCCGCAGGAGCAGAGTGCAGCAATGCAAGCTGGTGGAAGCTAGTGAAGCACAGTTTACTGAAAATATATTTATTTTTAGAGGTTTAAGCATTTTCAAATCACAGAGCCAACTATTCTATTAGAGAGTGGCTTTTCTCAACAAAGTAGGAAGTTTAGAGTTTGATATAGTCTGCTGTAAATCTTTCAGATAGCTTAAGGCTTAACATTTGCTCCCTGAGTGTTGGGTGATGACTGATCTGAGCTAGTGCTGATTTTGACGCGGATGTTTTTCTCCTTGTCTTAAGGGTGTTTACAGCAAAGATCAGCACTTTTCAGAAGCAGCTTTTTATTTTTGGCTCAAGCCATAGGTTTTGAGCTATCCTCACAGATGACCATGAACTCTCTTTTTAAACTCATTTTCTGAAGACAAGGAAATGCAGTTTGTTGATCTATGAATGCAGAGCATCAGATCTGCAATTTATTATTTGTTGTCTTACCTCTCCAAAATCATAAGGTCCAAAGAAACCTGAATAGCAAACTGGTTTATGGTTCTTCTGTTCTTAAGTTTATTTTTACCCCACAGTGATCCACAGCTGTCCTCTGTGTCAGTACTTCTCAACTTTTTAGAGTGCAAGGACCATCTACCTTCATTGAAAACCATCCAGGGATTGTCTTGTAAAGCCCTGTCACAGTGGTTTCCATTTACTATCACATAAGGTTTGCTTCAACTGGGACCAGCTATGTATTAGTCTTATTTTTCTTCAATCTATTTTGCCTGCCTGCTGAATGAGAGTGCGTGTTCAGTGTTGGGTTTCTTGTGCCTTCTTCCTCTCAGGGGTTTGGGTATCCTGTATCTGGCAGTCTGTCTGCAGGCCCTGGGTAGAGTAGCACACTACAACTCTTACTAAAGTAAGTCCCAAGCATAAAGATTTCCACCAGTTCTCTGTACCAGAAAACTTTTCCCCAGCCAGTATTTAGTATGCATTTTCCCCATCTTCACATCCTGTTGGTCCTGTCACTATTGTTGAACTTCATCCAGAATAATCCCTTCCTTGGCACCAACACCCTGGTTTTAGTACTCTTTCACCTTTCTCTTGTTGGTTAGCTGTGTTACTCATCCTGTAAACTGGCCTTTATCAGTCATTTTTTCCACCTTTATAAGAATGTTGTTGCTCCATGGAAATGGAGCAGTGCTGTGACAAAGCTCACCCCAGAGCAGGATGTACCAGAGCTGACTGCCCCAATGCTGTGCAGAGGAAGGTGATTGCTGCCTGTTACCCGCAACCTGTAAGTGCCAGCTTCCCTGCTGCCTTGTGAGGTCCCACTGCAAACACTCCCCCTGCATTTGCAATGAACATGATCCCAGCTGTGATCTCCAGTCAAAGGTGATAGAGGGATAAACTGTAGGTAGCAGTGGAAGAACAGAAATGACAGTTGAAACAAAGGACTGGCAAGGAGAAGAAACAGGGATAGGGGTGAGAAAAAATGCAGAAAGTAAAAAAGAGGAGAGAGGGAGCTCCCTGTGAGATCAGATAATCTTGAGGAAAAGGGAGAATTTAAGGAATATATAGAAAGCAGACACAAAATTTGTGTCAAGGCATACAATAAAAATGAGGACAAAGATGGGGGAGGAACACAGTGACAGCATTTTGACTTTTAAATTTAATTATGATGTGTTGTTTCTAACAACAAAAAATGCTACAGATACTTTTGGTACTTGTCTGAAGTGAGAGCTAAACCCTCTCCTGATCTGAAGAGTCTTTCCCTGTTGGCATTTCTGAGGATCTGTGCTTTCCTGGAGACCAAGCTGGTTGTTGCTCCCCTTCTCGGCAGAATCTCTATCCGAAG
>JANZLP010000032.1:5182617-5194609 GCA_026930925.1 Chelictinia riocourii | reverse complement strand
CCTTGGAGGGGGTTGTATGGTGCTCATCAGTAGGTGGGGGGGTTACTGGGAGCCCAGTTGCCCCCCAGTACACGCTGGGGACTCCCCCTGACTGGGCATCGGTCAGCAAGTGGTGAGCAACTGCGCTGTGCATCACTTGTTTTATATATTCCAATCATTTTATTATTGTTGTAATATTATTATTATTGTCATATTATTATGGTGATGATTATTATTGTCTGTCTTTCTGTCCCATTAAACTGCCTTTATCTCAACCCATGAGTTTTACCTTTTTCTCTGATTCTCTCCCCCATCCCACTGGCTGGGGAAGAGTGAGCAAGCGGCTGCATGGTGCTTAGTTGCTGGCTGAGAGGTGCAATCTCTTCTCCTTAGAGCTGCACAGCACTGCTCAACTATAAGAGTCCAGTCTGGAGTCAGCAATGTGGTAGGACCAAAATACTTGGAATCAGTTACTGGATGGAAGGGAAGAATTTTAGTTGTGAAGATGATAATTTTATTCATTAAGAAGCATATAGTACATGTATCACTATTCCCATCCCACGTGCAATGTCATCCCAGAATAGTAATGCTAGTGGCATTTGTATAGCATTCAACCATGCAGGAGCTGGAATGGGGGAGAAAACACTGAATTTTGAAAGTGTCCAACAAAGCCAAAAGATTCTGCAAATAATTTCATGCGTTCCACCAAATCTGACCTACTTCAAAAGCCACTGAGAAACAGAAACATAGGACTTTTGAGATCCTAAAGTGCTTGTATGATCACGGCAACTGTCCTTTTTACAACGTAACATTTCTCTTACATGTGCAAATTGGTCTTGTTCCTGCATCTATGGGTACAAGCCAGTAAAACAGTTACTAAGAGAATTTCACAAGTAGTTGTTTAGCAGAGACTTAATTATTCTTTAGCCACACAGCAATTTTTTGTTTAAAGTAAATTTGAGTCCAGAGTAAAAATGGGTATCATGATTGTTTCATAAACAGTTATGATAATACTCCTTTCAACACAAGCAATTTGTGCTAGTTTTGCTACCTCCAAGACTACATGAGAAGTAATATTGTTCTGACTGTCAAAACTCTGTAAGACATTAGAAAATCAAACTCTGACTTGGGTGGGACTGGACTCTGTGCTCTACATAAGATAAATAATATTGAACCAAGCTGACTAATTTCCTTTTATCAGTTCGTTATCTTGCAGAGAAAGCAGCCCAGCTCCAACCTTTAATTACCTAAGTAGTACTTACTAAACTTAGTTGCCCTGAATATCCACAGATTAAAGCAGTTGTGAAGATGATCCCAGATAGTCTTTCCAAGTAAGAACTCTCCCCTCAGGTGATGTTACTAATCAATCCTGGACAACCAAATAACTCTATCAAACCCATACAGAATTAAAAACCATAATTTATTAAGTTCAAATCTGAAGTATTTGTTCCACACTCAAAAGTCAGACAAAGCCTCCCCTCACCCCCCATCTCCCCCAGTGAAATAATAAAACCCCCAAAATTCAAAAACCTTAGAGTCAGGCGCAAGCACAGCTTTGCTTACACATGAGAAAATACTGCTGAACTTTCTTTCTTTCTTTTTTCAGCCTGCAAGCAACAAGAGGTGCTCATTTTATCCCTGGTATGGCAAAGAAGTGTTGGTATTTATACAGTCCTTCTCACACAGTGGTCCCCAAACAAAACATTCGCCAGTGGTAGAACCATCACCACAGCAGAGACCTGCAATTTCTCTAGTCACAATTTTTCATCTCCATTCTCTGTGGATAGCAGCTGGCCCACAGATGGGCCAGCCAGGCATCTCCTCACCCCCTTGTGGGAGCAACTGAAAAGATCTCTAAGTTCCAAGATTCCTCCAATGGTCCTTCTCCCTCTAAGTTGAGGAGAAGGAGAAATAATAATTGCTCTGTAATGTAGCATTCAGCTATCTGGTATAACTGGCTGGGAAGTGGTAACCACTTCAATTCCTAGAGCAAGCTGGATACTTCACTTGACAACCTTTAGGTATCCCCATAAATCAAAAGCATTCAGCATACTGAAGCAGTTCTGGGCATATCATCGCCCCATTTATACTAGTAACTAGTCTTGGTGCCCCATGTTAGGCTTTGTAATAACATACAGCTGGGGGAAAAAAACATTTATACCATGAAAAGTTACATTTCTCATGAAAAAAGAACAGTAAAAAAGTCAAGTCATTATGAGCTGATCAGGAAGGAGAGCAGAGGCCATGGTGGTAGCAGCAACGGCTCCAAGCTCAATGAACTTAGTATGGCTACAATTTATGATTAAGGGGAGGGAAAATGCAGCTTAGCTATTGACCCTCTCTGCAGACTTTGGGCAAGTCACTCTGCCTTTTTCAGTCTTATTTTTCCTTTTCCTTGCTCATTTCCATTAGGTGCTCTTAGGGACTGCCACTGCATCACACAAGGACAGACAATGCCATAGCTCCATAGGGACCCTCCTCTTCTCCTTCACCCTCAACTCACAAAGCCTCTTGTGCACAACTGAAACAGGACTAATTAATATGCTAGCTTTGACTTCTTCCCTGTCTAGCCAATCCCAGTTGGCCAATCTCCTGGGAGCATGATACTCATGTGTCATGAAGTGAGATTAAAAAAATGAGAGAATTATAATATTCCAGACAGTTTCTTTCACATACTGATCTGCAAGGGGCTACATAAAATAATAAGAAAAGGCAAATGGACATGGGAAACTCATCTCAAAAGTTTCAGTGCAGGTTAAAGGAAGCAGACAAAGGCTAGCAGCAACAGGGAAGGGGAAGGTTTGTGAAAGGCTTAAGAAGGAAAGAAAAAGCCTTACAATTTTAGGCAACAGTAGCCAAACATCCTGTGGAGGGATTTAAAGATGTGTGATATAATCAGGCAAAGAATGCAACCTTTATGAAGGTATGAAAAAGTTTTTAAAGAGAGAAGATTCTCACCAAAGAACTAAACCAGAAACAGCATCTCACTGTCCAGCAACAAATCTGTAGGGCGGAACCTCAGCTGCTGTAAACTGTCACAGCTGTAATGAAATAGTGGAGTTAAGGGAGTGTACACCAGCACAGATATGCTCCCAGAAGCCCTAAGGAACAAATGCCTGCCTCTCCGAGAGTCTGCTTTGGGCTAGGAACTCACAAAATTCAAAGCACATACTGATTCACAGTAAATGGGGGGGGGGGGGAGCATCTATTTTCCCCATTTTGGTCTCTTTGAGCTTCTAAACATAAATTTCATCCATTTTAACTTTACCATTCCCAAAGTTTAAATGTTTCCCACCATCTGTGAATATTTACATCTTGCTATTCAAAGGTTTAAATACCTCACTGCAATAGATCCAGTCATATTACCCTCAATTCACTGAACAAATGAGTGCATTATATGCAGAGGAAAAATAATTCATAAGGTTTTGGCAATCTCTGAGAACAGTCCAACAAGCAAGTATGTATGGGAACTGAACAGGCAGAGTCTAAATTATCTTCTTGTTTGGAGAAAGGTACATTTGCCACTGTTCCCTATTATGGGTAGAGAATGTCACTCTCTCAAGATCATTAATGCAACACCTGTCATTAACATTAAACTGTTAATTTAATGTTGCAAAAAAGGAAACCTTTGAAGGAGCACATATACATGTAGCTTGTGTTCTACCTGAAGTGTCTGCCCTGCTGTACTTCAGCTTATCAGTAGAGTCCCAGCAGGAATGAATTTGACTCAGTTTCTAAAGCTATTACATTTTCTACTATAATGTCTTCAATGTCTGTCAACTGTAAAGAATAAAGGAAACCATCACTCTTTATTGCCTGAAGGTCTTACCTTCCTGTAGAACAGGAGTGATGTCAGTTTAATTGTCAGCAGGTTCATGCAATATTCTCAGCCTGCTAGGTGGATAACCACATCTACTCTGTAAAAAGTCATTGGCATTAATGAATACAGTAATAGATATCTGTAATAACATTTTGTAACGTCTGAAAAAAATAATTCAATTATGAGGGTTCTTAGAAATATTAGCAGAACAAAGTTTAAAATTATTTTACTGTACACTGTGCCTAAATGTATTTTTAAATTTGTCATTTTGACCCTCAAAACAAACACTGAGATTCAGAGAGACAGAGTCGTGGCTCAGGATTTTCCCATGGTTCACTATCCAAATTCAGCCTCCCTTTACTCATCATGTTCCTTTCACCTATCCTCCAACTCCAGGCTCCATGACTGGATAATCTTAGTCTTCCTACCACCCAATTCCAAATCCCAAGCTTCTCTATCCCTCTTGCAGCTTCTGGTGACCATTTTCTAACTCCAGGTGCTTTTCACAATCTACTTCCCTACAGCCCAGTTCTGTGCTTATCCAGTTTTGCCTGAATCCTCCACATTGGTGGTCCAAGTTATGGACTGATGAGACACTAAGAGCATGGAGATGAAGTAATGAATGCAGAGTTTTAACATCTATCACATAATTAAGTACCTCATAAAGACTCTGTTGTAGACTGACCCCAAGGGTATGGATTAATGCTCACAGACTCATTTACAATGCCTTTTCAACCCACTTCCTACAACAGTCAAGTGAGGTATGGTAACAATTGTGCACAATACAAAGCAAGACAGCAGTATTTTCTGTCTCAACTGCAGTTCATGGCGACATGTCAAAAACAGTAAGGTAAAAAAGCAAGGAGAGAAAATGAAATTGCCATGGATAAGGATAGGCAAATTTAAACACCACCTTTATACAGCACAATTTTCTGAGCAGAAAATGGAGCAGATTTCCACACAGAAAGGTCTATCTGCATGGTAATACTAGTGAAGAACAGATCTAAATACACATACATTATCCCACATTACGTGTGCGACAGTCAGTGATACCATGGAGATCTACATGCCCAAGTCTCATTAACGTGGTTTTGAAATCCCCAGTTCAGGACTTCAAATATGTTCTGAGTGAAATGCATTTCATTCTGTTTCCATACTGGCTCACAGGAAAAGTCAGGTTGGATGGAACCTCAGGAGGTCATATTAGTCCAAACTTCTGTTCAAACATCATCTTTGCAGGAGCCTAGATCAGGACTGAGATATCTGGATTTGATTCTTTGTTCTACCACATTTCCTCTTTGACCTCAGGTCACTAATTTACCCAGCTGCTGTCTGCCTGAGTTGTCTACAGTCACAGAAAAAGAGATGTTGCACTATTGCAACATTAACATTTGAGAAATGCTTAGGTAATGTAGTTTGAAATACAGGCAACCAGACATCTAAATATTAGAGCTGGGCTAATACAGGAAACTTTACATCTTAGTCTAGTACTCCGGAGCATTCAATGTGGGTGTTTTGTTCCATTCAAAGAAAGTAAAGGCCTGTGTCCACAGATGTTAAATTTCTTTCTGAAGTTGCTACATTTTAGAAATTTTGATTTTTGTTTTAAGCCTGCTTCTTGGTATCAGAGCAAAGACTTAGCTTGTAAAAGTCCTTATCCACAGTGTTCTTCACCTGGACTAAACCCAAGAGTAAATAAATCTGAGTCACACAAAACAAAGATTATATCAAGTAACATTTTTATTACGTTTACGAATATACATTAATATATTGAATAGTATTTCTTTTTGTTTCATTTGCCCTTGTTTACTACATCTCTAAATGACATTTTAGTCAGACACTTATTTACTGTGTATTAAAATACTTCCAGCAAACTTGGCAACTAGACCTGGGGAAATGGATAAATTACCCTGGAGTTTGTTTTCTGTTCTCAGCTCTCTAGGGGATGCCGCTGGCAGGTTGAGCCAAATCACAGAGAGATGTTTGTCTCATTTCTTTCTACTGTTTTGGATGCCAGTATTAATACACTGCTAGAAAATTAACAGTTCAGAGATCAGGTTGGTTATTTTTTAAGTTCTAGCTTCAAAAAAAGCACATTTCCTAAACTGCTTCACAAAAAAAAAAAAACCAAAAAAACCAACCAACCAAAAAAACCACTTTTCTCAATTAACTTCAATGACATCTACCTGCCAACCCTTTTAATACCCACATCAATAAGCCAGGCAAAGAGTGTCAGAAATTCAACCTAAATCTAGGTGTGAATTCTGATTAGGAGACCTTGGGGGCCACACAAGAAAAACTTGCCATTAAACATTTGTCATTTGCCCTCAACTAGTCCACTAAAAGTGGTTTTAAATTGTCACATGTCTATCTCCCCTTGGAAAGAGAAACCATCCAAGTGAGAACACAGTCAATAAAGTTTACTGCTCAGCATCTACAGGGACAAGAGTGAGTCCAGAGACACTGGGGAGGGGGAACAACCCAAAACAAGTAAGACCCCACAAGCATGTGACAAGTGGCTACAGAAATAAGCTACATGCTAGCTCATTAGTAAGTCTTTCCACTACAAGAATATGTGCATCTGTGCATATATACACACACACACGTTTGCTGGACACTGCCATCTATATGTTATGTGAATACTAGATGCATAAAACAGCTAAGAAATTTTTTCTTAAACCTTTCCTCATTTTCATTTCTTTTTAGACCAACACAAGAACAGAATATTTAACACTGGTAAATTTCCTGATGTTTGAGGGCATAAGACATTGGAGCAAAGAAACATTTTAAATGAATATGTATGCACTTTCAATAAAACTATCTACTACAACAGTGGCACATTTTCTATGCATCAAGGCAGAGGGCAAGTCTAACTAAAAGGCTAGTGAGAAATATTTGCAAATAACGTAACACAGTTATTGTCTGTAATACCTCAATGAGACAATGATCATTCTGTGCTAGGTACCATACCAGTGCATAGTAAGAGAACCTGCAGGTCATGCTGAGCTTACCAATTTAGACTGTTCATGAAACAAAGGATTACAGTGAAATTATTAATACCTCCTCCTTAAAAGTGGAGGTCTAAGGCATTTATCCATGCTACAAAATGGAATTTTGATCTAGGGAAGATCACAAGCACATTGTTTAAAAGAAATACATGTTATCACATTATTTAAAGAGAATTTACATCAGTACAAAATGACATATTCCACTAGCAACAAAAGTATGTCTAGATCAGCATTTATTATACAAAGTTTATGATCTTATGTATTAAGGCATATATAAGGATTTAGAAAAAAGGATACATCAATACAGCATATTGAGAATGATGCACTTAGTTAAGTACTGCATTTGTTAAATATAACTGATGAAAATCTACACTTCCTATAGTGTCTTTACAACAAATGTACAAGAAATAGCTTTTTCTATCCTTTTCGAAAATTACTTTGAAAGGTCAGTCCTGTCTTCTCTAGTCAGTGAGAACACCATCATCGATTTCTGTAGAAATAGTAACAGGCTCTTGCGCTCTTTATTGTATACTAACAAAACTGTCTGAGACTTTTGTAGTTTCTCTGTAATGCATCACATCCTACATCAGTCCACAAGGTTACAACTAACAGTGCAAAATATACACGGACTTAATAACTTTTGATCCTGATTCAGAACTCAGTTATACATATGCCACTGCAAAACACGGCTTATTTCACCATAGAGGACTGATTCTTTCTCTCTCACTGCAAGAACAGAACGCATTGCTACGACGTGCCTTTTAATTCTAAAGTAAAAAAGGCAGCATGGCTCAGAAAGAAACGCTAACCCCTGCCTTTCCCCCAACCCACAATTCATCTTTACCCATTGATAACAATAGGAGGAGCACACTTGAATCAAATCCCCAGCTATGATACACGTACTTCTTTTGTTACCATTTCTCTGCAACATACATGCTGACTGGCTATTTAGCCCTGATAAATATGTTTATACAGCAAACCACTACAGCTTAAATAGCTCATTTTACAGACTCTGTGTGTGGAATCATGTTGGATGTATATAAGTGGTTTTAATAAAATTACAGAAACGTAAAATAAACTGCCAACACTAATCTCTGCTCTGGGGCCTGGAACAACACCTCCCCTCCTTCTTCACTGACCTTGGTGTCTGCAGAGCAGTTTCTCATGCTTTTTTCCATCACACCTCACACACCATCTATGTGGCATTTTACCCTTTCTTAAATACGTTGTCCCAGAGGTGCCACCAGTATTGCTGAGGGGCTCGGCTGTGCCCTGCGGTGGGTCCGCTGGAGCTGTCCAGAAGCGGCTGTGTTCAGCACAGGCAGCACCTAGCCTCTCCTCACAGAGGCCACCCCTGCAGCCTTCCTGCCAGAGCCTGGGCACACGCACCCAATGCAAGTTTTACTCTCAGAGTAATTACTAGCTTTAAATATTCAGAGCAGAGAGTGTACTTCGAAGATAATGGAGATATTATAGTAAGGCAGAAATCTACTTGCATTGCGTGCAGGTGAAAGAAAACAAGTCTGATAAATCCATTTTGGGCACTTAAAACAGGCATTTAGCTCACAAGCAATTTAATGAGAGACAGACAGACAGATAGATAGATAGTCCTTTGAGGCTGAATCTAGTTACTCAGTTTTAGGCAATCAAATTGGAGAACTAGATCCTTGAAGTATCCTTGTAATTTTTAATTTTCCAGAACTAAGTGACTTATCTTTAAGCACACCAAGTCATACTGCAGAAAACAAAAACTGCCTCAGGTTGAAGAATTTTCCAGTGTCAGACAGCAAAATAAAACTTACCTGAAACAACCCTAGCTCTTGAGAGATTGACATCTTTATCAATGACTTAACATGCTTTCTCACTTAGTATTTCTTTCCTTGCTAGCAACTGTACTAACCTGAAAGAGATGAATAGTAATTCCACACTCAAGGATATTGCTTTGCAGTGCATAAATCACTGAGAATGAAACTAGAGCTAAATGAGAAAGAAATATTACCCTACTAAAAATATAACAAATTATACATTAGTGAGAGCTCTCCCTACTCCAAATGCAAATAGCTCATGTACTCTTTTATCCTCTTCCTCTTGGATTCAATAGCAACTGCTATTTTGTGTGAAATTATTTTATATGCTCTATCTGGTATAAAAAACCTTTTTATGAAGACAGGCAATCGCTTGACAACAAATACAAGTTCAAGTAACATATAAAAACTTCAGATTCACATGAGCATTTCCTAATTTTGAAAATTAGGTTCTACTTATCTTTTATAGCTATAGCATTAAAAGACTTAGAACTACAGGTATGAAGGCTGCAGTATCTAAATTTTACGAGCTGTACCATACAGTGAATTTCCTACAGAAGGCGTGCAGAAAATCAGGTACCCAGGAAAAAGGCACTGAGAAGGAAGCTACATATGCTAGCCAATACGAAATGACCAAATCTAAAATGGAAGACTGAAAATAAACAGGCATCTAACTCCAGGCTAAAAGTAGGTGGCACTCAGTTCACAGCCATAACTCCCCCCTTTCTCAAGCCTATTCACCCATTTGCAGCAAGCTGCATTGTGCTTAGGAGCTGTACCTCAAAAATGAGAAACTTTTCAAGTCTGCTTCAAATTAAGCAAGCCAAAACCACTTTCCCCTCTTTCTCTGGAGCCTCCAACCAACAGATGATGGGATACACTCAAACATACTTTCTCATGGGTTTGCAGTGCTCTGAGAACACATACCAGAGCAGCAGCAGGAATGCCCGTTGTCAGCACCCACTGCAATCTGGACATACTCAAGGCCTCTGCTTCCTAGCCTAGGTTTCAGATGATTTTGCACATGCACATTAGCAAAAAAAAAATCCAACAGACAGGCACACATTTAAATGTTACAAATTATATCAAATTTAGGAAGTTGCTGGCTACCAGCTAAGCCCACATTCATGAAATACTCGGGGCCTCCTTGCGCTCCTTTATGGCTGCAGAGTCCTCCGGGAATGGCATGGGCTCCTAATGGATGCTGCATTAGCTAATCCAGTGATTCAATTACTTCTAAATACTCTCTGGTGGCAGGGGCTAGTCTTTCTGCTCACTTACTGGAAATAGTTGCTCTTCCAGGGGGAGGGGACACTTTCCATTAGAAGAAGCATCCCCCTCTCTTTTCTTTGCATTGTCTTTCCAGAGGTGGTGCTCAGTCTCCAAGGGCAGAGATGGAGGCAGACAGACCTGAGATCCAGTACCTCTCTCCCCAGCGGGCCAGGAACAAACCCCTTCTGCCTCCACTGTCATAAAAGCCATATGAGGAAGGTCTGCACAGCGATGTCCTGTTGGCCACCAGCCTGTGGGAGCTGGACTGTATCCATCAGGGTGAAGCCAGAGGTGCTCAGTCCACTGACACTCACCTCTGTAGGCTTGTCAGTCTAGGATCAGCATCCAGATGATATCAGGGGTTGCCCCATCCATTTGCTACACGGTCATCCTTCAGCTGGACAGCACGGGGCTCAGTTTTGGGTCCCTCGCGACAGGAAAGACGTTGAGGTACTGGAAGAGAAGAGCAACGGAGCCGGTGAAGGGGCTGGAGCACAAGTCCCGTGAGGAGCGGCTGAGGGAACTGGGGTTGTTTAGCCTGGAGAAAAGGAGGCTGAGGGGGGACCCGATCGCTCTCTGCAACCGCCTGACAGGGGGTTGGAGCCAGGTGGGGGTCGGTCTCTTCTCCCAAGTAACAAGTGATAGGAGAGTCAAAATTGCCTCAAGTTGCACCAGGAAAACCAAGAAGTATGTTTTAATTGTATTATTATTATTATTGGCGGGAAGTTTTCAGTATATAAGTACTCAAATGCATTATTCTTTTCCCGTTTTCTGTAACATTTAGACCTAGACTAATGATGGTTCTCAAATTACACAGTTAAAATTTCCATCATACTCACAATAAATTCTTGGCTTTACTTTATATATAAAAATGATCATTTTGGGTGTTTAATGATCATTGTAAAAGAAACCCCAACAAAAAAGAAACCCCAAACCAGGCCAACAACCACTGTAGTGTGTGGTGATGAACAAATTATCCAAAGTTAAGCGAGACCATGCACATTATTGCACTGTAGTAAACGTAGGGAAGCTCACTTCATTTTCACTGAGGCACGATACACCTTCTTCACTAAAGTGGGTAGTAACAGAGAGGGACTAATATGTCAAATCTGAGCACTGCTCATTACTTCATCAGAACTGACCGTAACATCCTTAAAGCTGGAGTTCTCAGAATAATTCTAAAAATAGACAAATACAAGCAAAATCATGCAAAACCCACTAATAGGCTGAACACTTACTAGATTTTTTTTTTTTTCCTGATTGCAGTGTTCTAAGTATGGAACAGTACTTTCATCCATTCTAAAAATTTCAGGGAGTGATTCTGGGGAAAATCCTATACATTTTTGTGAAAACTAAAGGGGAGAATTTAGGGCACAGAACTTTTTGCATCCAGTTATGTGACCACCTACTTTCAGCTAGGCCTGTAATTATTCAGCGACTGGAAAACCAGCAGAAAGCAGACCCACACTCCAGCCTAGTAACACCTTCTTCATCTGAAGTTGCACCATGCATGAGTTCTCTTCTGATCAAGAAATAATGGAACAAATGATTCGTATGTCCCAGAACTGGGTAGGAATAGGAAGACAGCCCATCAGTAGTCTGGGATGAACAGGGAGCAGAAGAAAGGAAGAGATACAGAAAGCTTCTGGTATGCCCAATAAATTTGTTGTACAGAGGCAATAGGATGAGTAACTGTCTAATATGAAATAAAGAGAGTATAAAGGGAAGTGTCCTTAAAATAAAGAATGGGAGAATACAGGAGTTGACAGTCTGAAATCAGAGAGAGATTTGCAAAATAAAAAAGGAGTAAAATTTCAGTTTCCTGAATTTGCATATGAGGTCAAGAAAGATTGAAGGACTACCTGAGTTGAAGATGTCCATTCATTTAATATAGCTAAAGCACCTCAATTTTTTCAGTTAACAGCATGGGGTTATAGAAAAGATGTGACTAGTGTAGTATATCCTGCATCCTTTGCCTCCCCAGCCTGAATGACTGGATAACCAGCAACAAGTGCAATAGAGAGTGGTCTTTGGTAGGAGACAAGGTGTACTATCCTCTCTGCAAGCACTGAGGCACTATTAACCTCGTCTTCCTGAGGATGCATTTC
>JANZLP010000032.1:5084601-5095866 GCA_026930925.1 Chelictinia riocourii | reverse complement strand
TTACTCGGCTCGACTCTCCGATTTGGGACCCTCTTTGACTCCCGATCAGAGTTCTTGTTCTGATCTACCTAGCTGTAAAACAGGCTAGAAAATTACTGTGCCCTGTGTCACAACACTATGGTTTAGAACTGGTGAGACAACTAAAACAGACTCCTTGCAGACAAGGCAACTGAGTTAAGTGACAATTCTAAGAAGGTATCGATGAAACCACCAGCTTGAGAAACTGATCACTCCAAGTGTTGTCGCTTAACAATTACGTTGCTAAGAGTTCATTCTTTATAATTAATACCTAAATATTCCTATAGACTGATTAGCCACAAAGGAAAAAAAAAATTTGGCTGTATCTAAAAAAATAAAATCCTTTAATACATTAGAGATGGAACCGTTATTTAGCTGCAAATGTTCTGACATTGTTACTTGACATTAAAACATTACGCTTTATTTTCTACATCTTAAATACCAGCAAGGGCACCATAGCCACTACCACATGATGAACTCTTTCCATTGATCTCCCTATGTAATTTTCCAAAGTCAATTTTATGAAAACTGGTACCAACCTTGAGCTGAGTTGGACAGAAAGTTTGTGGTTTGGAGTTTTTTTCTGTTTTTAACTGAAATTACCATCAAAGCAAATTTCTTTAGAACCATTTGTCAAAAACACCTTTTAGAGAACTTTTTAGCACTTCAGAAAAACTGAACTGAAAGTAAGAAATATTTAAAAGCCTACACAACTGAAATAATGTATTTGCTTGTTATCAAAATTTGTGAATGCCAGATTGCAGTTACAAACTACACTTTTTGGCAGATGCTTAGCTCATTATTACTCAGCTGTTGAACCACAGATCCAGCTTGCATCACCCAAGAGGATTATGCAACAACAGGCAGGTTATTACTGCTTAAAGCATATATATCAAACTTGCGTCTTCATAATATTTTGAGTTTCTATGGATCCCTTTCCAGGAAAACAGCTACATGGCTTATTGGAAATTCTGTTCAAAAACAGTTGGGTTTTTTTTACTTCTATCACAGTGGTAATACATAACCTATCAAGGAGAGCAAAATTTAAAGTGCACTGCATGAAACAATCTAGTTCTCCCATATTTATCAAACTTCCACACTCTACACACAAGAAAATTAATAGATATTTTAAACACTACTTCTATAGTCCTCTTCTACCACTGTGAGCAAGTGTTACTGAGCCGAAAGGAGCGATCAGTTCACTTACCACTGAACTGCAACTACTCTTCAGAATTTCTCTGCCAGAAACAGTAAGGCACCTTTTAGGACAAAGAATTAAGAATTTTACTAATGTAATTAAAGTAATTTAGATTGATCAAAACAACATGTTTTTTCATTCCTTGGTTAATACTGGTCAAGCAGTCTGATGTGTGCTAACAGTTCACAACATATACTGCTTATGATGCAGGGAAGATGCAATTTTAGACCATCCAAAACATTCAATGAAATATTTGCCCTGCTGGCAAACTTCATGGAAGATGATTTTCTACAATAGCTTGTATTATTTTAATGGAAGCATTCAAATGCACTGGAAGGAATAAAAATACTCTCATTTAAGATGTATACTGCTCACATCAACTTTGGCTAACTACCCTGTTCCATACTTGCAGGAAACAAGCCACACAACTGACTTCCATTTACAAAATAAATTCTAGTGATGCAAACTTTGATCTTTGCATCATAACTCTTTTCCAATCAGAAAGAGTCTCAGAGAAGGTGTCCTGGTGTCAGCTGGCATAGAGTTAATTGTCTTCCCAGTAGCTGGTACACTGCTATGTTTTTGAGTTAGGATGAGAAGAATGTTGATAACACACTGACATTTTCAGTTGTTGCTAAGTAATGTTTCATCTAAAGTCAAGGACTTTTCAGCTTCTGATGCCCAGCCAGCAAGAAGGCTGGAGGTGCACAAGAAGCTGGGAGGGGACACAGTCAGGACAGCTGACCCAAACTGGCCAAAGGGGTATTCCATACCAATGAATGTCACATCCAATATATAAACTGGGGGGAATGGGGGCAGGGGGATTGCCGCTCAGGGACTAACTGGGTGTCGATCAGCGGGTGGTGAGCAATTGCATTGTGCATCACTTATTACTATTGTCATTTTATTATCATTATTATTATTAGTTTCTTCTTTTCTGTTCTCTTAAACTCTTCACATATCAACCCATGTTTTACTTCTTTTTCCAGTTCTCTCCCCCAACCCACTGGGTGGGGGAACGAGTGAGTGGCTGCATGGTGCTTAGGTGCTGGCTGTGGTTAAACCACAGAAGGTAAAACTTAAGACTGTTTAAAGTATTTTTAAAATTAAATTTCAACAGAAAATTGTAAAGATTCTTTTGACTTAATTTCATTATCCCAGTTTGAACTACCATTGGTTCCTTATACAGTTTTTGGATCAAAACCTAAAATTCAGTTTACTGTTTACATTTTTTTTATCAGATTTGACTACAAGACCATCTTCCCCAGCACCAACTTTTTAAAGTTATTAAAACATCTGCAAAAGTCATGAAACAGAATATTGTGCGATGTCCAGATCCTTACAGTAAGATTTCTTTTGCCAAAGTCTCAAAAAATATTGTAGTAGTTTAAGTGTTTTTCCCTTGGCAATAAGCTCCCCTTTCCTAACTGAAATATTAATACATCACAGCACGAAGTAAGTGTTTTAGGGTACAATTATTTAGATGGGGAGGGGGCAAGGTTTGGGCTTGGTAGGGTGTCTCTTTGCTTGTTTATTCCAAATGAATAGGGTTCGACCACAATTAAAAAGGTAGTACAGATACAGAGGAATTCCCAATTTTCCAAACAAGTTTAACCAGCAAATAGATCTCAAGTGCTCTCACGAGACTGTTACTCTGACTGAATGCAGTGCACACTACCTTTCCATTAACAGCATATTTTGAGAAGTAGATCTGGGCAAGTCTAAATATTGTTCAGGGAAGGAGAACAAGAAATATTTTCAACTTCACTTCACCTCCAATATGTACTGTCACCCACCATAAAGTTATTTAACTTCAGGGTAAAGCTGTATTTAGACAATGGGAACAGCTTAATTAATTCTAGATTTTTAAAATTATTTTTAATGAGTTCTGCTTCTACATTCCCTTAATCTTTTGAAATAAGTCTTCATATTTTACTACATAGCCACAGGAAGTAGAGAATACAAAAACTAGGATTTACCCACAAATACTAGACTTTGGGGATGAGGGAAGGCAGGTTTCTGCATTTCCTGTGTCTCCTCACCCCCTTGGCTCTTCTTAGCTGAGGAATCTGAATTATTCAAGACCCACAGAAGGAAATATTTTTAAATAGCCATTAAGCACCAAAACTGGTTTGACTGGAAGTGAATATGCTTGCCCTTAAGAGCAATAGAGCAAAGAGTAAGAAACAGTACTCCTTATCAAATTTTTACTGCTAATGAAGAGTATGCAGAAGTCAGAAAATACAGCTTACAGTCCATGGCAGCACTGACATTTGTGGAGATAAGGGGAAATGAATCTTTCATTTCAGACACAAACAAGAATTGGATTAGTAACTCTGAAAACTACCCAGAGAAGTTCAATTATTGTTTAAAGCAAATCACAGTTAAGAACAAAACAAAACAAAAGAACAATAATAATACATCAGAGAACTGACAGCAGACTAGGCAAAATTCATGAGAATTTGCTTCAGTTCCACACTGCTTGCAAGTAATGAATGCATGGCCAAGGAGCACAGCTGCCCCACAACACAGCTGCGGCCTGTGTAATGTTTACTACAGACATCCTGTATTCCCTTGTATCCCTCTTACCACCAGAATTGTCCACAAGCCCAGCTTTCCCCAGTCCCAGCACTCAGATGACTACTATCGCCTTGCCTATCAGCTTTCTAGGTCTGATTTCAAGCCACACATGCTGAATAGACTAAAAAAGAAGTTAGCTGTTTTGCTCATATTTGAGTCTTTTTCTTAGTGATAGCACTAATTTGGGGTTCTCCTCTTTACCAGAACATACAGGAATTTAGTGAATTGAGAGGCCATTTGTTTGCATAAGTTAATTTGAGAAATTAAGGCGCCCAAAAAGTGTGCTCAGGTTCACCTAAAAAGTAAGGTAAATTCCTAGCATCAGCAGCTACAGTAAGTCCCACTGTCAACTAGAATGAAAAATGGCACAAACCATGCAACTAGAATGAAACATGGTACAAAAGCATTAAATACATGACATGAACTCAGATTTCAAGATAAAGGATATTCCTGAACTTGGCTCCTGGCACTCTGAAAAAACAGCAGTGCATGGATAAAGGCTTTAGACTTTGAAAATACCAAAATCAGAACAAAGATTTTATAGTTGGCATAATTTTGCAAAAGCTAGAAGTTACAAATCCTGTAAGTTTGTACAGAAGTTCACCTGAAGCAGACAATGACTGGATTTTAAACTGCCTGACAATATTATCCAGTCTTCTTAGAGTACCTTCCCAAAGTAATTTTTTGATACTGCAGATTAATACTTTATATAGAATATGAAATGCTGTTCTGGAACAAATCAGTAAAATGGAGCAGATACAACATTAAGATGCAGCCAGATTAACACTGAGGGAAAGTTTAGGTAGCTTTTAAAGTGGGCTCTTAAAAATACACTTTAACTGATCTCCATTTAAAACTCAACAAAAAAAACCAAACAAAACCACACCAAACAAACAAGAAACACCCACAATCTCAAGAATGTCCCCTAAACCAAAGTGACTAAAAAAAACCCCCCAAAAACCAAAACCACCACAAACACTCACCAGAGGGAAAAAAACCCCAAAAAGTAACAAAACCAACCACACAGAACCCAAAAAGAACAAAACCAAAGAAAGCCAAAGTTCCCTATCTCATCTTCTTTTAGAACAGAATAATGACTTTTACATATTTTGTACTCTTTGGCAGGGAACCTATGAAACCAAAACACACCCTGACAAATTGAACCTTTCCTGAGAAGGGTTCACAGTCATAAACTCATTTATAATGTGTTATGTGGGAAAGGGCAAGTCATAAAAGTTTGAAAAATCAACAACATGGAATGTACCAACAGATTTATGAAGAATGACAGTAGCAGTTATTTACATGTTCAGGATAGTTAATTATTCTTTATGAATTAGGTTTCCCCCATATAAATTAGAAAACTACAAAAAGTCAAAATTGGGATAAATCCCCACTGTCTTTAAAAGTTCAAGTAAAAACATCTTTGCAGCACTTTCCTTAGACAATAGCGTACTGCTCGTATAAAAGGTCTCTTATCCTATAGAAGTCTTGACAGAGACAGCCTTCCAATCCAATGCGCCCCGTTTCAGTCTGCAACAAAAGGCATGTTTCAATTTATTATCTTTATACCAATGAGAAACTTAATTTTCATTCAAAATATTATTTACCAAAATGTTTAAGACACAGAACACCTACCCTGCGAACAGCCACCAGATTGTTGCACACAAGCACTCCTCCTA
The DNA here is from genome assembly GCA_026930925.1 of Chelictinia riocourii. NCBI lineage: Eukaryota > Metazoa > Chordata > Aves > Accipitriformes > Accipitridae > Chelictinia > Chelictinia riocourii. The sequence continues at coordinate 5,090,391 of JANZLP010000032.1, read as the reverse complement.
CAAATTCAGCTTGTATACCTTCTCGCAGGAGAACCTGCTTGAAGTCAGACAGTCTTGGCTCATTCATAAACACAGACTGGTGTCCGAGAACCTTTAAACAATACACACAATTTTAATACTTCTGCTACTTAATACCTTCCATTTTTCCAAAGATCTCTTTATCATTGTGTTGGCAGCAGTGTACCCTAGACTACAGGACTATAAGTAAGAAGACTGGGTCTATTTCTGTTCACCTGCAGCAAGACATTTCCAGCATAGAAAGGCCTTAGAAGTTATCAGTCAAGTAAAGGAAAAGTTTCCATCTTTGCTCACATATTGAAGACAAACGGAAAGCTGACATTGAAGGTCCCTCTTCCAAGCCATGTTATGCCAGGGAGAGAGCTGCAGTAAACTGCACTGCTGATCAGATTACATACTTCTATGACAGTTGTCATGAATCTGAACAGGCTTTAGATTTGTCTCCACATTTATCTAACTCCTAGAACAGACTATATTCAGGACTGTGCAAGAGTACCTTAGAAAGCAATTCCAGGATGAGAAGGCATTGTAATCATTCAATGAAAAGATAAAATAATATCTACTCACATGCAAAATATTTTAATTTAAAAGTAAAGATAAATTTCTAGAAAAGATTTAATGAACACTCAAATCACTACTATAGAAGCAGACGTATGAATTTCAAAGATCTGTATCTCCAGTATATGAAGTATTTTCCATAGCATCAACAAAACGTAATAAAATCCAAGAGTGACTAAATGCCAATTAATTTGCTAATCTGCAACTACTAACTACAAATATGAAACATGCCAATTAAAATCCCATCTTCATAAAGATAAGGTACTGTATGCCAGGCACTATTAGCATATGCAAGAAATCATCCTTGCTGAAAAGCATAAAATCTGAACAAAGAACATAACTAGGTTTAACAAAGAGAAAGCCAAACATGAAAATCCACTTTCAGTTAGGCTTTAAGTTGAGTAAGATCACAGTATCAACCTCTAAGCACTCGAAAAAGAAATGAATACAGAGCTCTTCAAAGTCCAGATCAGCATAATTTCTGTACCTCATGAGGTGGCAGAGGTTCCAAAGTGGGAATGATCTCACTCTCCTCACACATCTCCTTGTCATCATCACCAAAGAGGCTTTTCATGGCCTTCTGTTGTGCAATGACACTAGAGTCTGAAGAAGGCATATCCACTTGCATCTCTAAGTCTTCATCTTCCCTCAGCTCTCCCTCTTCCAAAATAACTCCAGTATCCACTTTTGAAACCCGCATGTCCAGAACACCATCTATCCAAGCCAACTCAGCATCCTTGGCTTTACAGAACTGAAGGGAGCTGACAAGAGAATCTTTTAACCTGACCTGGGTTGCACAAAAATAAAAGTACTGTTAGTTTGATGGAAAACACACAGAGTTCTTTCTTCAAGCTTTAAAAACTAGCAGTGTTCCTTTCACTGTCTCTCCACATAGGTTTGATTCACACTCTTTTGGGGAGGGAAAGGAGAGAATTGGTATCACCAAGGCAATATGTTCTATACTTTTAAATTATAATTCTTACAATCTTCATGTCACTACTCAACATAAAAAACAGCGTAGATCAATACCTTTTTTGTCTTGGTTAAAATAAAAGAAGAATCTATACAACTGCAAACTTGAGTCAAATTTACAGCAAGTGCAATCAATTCCTTTTAAAACACCAGAAACTTTTTTTGCAGCCAAGAAGTTCCTCAGTTGGCTTTAGTAAATCTAAGGAAGTTTTCTACAGATACATTTAGGTTACTGGACAGCAGTTCCAAATTTCAACCCTCCAAAAGAATTATAACTAATATATTATTGTAAGAAGGGATGCTGTAAATATCACATTTTAAAGTGACCAAAACATTAACTTACACTGATTCCTCTGGTGCATTCCAGGACCTTAACTCATTAAATAAAGCTCTACTCTGAAAGACTGTTATCCGCATGAGATTGTGCATCATTCCCATAGCAGAATCAACGCTGCAACTGTACGAAGGGTACTGCAACTATCCATCTGCAATACAGTTCACTGAAAAGACACTGGGATTCTGATGCCCCACTCATATCTATTATTTTCTAATTCAACGTCTCCAGTGTACTTCATCTGCCCAGAAAACTTCAAACAGAAGAACAAACTGAAGCTATGCAGATTTTATATATAAAAAAATTATTAAATACGAGACAATTACAATTTTATTCAGATAAATATTTTGTAAAAAAATCACAATCCTGTCATTTCTTATACACCAGCAATCCTCATAGCTTCAAAAAAAAAAAAAAAAAACCAAAAAAAACCAAAAACAAACCAAAAAACAACACCAAACCACAACAAAAACCCAAGCAACAAGCCAAACAGAGAAAACACTGCTGTTTTAAAACTGTCAGAACTGGATAATTTTGAATAACTGGAACTTTCTACTTGCTACAGGTTAACAGATTCTTCTCTGGGCAGAAGCAGAAGTACCTCTTTCAACAATTCTACTGATGTTTTTCTATTAACTTTAAAAGGACAGAAGCAATAAAGGACTAATGCCTAAAGTGCATGTGAGAGACTTTCCTCTAAACAACTTCAAAAGTTGAATCAAGACCATACACAATTTTCACATACCTCACACAAATTATCCAATTTTTCTTATTTAGAGCTTAACCATGAAAATTAAATGCAATATAGCAACACATATTGCATGTCACAACACATATTATAACCTTACTTTCCAAGAACCATCACATTAACTTTTTTTGGCATTAGGCGTGTCTTATTTATTTATTTATAACATTAACTTGCTCCTAACTTTACATGTTTGTTCTTAAGTATTATTTAGGTACAAAGGACTTTTTTTATCTTCGCTTTCTAAGGCTCCCCTTCAGATTCCAAAAAGAATCCTGAATTACAAGTACTGTACAGTGGTACTCTAAATATAGGCATTATAAAGCTATTAAGACTTGAATAAAGTAAATTAATGTTCCCATGGACATGAACCTCGCCTTTTGCACTACAGGTGAAAACACACTGATCTCATGTTTAAGCTTTTATACTTACTATTCAGAAGAAATGTTTAAGGAGAATGCTTACGTAGAAGACAAGAAAAATGCTTGTCTTAATAATGTCTTGATCACACAAAACCAAGTGTACACATAGGTAATACCATCTTGCCTCTCCCAAAGGATGAAGGGCCAAATTAGAGTCTGACAATACAGTTCACAGTAGTTGCACAACTAACGTATTCCAGTACCTTACCTGGTAAATGTGAGTTTCACTGGTTGCATCTACAGTTTCATGCAGTTTTGGCATGTAAACTTTAATATCTTTTCCACCAAAAGCTCTGCAACATTCTGCAAGGTCCTGACTGGCCTCAGGTGGTCCATGGACAATGATCAGTTGTCTTGGTTTCATTTGGTTAATAATTTTTTTAATTGAGTCCCCATCTGAGCGTCCTTCATAGTCAATGTATGTAACTCTGGCTCTAGTTTGAATTAAAAACGCCAAGAATAACATTTAGTTTAAAAAATTAAACCATCAAGTGCTCCAAAATATTTCATTTAAAAATGGAAGATATTTTGAAATTATTTTACATCAGCAAAGGCTGTCAGCACAAGATATATTATGGATCAGTAAAATACAGAACTGTCAAATATCAGCATGTATGTGTACTTAACACCATAAATTCCCAACATTCACTTACATAGTTATCAAAAACATGAGATAAGCATGTCTGAGTAAGTTCTTTTAACAAAGTATATATATACACTTGAGTATCTATGCTAACATACTATTATCATTTGTTCTTCCTCCTTCACTTGTCTCCCATCAGACAGGGAACAAACTGCAAATTTCTTAAGACAGTGGGGAACTGTAAGACTCTGTACTATGCTCCCAGAAAGACTAGTAAAAAACTAACTTAGATAGCTTGGGGAAAAAAAACCTAAAAAACAAGCCCTTTCCCACTTTCTCACTTCCAAGCTAGCCCTTTCTCCAACTGAACCATACCCATGCCACCGTTTTAGCAGAACTGATGAGAACAACAAAGCGACTCACTTAATTTCCATGGATTCTGTTGCAGAAATACATTTGGTAGGAACATCGGACAAATCCTGGTCCATAGGCTCTTCTCCATTTGTCAAACCAGATTCTAATTTGCTTTTTTCTTCTTCTGTTGCTTGAAGTTCTGGAACTAGAAAATCCTCCGGTCTAAAGAATGAAAGGCATTTTGCTTTTAGTAGTCTTACAGTAAAACCAAAGCACTACATAATATAAAAACAGACAATGCTGATTATTACTACTACAACATTTTATAATTGTTATTGCCAACAATTTTATTACCTTTTATTTGCCTTCAATATTTCCATATTTGAACAGAAGTCATTTGGAAACTATCACCTTCCTATCTTAACAAAGATACCTTGGGAAATACTAGCAAATTGAGGATTTCTAGCAGTATTCCTTACACAAATAAGACAAGTACTGCTAGCTTTTTCTAGGCTGAACAATGTTCCTCCCCCTCATCATAAATTTATCAAAATTATGTGTTATTTAAAGCAGGAAAAAAGTCATGTTAAAAAAAATAATCAATTAAATCTTATAAGATTAAAAAAAAAAAAGCCTGGAGTGGAAGCACATCCTAAGAGGTGTGAACATGTGAACACAAGCCAAGGATCAGCACTCTGCATCATAAGCTTCCTGTGAGACTTAGCACAAACTGTCCTAACTGTTCAAAACTTACTGTGGTTGGAAGAGTATGTAACAGTGCTGCAAGAGAGACAAAATTATGATTTTTATTACTTCTGGTTTTTAATTATTTCATAGCTACTACATGCTAGTACGCATTACCACCACATACTTGATAATCTCGCCATATTCATCCCATTTAATTCTTTCTTCAGGGGCTGGAAACATTGGGTAAGATTTCTTTGCCTGTTTGAAGAAGCTTCCTTTCCGGCTACCTTCACCCTTCATCATCAAATCATGTTTGGTCTTATGTACAGTTGGCTGATCAATATCCTCTTCAGCATCACTCTCATCACTGGAATCGATATCTGCCCTGAAATGACATTCCAAAAAACGTAGCACTTCCTTTTTTCCTTCAGGTTTAATATTACATAAACACAGACAGGAAAATAACAGTTGACATAACACTAACTAAGGACAAGGACAGTTTAAGTATCCGAGAAAGAGCTCACAGTCAAACAGCAGATGAAACAAATCTATAATAACAAGAAGATTAAAGATAACCGTTCCCAGTTCCTCAGTACCCTCAGACAAGTCTATCAGCACTACGATTTTCATCTATCCCTCTAAATAGTTGACGCAGCAGAATGATCACACAGAAATCTCAACTCTGACCACAACAGCAGAATTCAAGAACAGTCAATATACTTACTCTTTAGACTGTTCTAGCTTCTTAGCAGCTTCTTTCTTCAGTTTCTCCTTTTCTAGGTATTCTTCAAGCTCTTTTCCTTCCAACTTGACACGTTTTCTCAACTGCAGACAGAATTAAAACTTATATTGTGAGCAGCTGATATGATTTTACTACTTTTCCTACATGCTGCTGGCAAGAATATTTGTATTTAAGTACCACGTGCAAGTACAACTTGTATGTCACATACAAAATTATGCAAACGTGTGGCACCTTGGCATGGCAACATCATGACAATGTAATCAATTAGTAGACTCTACTTTAACAGAAATACATTTCTAAAAGTATTAAAATCAAATAGCTTTACAAAAATTTCTTAAAACATCTTCAGGAAATCTCTCTAATACATGAATGCAA
>JANZLP010000032.1:5022044-5032318 GCA_026930925.1 Chelictinia riocourii | reverse complement strand
AAACCAAGGTCAGGACCTGGCTGGCAATAAGTCTTGTCTGCATTAACTTTTGTAGTTGAACAGGTTTTTCTGCCACTGAATATAAGGACCCCTCCCTGCCCGGTAATATCTAGGATATAGTAAAACCATTACATGTGAAGTTCTGTTATAACACCTTGTTTGAAGCGATACTGTGCATTAGGCTGGTGGAGTCAAACTCCTGGTCCGTGGGACCATTTCATCTGTTCCATTTCCTTTTTATGGCAGATTAAACTGTCTACTGTGATTAGGCTACTCCTAATAGAATAATTTTATTTGAGCAGAGCTGGAAGTGGGACAGTGTTGGTTTGAGTTTTCAACGAAGGATCTAAAGTATGTTTAAAGGGAAATACTGTAATAAGGGATGGGCCACAAGCAGAGGAATGACTTGCACAAGGTCATTGACAAGTTGTGGAATATAACCAAAGACTCCAATTTCTGGGCCAATGCTCTTTTTTCAAATGTTGATCTGGTAAGATGTTCAGTGCTAAGTTGCATAGATTATTTTATATTGGTTTATCGGTAAGCCTGGGAGTAAGCCAGTTGTGACAAAACTAGTTAGTTTATTAAAGTTTCCATGTGTCAGATGTATTGGTTTTTTTTTAAAGTATATATCTAAACATGCAGAATGAGGTTTATTACAAGAAAATAAGTGTGCTGAAAAGAGTTTTACACTTGCTGGCATTATTGTCATGCTCATACGTTGGGTGGAACTTCGTTGACACTGGTAAGTATAATTACTGTTCTTCATTTGTAATGAAGGTGCGAGATAAAATCCTTCCTCCTTTCTGCAAGCAGATAGCTGAAGCAATAGAAGTCACCAACCAGAGCACATAGACTTGGCAAGGCCTGAGTAAAAGCTGAGCCATGGTACCCAAGAAGCTTCTTAGAAAGAAATTCAGCATCGACAGGGCAAGCTATATAGGCCTAAGTGAGTAGAAATACAGAGAACGTAGGACAAAAACCTCAGTAACATCCAGAGAAAACTTGGTATGTTGACTCAAGGACAATAAAAATGAGTGTGCTACAGAGCACTGTTCTCTCTGAAAACTGTAATCAAAGAAACTCCTGTTTCCTGTGTCCAGGAAGACAAGAATTTATAAATTCTTTCTGAATAAATGATCAAGAAAATATCTGACACCATCTTAAAGCCTTTTTTGTAGTTGAAACAGCCCTTAAGTCTCCAGACCTGACATCATCACTTCTAACTAATAATAATGTGGTATCATGAGATGGATCCAACTTACAAAATGGAAATTTGTGACTGGTGTTCTTGTGGAACCATGGTACAAGAAGCAATCACAGAAGAAAACTGCACCCTCAACAAAGACCAGAGAGAATTGATGTGATATCTAATACAAGAACTGGAAGCCTTGCAGATAGAATTAAAGCAATAATAAAAATGCCACCTGAAAAAAGAACTGGGTGCATTAGAAGGACTCAAAGCAAAGAGGTTTCCTAGCAAACACTTTGAATGATCATTTGCAGGTGAAAGCAAAACCTTTTATGGGCAACAATTAAAAACTGTCTAGACAAGTTTGGGAAATGAGCAGGCAACATACCCACTTTGAAACAGCAACGTGTGTCAATAGAATGGTCAACAATATACTTTCTGTGGTCCCGATCTGTTTTTCCACAAGATATAGATGAGGAAAGCTTTGGATTGCTTTGTCTTTGAGCATCAGCTCAGCTGGACTTTAGAAATAATCTAGCAGATCACTTATCTTGCAGATCAGTTATCCAGGTATGGAAACATAGGTAGGAGAAGACAAAGGAGAGTTTAGAAGGTGACAAAGTATGCTAAAATTTTTTAATTACTTGGGGAGAACTCCTGTTGGTGCTTAAAATTTCAGACATTTTCATTGTAATTTATCTAAGAAAGAAGTACATAGTCAGGACCATGCTGAGGCATCTTGAGAACAGCTTACCATTTGGTTGTGGGAATTAATGGGGCAGTGCTTTCATAGGCATTCACAGATCCAGGAGCAACAGGGTGACCTTGATGCCTCGCCCAAATGAACTCTTTGGAGGCTAGTTGCAGATACTGCCTTAGGCAGAAGATCAAAGGATTATTTCAAGGAATGACTCTGCTGAAAAGAGATCACTTTTTCTTTCCTTCTCATAACTTGCAAAAACCTCCTGAATCATCCAGTTGAAGAATGTATTGTTCCTGGAATGGACTTCAGAGCAGCCAAACGCTTTCCCAGGAGAGCATTTGGGGTGATGATTGGCTTTTGTAATCACCTGAAAGTGTAGCATCCCCTCAGAGTGGCAAGATCAAGGTTTTCTGGTCACATAAGGCAAGCTTGGAGTTAAGAAATGAGATCATACATAGGAGGTTATATTTGTTAAGAAATTGCATTGGGGCTTTGAAACTGCTGAAATTGGGGGGGCTGCAAGAGTCATAGCTGATTTGAAAAAAGTATGATTTGGTGAAGTGTAAGCAGGATGTGGAAAACAGTGCAGGAAATGTGATATTTGCAAGATAGAGGCCCAGTACAACAGTATCTTGTGGCGGCATCAATGGAGTATGTTGCTGTAGAGCTTAGGTTTTTTATGCCAGTGAATTGATAGTTATGACTGTCCATTGACATAGTCATGACTTAAATTCACAAAATATCCTGCTGCTTGTGAAGTCAGACACTGAAGCACACTGGAAATAGAACAGACTTTGCTGAATTATTTTTGTAGATTTAGAGTCAAGAGTAAGCTGTCTGTGGATCAAAGGAAAATTTTAAATTCAAAGTATTTCGCTAAGTCTTTGAGACTGTAGGCTTCCATAAAAGATGCACTATCTCAGTGTGCCCACAGTCTGATGGGTGTGGTAGAAAGGATCATTATGGACTCATACCTTCAACCGCCTTATTTTATAGACTCAAGGAAATTAGGGCTCTATATCCAATTGCCTTTCAAGGACTTAAACAAGAGTGGATGAGAATATGAATTATACTCCAGAAGTTATTTTGTTTCAATATAAAGCAAATATCTTTATAACAAAGAATTTTTGGGGTGATGTGTACTATGTGGAAGATCGAACATTAGACTGGAAAAGCTCATTCAAGCCTATTTGGTAACATGAACATCTCTTGGACACATTTTTAGAGGAAAGTGTATGGAGTCCAGGGACTGACTGGATGTGAGTCAATGAATCAAGGTGAATTCAGTCTCAATTTCACTTTGTGCCTCCTTTTTGTATGTGGTTGAGATACATGTGTTATAATAGTCTAGCTTGTAGTGACAAGTGCATGGACTAAAGAGACCAAGTTCATGTCTAGATCAAAGAATGAAGATTTCCAGCAAGCTGGGGTGAAAGCAAGCATTTTTTCAGTACCTGCTTTTCATCTATTATCTCACTTCAGCAGAGGTCATAGAAGAACTAGAGGCATTTTATCACTTTAGCCCAAAAGGACTGAAAATACCTTGTCAGCTCTTCTTTCCAATCACTTCAGTCCTCCAAGGATACCAAATATACTGTATTTCCAGACTTGCCCGAGTGATGAAATGTCTTCAGGTATCTTCAAATACTGCACTTGCAACCCTGTGCACCTTGGCTGTGGGTATCTAGGTTGGTGGCTGAAGTTACCTGTTGAAGGAATTTTAGAATTTCTATGTTCTGGCGGTTTTTGCTCAAGAACAGGATGTTTTTATGGGATGGTAGTTTGAGGGATCAGATCTGAGTGCTTGTTTTCTAAGGATTGGTGAAGGCACTCATTATTTCTGTTAAAAACAGGTACAGTTTTTTCTCGACTTTTGCAGCCAGAAGTATTGATCTGTTTTGTAAGCTGGACCTTAAATATCTTCAAGTTCTTGGTCTTTCTCCATATAAAATGGGACTGAATTCTTCAGAGTGAAATGAGGTAGGTTATTTAGTCTAGTTGAAGAGGGAAGAGGGAGGACGGTTTTCTTATGCTTTCAGTGAAATATGTTGATAGCTCTTTCCGCGTAGTGTTTGCTCCTGGTCAGTGGGCTATGCAGACTGAGGTGGTTCACTGTGGTCCCGTTTCCAGCATTTAAACTACTGTATCAGTTGTGGAGGAACAGGAAGCCCATTTTGTCCCCATTACTGAGCTTTGGTATCCTGAAAGAACAGTTTGTGCTGGCAATGGCCAGTATGGGGAAGTGCAACACAAGGTGCTGTGATATATTAAGATTTTAAATCTGCAGTCATTAAATCCTCCCTTATGACTGATTCATCCCCTACACACTTAAACCCAGTCACCTTCCACATTCTATTTCACACAGGTGAAAGAGAGAAAACCATCAGAAATTGAGTCCACAATTCAAGTAGTAGTTAATATCACAGGATAACAAAGATCTCCTTATTGTTTCAACTGCATAGCAGGGGAAATATTTCATATTCAAGAAGAAAGAGTTACGACAGAAAAAAAAAGATAAAAGAAAGGAGAAAGTCACTTTGAACAGCTGCCACAACTTCACCTATACAAAGAACAGGAAATAGCCAATGTCTCTGTGTGGTAGCTGCTAGGCAGAATTTATTTATCAATGGTAATCCAGGCTATGCATTCACACACATATGCATACTTGCACGTGCAAACACTCTCAAAAAGAATTTTCAGTCTTGCCAGCTCTTAATAGTGCTCCTTTAAGTATCTGAAATGACTGATTAACCCTGCTTAGTACAATCTGTGTCATGTACTGTGAATCTTGCATATAATTAACATTAACAGTTATGAGTTAACTCAGCAGGGCTTTACCCTTCTTGCTCCCCCACCCACCTCATACCACAGACCTCAATTTAAGAGTTCTCTTTCCCAACAGCCCTAGCAGACAGCTTAGGCAGTCTTAAGCAGCAATGGCGAGCTTCTGATATAGAAAACCCAGCTAAATAATTGATGTGCATTTTTAAAGACTTTATCTCCCCATTTTATGTTTTTCTTCATCAGTACTCGCCAGTAGTCACGACACACTTAATGCATACAACACCTTGGGAACACCCATGATATCATAAGAAAAAATGTGAAGGGTGCAGTTGCATCCTAGAAGATCCTTTCTTTATGCCATCTGTCACAGAAACAGAGGTAAGCTGTGTCACTATGTTATTATTAACATTCAGGAAAGATTAACTTCTAATACTCCTGCTATGCCAGTTTTAAGGCTTCTGACCACTGGATTTTCTATGTCAACAAAATACAATTTCCTCTTAAGCCATGATGTTTAGTGTTTTCCTGAAAGCAAATCTCATCTATCATGTGCTCATACAAAAGCCTCACCTACAAATGAAAGAAAAAGCGACTTTCAAGACCTTATATTTACTGAGGAGAATCTTAAAAATGGTCACAAAAGTTTCAAAACCATGTAATCAAAATGGATTGGTACCTTTTTGTTACTGTTCTGATGTATTTGACCTGTAAACATATAGTTGCAAGCTATATGTTTTCAATATTGGTTTACTTTATGGAATCGAACACTTGAAGTGTTTTCCTAGGGAATGAATCCCAGCAAGGGTGTTTTAATAATAAGTTAAAACAAGAAATTGAAAAGAGAGATATGCATTCACTTCTGTAATTTGTTATTTAAAATTTACTGCCTCCCTGTTTTTAAGTAGTGGGTGTTTGCTGCATACTTATGCTAACTGCCCTGACAAATTCTGTCAGTCCTTTTCCTTAGGTAGTTCTTTTCGTTCCTTGATTTAGGCAGCTAGCATTCTTTTGGGGGAGGTGGTGTTCTTGTTTTTAGTGAAATGTAATCTATCCTTATTCAATATTTGGTTTAATTAATTAAGCATTGACTAGTTGATACTACTTGCCAACTTACACTGACAACTATGAAACATTTTTGTTTCCTCTCAATTTTATTTTATTTTTTTTTGTTCAGAGGATAAAAATTAATGAAATGCATAGTTTGGCTGTTCTCTCCTAATGAATTCTTGTTTGTGTTCATTTCAGCATATGATTACACTGAAAGAGCAGCTGTCAAAACAACACACAGAAACTGATAGTATCATCAAACAGCTGAAACTTGACATAGATTTTGAAAGAAAGAAAGTATCAGAATTAGAAAATGAGAAGATGGAAACTATTAAGGAGTTAGATAGTCAGAAAGAAAAACTAAGCCATTGTTCATATGCACTTAACGATTTGCATATAAGTAAGCAGCAGCTTCAAGATAATATTAAAGATCTTCAGGAACAATTAAGGGAAGCCCAGGACTGTAATTTGCATAATAAAAAAGAAATTGGAGAATTGCAGCAGAGACTAAAAGAAAGAGAGGAGGAACTTTCTGTATCCTTGAGAAAGTTAACAGAAAAAAGTAATCAGAAATCTAACTACACTTGTCAAGATCTGATTCTGAAAGAAAGAGAAGTAGAAATTGTGACACTACAGAATGACATTTCAGAAAATAAAAAAATAAATGAAGTCTTAGAGAAATCTCTGTCTGATCTCAGAATAGAAAATAGAAAGCTGATAGCAGCCACTGAAGAACTAAAACAGGAGTTAAGTGATGTCATTTCTGAGAAAAATAAAGTTTACTTGGAAAAAGACACTGTTGTGGAGGCTTTGAAAATGGAAAAAAGACAGTTAGAGAGCGAATTAAACCAGATGGAAAAGAAGCTTTTGGAACAAGCACACAAGTATAAGCAAACTATTGAGGAATTATCAAATGCACGTAGTATGGATACCACTGCATTGCAGCTTGAACATGAGCGCCTAGTTAAACTCAATCAAGAGAAAGACTTTGAGATTGCTGAACTTAAAAGGAGCATTGAGCAGATGGAAATTGACCATCAAGAAACAAAAGAGATGTTGACTACTAGCTTAGGAGGACAAAAGCAGTTGACAGAACTCATAAAAGAAAAAGAGGTATTTATTGAAAAATTTAAAAATCAAGCCTTCCAGGTGAAGCAGGAACTTGAAGAATATATGAAAGTTTCAAAAAAGCAGGATGTCTTAAAACAGAACTTGGAAGAAAAAGACAGAAGTCTTGCAGTCATGAAGGAAGAAAATAATCATTTGAAAGAAGAAATTGAACGCCTTAAGGATCAGCAAAGTAGATCTACATCTGTGGTTGAGCCTAAAACTCTAGATATTATTATTGAACTTGAAAGTGAGGTAACACAGTTAAAAGTGATAAAGAATAATCTTGAAGAAGAAATAGAAGTTCACAAAAAAACAATAGAAGATCAGAATCAAACAACAGTGCAACTTCAGCAGTCTTTGCAGGAGCAGAGAAAGGAAATAGATGAGTCTAAATTTCAGTGTGAGCAAATGAGTATCACTCATGAAAGACTTTCTTTGGAGAAAGATGAGGAAATTAAAAATTTGCAGAAAACAATTGAACAAATTAAAACTCAGTTGCACAAAGAGAGACAGATTATTCAGACTGATTCTTCTGATCTTTTTCAGGAAACCAAAGTTCAGACTCTTAATGGAGAAAATGGAAATGAAAAACATGACTTGTCTAAAGCTGAAATTGAAAGACTGGTAGAAGGTATCAAAGAAAGGGAGATGGAGATTAAGCTTCTAAATGAAAAGAATGTTTCTCTAAGTCAGCAAATTGATCAGTTGTCTAAGGATGAAGTTGGCAAACTTACTCGGATCATTCAAGAGAAGGATTTAGAAATACAAGCTCTCAATGCTAGAGTCTCCTCAGCTTCTTATAGGCAGGATGTTCTCTGTCTTCAGCAGCAGCTGCAAGCTTATGTTATGGAAAGAGAACAAGTATTAGCAGTTCTAAGTGAAAAGACAAGAGAAAACAGTCAGTTAAAAACAGAGTATCGTAATATCATGGATATGGTTGCTGCTAAAGAAGCAGCTTTGGTGAGGTTGCAAGAGGAAAATCAAAAGTTATGTAATAGATCTGAAAACAGCAGTCAAGACATGTCTAGAGAAACTATTCAGAATTTATCCCGTATTATTCGAGAAAAAGATATTGAAATAGATGCTCTAAGTCAAAAATGTCAAACCTTATTGACTGTCTTGCAGACATCCAGTACAGGTACTGATAACGGGTCAGGAGGTGTTAACAGTAACCAGTTTGAGGAACTTCTACAACAACGTGATAAACTAAAACAGCAAGTAAAGAAGATGGATGAGTGGAAGCAACAAGTAATAACCACAGTTCAGAACATGCAGCATGAGTCGGCTCACCTCCAAGAAGAGTTACACAAGCTTCAAGCACAAATTTCAGTTGAAAGCGATAGTAATTCAAAGTTGCAGGTAGATTATAATGGCTTGATTCAGAGTTACGAACAGAATGAGAAGAAGCTGAAAAGTTTTAGTCAGGAATTAGCACAAGTTCAACACAGCATAGGACAGCTTCATAACACCAAGGATCTTCTCCTGAGTAAACTTGACTTGGTAACACCATCTGTGGCAACAGCTTCCACTGTTTCACAGCTTTCAGGCATTCAATACTGTGCTCCTGATGTACTTAGCGATGAGTCTAAACTCCTTCAAAAGGAGTTGGAACAACTGAAAAAAAAGTTACAAGAAAAAGATTCAACTATTAAGACTCTTCAGGAAAACAATCAACGATTATCTGATTCTGTGGCTACAGCGTCAGAGATTGAAAGAAAGAGTCAAGAAGGGACTGAGTCAGAGATGAGGCAAATTAAAGAAAAACATGATGTCTTACAGAAATCACTTAGGGAAAAAGACATATTAATTAAATCTAAAAGTGATCAGTTACTTTCTGTGAGTGAAAATCTTAGTAACAAAGAAAATGAAAATGAGCTTTTGAAGCAAGCTGTGACTAATCTTAAAGAAAGAAATTTAATTTTAGAAATGGATATTCAAAAACTGAAAGAAGAAAATGAAAAAATAGTTGCAAGGTGTAGGGAAAAAGAAACTGAATTCCGAGCACTTCAGGAGACTAATATGCAATTTTCAATGATGCTGAAAGAGAAAGAGTTTGAGTCTCACTCAATGAAGGAAAAAGCTCTTGCTTTTGAGAAGCTCTTGAAAGAAAAAGAACAGGTATGTGCATTCATATTTATGAATATCTTTTAAAATTAGTCACATGATAATGCATTTTTGTGTATATGTAGCTATCAAGTGTTTGCCTGAAATCCGTTTGTGACTCCTTACTGCGTTACACTACAACAAAAATCCTCCCCTAGCAAAGTTAAGAAATTAAAAGTCAGCAGGTGAGTGGTTTACAATGTTATCTGTTAATTGTGCAGCCATAAACTAAATTTTTCATTTATTTGGAAATTGCTCATCTACTGAGCAGCTGCTTAATATTTTGCTTTGGCCCTGTTGTTCATTAAATGCTCTGTTTTATTTTTTCTGTATTGTGCTCAGACTTGTGCAGAGTTGGCCGGCGGGACTAATTTTTCAATGTGCTTTCCTCTAGTGTTTGTCATTCCAATGTGATTGCTTCACAATGTCCCTGTGAGATGAATTGGTTTATGGATCTTGCTTTTATGGCTGGAGAAACTCTACTGAAAAAAAAAAATGGGACAAGCTAAATTAATGGTTTATTCTCTAGAATTTGACATATGGAAAAAATTATACTTCTTTCAAAGAGTATGTTCAGAGAAGAGTTGCAGCGGCTTATTAATTATCACTTATGTAATTTGAGGAGGAATCTTTTTTTAAAAGACCAACATATTATGTGGCATCATTGATACACCGGTCAACAGCATGTTGTATGAACTGCTGCTGCTGGAGTTAAAGTAATATGTGAATTGCCTTTTCTCTTTGAGAAATAGGCATTAAGTACAGTGCAAAAGTCTTCCTGTAGTTTTGACAAACACCTGACAGCAGAACTCCAGGACCTAGATACTTCTGGTTTGCTTTGTAGGCTCTTTTCTTGTAATTAATTCTAAACAGATTATTTTCTTTCCTCTGTACTCTCCAGGTCTGCATTCTCTTCATCTTGGTGGTTCTGGTCACCATTATTCAATCTTCTCGTACAGTTGTCCCCCTCCAGGCATACTGTTCTTATTCTCCCTGTTGCCTTTAGCATGCCTTTTAATTTTCCAGAGTTACGAGTATTGCCCATTATCAGAAAGTGGTAGTTATGCAATCCATAGCTAAGTAACTTGGCATTAATTTTTTTTCCTCTGCTATAACAAAAAATTTCATAGAATCATAGAATTGTTCGGGTTGGAAGAGACCTGGACCTTAAAAATCATCTAGTTCCAACCCCCTGCCATGGGCAGGGACTCCTTCCACACAACGGTGTGGAACTGGTTGCTATAACACATACCGAACGCAGTTACAATGAGGTGTAGAGCTTTCACAACACCATCCAACCCAGCTCTGGGATCAGACTACCGAGGTCTCTGACCG
>JANZLP010000032.1:4851413-4862161 GCA_026930925.1 Chelictinia riocourii | reverse complement strand
GACAGGTTGGGTGGGGCATGATTAAGGGCAGGTAGTGAAGGAAGTAAAATAAAAGCAGCACTTCTGTTTTGAAAAAGATTGTTTTTCAAAGCAACATAATGTGCCTGTAACTATTGACAAAGCTTTTATTTGATGTGACTTAAGATGATTACGTATTTAGGTATTTGCTTAGGTTCTTTCAATACTTCCCTGGCCTGAGACTGAAGTCATCTTCTTTGTATTTAAATAATGCTTCGTTCTGCTGTGTTTGTTGACCTTTGAGCTCTAGAGCTAATTATGCCTGATTTCCTATGGATTCATCCCTTATGGTTATTGACTTCAGTGTGCAAATTGGGGTAGACCTTCCTGAATCTTTTTGCTGCACATCAGGTAGTTACAGAGTTTCTCTCCAGATGGATTCTCTGATTTCTAGTAAGAGGTGAGCTCATGACAGCTATTCCTTCACCTGGGAAACTGGGAACTGGCTCTCCTTTGTGTACCTGAATGTTGGGTTCTCTTGGAAACAGCTATTCCTTCACCTGGGAAACTGGGAACTGGCTCTCCCTTGTGTACCTGAATGTTGTTGGGTTTTCTTGGAAACAGAATTATCTGTGATGGCTCTACCATCAGTCAAATTTGGCTGCAATGACTAATGGGCTAAAAAAAATTATTGCGAGCCTTGGGGAGAATGAGAGAAAACAAGCTATGCTGCTTCAGGACCCTGGGGCTCAGCTGTGTTTTCCTCTGTTCTGCCACAGGCCAGAGGAGCTTTTCAGATCATTGCTGATCATAACTCCAGCAATACTAGTTTTCAAGGCAGCTCAAGCAGTTTCTCTGAAGACACATTTATTAAAGCATGGGTATTTTGGTGCAGTATGCTATGGAGCTGGCCACTTGCTGGCTTTTCACAGTAATGCAGTTTTAAAGATCTGGGTGAAGAGAGTTTTGATGTACCTTGAAATTACCATTGACTAAAAGCAGAAGCTGAGGTTTAATTAAGGTTAGTATGAAGAAATGCTTTAAAAGCTTCATTTTTAGAAAATAGAATAACCAGTAGCAGCAGACATCAAGTCCCCTTCTAATGTCCAGCATGTACAACTGATCAGGACTCCATTAAAGCTTACAGGCAATAATAATGCCTTCTTTAAACCATTACCCTTGCTACATTTAACTCGGCACTGAGGCTGGAAATCTCAGTATGCCACTGGCAGAGTGCTGACTCTGGAAGCTACAAACTGTCCTGAACCTTGGGAGCAGGATCTGAGATTGCTAACCATTGTTTTCAGATATACCCTGTGACTTCTGCAGAACATCAAAAAATTTCACCAATGAAATCAGCTTAATTTCAGGTAGTCTGTCTTGCTTTTAGAGCACATACCTTATTGAAAGTTGTAAGTCTGTGGTTCTAGATTTACTGAGCAAATATCCCCAAGGAACTGGATGATTCGATGATGACTCAAATAAAAGTTTTGGAGGGTTTTTTTTAAGAGCAGGACAGATAAACCCAAGGAATTCTGGATTAAATTGTGACAATCAAATCTGCATTTGTGATTAACATGACTGGCTCAAGCTGATAAGGCTGCGTAGGGAAAAAAAGTGGGTCAGAATGCCCATGAAAGAAAAGTAGGGAAAACTGGATAAATATAGAGACAAAGGGCTGCAAAAATTAGGATTAATACACTCCCGTAATGTCAAAAGCAAGGAATTAGCATCTTTGTGATGTAAGGGGCACTTTAACCAAGCACTTGTGCTAAGGTGAAGTAGATCTTGGGAGTAGAAGAGGATCTCTGAGGCTCTAGTCATTTGCTGTGATTTGTTAGACTTTGCTGTCTCTCCATATTATGCATTTTGTAGACCAAATGTAAATCTTCTTTAGTGTAGACAAATTGCATTGTGTGTATAAATTAAAGCCTTACATGTGATGGATTCAAAAGTATACCACAATGGGATTTCTGGTACTAACTCTGCATGTAACACCAAAATTCATAGAGAAGGAAATGTAACATCAGTGTGGATTCAGTATTCCCTAACTAGCAACACTGTTTCTGGCTGTGAGAGTAAAAATCCTATAAATATCCTTTTTGAAAAATACAGCAGGTGCTGATACTCTAGTCAAATTGAGTGGTATTTATGGCATCCACTTGTTCTCAGCTACTTTATTTCATCAGCACTTCATACCCTTTCCCTGCCTGTACCTGTCTGAGTTGCCTAAGAGACAAAGCATACTCAAACACATCCAGCTGTTTTACTTCCTTTAATCAGTCCCTGGAAGGTCATCAGAATGACAAGTTTCTCCTGTACTTTAGAAATGTGTCAAATCTGTTTGCAAACGTCCCTCTGTATGAAGAGATCAAAGCACTACCGTGGTCAACAAAAGCAATGAGCGTGTCAGCCATGCAAACTGCATCAATACTTCAGCAGGAATTCTGGCAGAATAAGCCATGAATCCAATTTTCAGGTGTAGATCCTCAGCTGCTGCAACGTAAACTGGACTGTGCATTGATAGGCCTGAGCCAGCTCATCTTAGCTGAGGGGCTGGAGATGGAACCCAGAGAAACTACAGTCTTCTGCTAAAAAAGCAAGAAGATTCTGACTGGTGCTGTTCATCCCTTGGAAAGTTTCAGCAGGCTGCATCAGGGTCTCAAAAGCAAGTATTCAGGGCTGGAAATACACTTTCAGCAACTCACATGAAAATGGGAAAGCAGAACCCTCACCTATAGTCTGGAATGATGCAGAGTTATTCTGCATAGCCTTTTATATCCCTGGAGATCCATGATTTGCTTTCTCAGTTTTAGTGTTTCCCCAATAAAATATAGCTTCATGATCAACTAATAAGCCTTATCCATTTGTATCTGTCTTACTAAATAGGATTTCTTAATGTGGCAGAGAAGAGGGAGGTAGAGGGGAAGAATATTTACTGTGATACTTGTCAACACTCCAATAACCTGCTTTAATATTTCTCTGAACTAGTTGTCTGTGAGCTGCAAGTGGGAAGCCATTTTACCCTAATAGAAATGGTTTAGAAACTGAACTCAGAAAAAAATGGACTAGTTCAAGTCTTTGACACTGACACCAAGTCTGTTTCTTCACGTGATGCAACAGAGATAATTCTTTCTCACCTTACAGAAGAAACCTAAATCAATAAATACATAACATATATTGCTTATCAATTAAAATGCAGTATTATAAATTATGTACTGCTTATTAATTAAAATATAGTATTATATGGCCTTACCTATGCTACTAAATACCTCAAAGAGTTAAAACAGCAATGATTTTTTCAGACGTTTGCTTTTTCTTCATTTGAGCTCCTACATTTCCTTTGGGCAATGCAAATAAACTGGCCATGTTTACTTTGAGTGAGACTGAATCTCCTTCATGCAGTAGTCATTCAATAACTGTTTTTCTGTAAAGGTTTAATAGCTTATTTTTTTGACTGAATTTGATCCAAATTCTGAAATTTTGTTTCATTTTAATATTATATTGCCTGTTTATCTGCAGTACGCCAAATAAAAATTATATATGTTGTCAGAAGCAAAGGTGGCAAAGCATTTATAGGAAGGGCAGGTCTTGAAGGATGCAGAATTGATTACCAAGCTGTGGTTCTAACAAGTTCAAATACAACCCTAGCTGATTATCCCTGGAAGTAGTTCAGTGTTTGAGGTTGTTAAACAGTCTTTGCAAAACAATGTGATACTTTCAGTCCAAGGATGTCTCCTTCTCTCAGAAGGTGTCCGCAGCTGTTAAAAGAAACAATGGGAAATATAAGAATGAAATTGGGATTATTCTTCGACTGTGGGCCTTTTGAGTCAGGCTTGAGACACAGCAGAGATGCACCA
Organism: Chelictinia riocourii; assembly: GCA_026930925.1. Taxonomy (NCBI): domain Eukaryota; kingdom Metazoa; phylum Chordata; class Aves; order Accipitriformes; family Accipitridae; genus Chelictinia; species Chelictinia riocourii. The sequence goes on along the minus strand of JANZLP010000032.1, from coordinate 4,858,343 downwards.
AATGGTTAATGGCTGCTACCCATGCTGCATGAATTTTGTGCCAAATCAAAAAACTTTGTTCTCCAGCTCTGTTGCCAGTCATGGGACTTAAATCATAATCTATAATATCTAATATCATGCAAATGGCATGAGCTTAGACAATGCTCAGCATTTTGATGACACAAAACCTGCAGTAGATCAGACAGCCACATAGGAGTTTCCTCATGCCAGCACGCTGTGCACAGATGAGACAGTGGCATTGCTACCACAAAGAAATTCTTCATGGGGGAAAGGATCGGGGGGGGCCATGTTGTGACAGGTAAAGTACATGGTCCTCATGAAAGCACACAGGCTACTGACTGCTATTAAACAGTCACAGAGTGAAAGCTGAGAAACTAATGGCACTGTGTTCATGTTGGAAACTGGCATCCAACTGCCTGGACATCAGTTACAGCCAGAGATGGCACAGAGGAAAACCCCTGATATTCTGGAGTTCTGGGACCTGTCACTTAATTGGCATCATACATGCATTTACATACACACACATATATATAGACATACACATAGACTGGGAGACAAATGGTCTTGGCATAAGAGGTGATCCTGTTGTTGAGTGAGCTTGTTACTGTGAGTCGAAAAAAAACAGCCAAAAAAGGTGACACTTTCTTCAAATCCCATACAGCTAAACAGCACATTCTGCCTAGGGGGCCAGAATTTGTATCACGTCCCTCAGTGAAGTTGGCATTTTTCTCTATAAATATCAAGCTGGCAGTCACTCAGTTCCAGACACATAGGCCCCACAAGCCTATATGGAGTACTTCCATAGAAAAGGCTCTCCAGTACTCCAAAAGCAGACCTTTTTGTTATATTGCTTGTAAATGTAGAAGGAAGGTACAAAATAACATGAACTGCAAAGGGGGCATAGCTCAGTATCATGTTTGTAAGGTCAGGTACGAGAACACTGTAGACTCAGCCAACTATCAGATGGAAAGAAAGGCACATCTTGGTACCACCCTCCCAGCCACTGGGGTATGATACGATGGCATTGATTCTTCCTATTCCATTCAATTTTGAGTGTGCAATCATGTCAGGGATAATATTCCATGGTGTTGAGGTTAATTGCTAAATTGCTGTTTATCCAAGCTGATTGCAGGCTTCCCATATTACATTTACTTTAAAAACATTGAAACATTTCCTGATGTCTGTAATAAATTAGCCTGCTGCTGGAATTTACAGGAAGGAGATAGTAAAAGCAAAACTATAGCACAGTTTCTAGAGATTCATACTGAAAGCAGAAAGGGGCACAGTGCACATTTTCAGAGGGTGAAGCTGGTATATTGAGCTTCAGAATAAAGATATTTGAACTGGCAATATAGTACTGTTGCAAAAATGGCAATACCATCCTGAGACCATAGTTAAGAGTTTTGCACAGATGACACAGAACTGTCCATTGCTTCACTTGGTGCTGGGAAAACCCCAGCTGAAGGATGGTGTCGAGCTGTAGTCATCATCTTTCAAGACAGATGCAGAAAAAAATGGAGACAGTTTAGAGGAAATAACAAGAACAAGAAAATCTGACCTGTGAGTAAGGAGTAAAGGTACTGGGTTGTTTAAGCTGGAAAAGAGAGAGCATAGAGATAAAATTCTAATATACTAATATGCAGAAGTTTGTTGAAAAGGACAGAGAATGACGTTCTCTGTATCTGCTAGGGATGAACTGAATACTCACATCATCACAGGTGACAAGTAAATTTCAGCTAGAAAATATCTGCTTCAGTTTTTTAGACTGCCTAGCAACATGTTAACATCTCTATAAAATACTGAAGCAAGAATGTGCTCAGATATAACCTGCTTATCTTAAAAGTTTGATTATTGCTGAAGATGAATGAAAAGATGGTTTTCTTTAGTTCTTTAGTTTGCTGGCCTGCAGAACAGTCTTTAAAAAACAGTTCTTACCAGCAGTCCAAAAATTATATACAAAAAGTTTTCAGTGAAATTAAAATAATACCTCTTTTCACCTGGCTTTTTAATCCTTCCATGAAAGTCTGGCAGTTCTCAGAATTAAAACTGACAAAAAATTAATTTTGCAAAGGGAATGTGAAGCATTGACCTCACTGATGATGAGGAAATAACCTTATATAATTCACCCATTGGATAGACACATATTTCTGATACAGTAATGGCCCACGTGGTAAATATAATGTTAGTATTACCATAAAGCACAACTTTCAGCAAACACAGCATCTCTACCTTTTGTTTAATCCATTAATTCCTTATTGTCTGTTCTAGCCCATAAATATTGTTTTGTAAAAGCTTTCCATTACATCAGGTATGAGCAAAAAGCTGAAACAAAGGTTCACTGAATTCCTCAGCCAGGGGCCTCATCACACATTCCTTGGGTGCCTTTCATTGCAAGGGGTGTGTCAAGTATGCACAGGGTTCCTGGTCAGGCCACCAGCCAGAAACGTGTGTTTATAAAGTACTATTGAAAAGGTTTAGCAAGTGCTGTTTTTTGATCTCATTTTGGAAGCTCCCTTAGTGATTTTCACTGTCTAAGCCCACTTTCATCAGTTTAGTTGTTAACAGTGACCTTTAATGAAAAAGGATGAAGATACCTGCAATAAAATCATGGTGGTATACAACTGGGGTGGAATTTGTTCCGGTTCTTTTTCCTGGAAACAAGCAGGACCATACTGAAATCAGGGAAAATGCTTTTAATTTGTTTCTTTTCTTTTCAAGTCTCATCCCACTGTACCATCAGTTTCTTTTTGACTTAGCAGCTGGAATCTGAAATTTCTGTCTATGGGTCAGCAAGGATTTAGTCAGAGTGAAGAGTTATGCTAGTAACATGGAACAAAACACTGGCAGCAAGAAAATATATTCTGTTCTTGGTTTAAAGCTGAATTTGCCTGAACTGGGTAGACTTGTGGCTGCTTTGAACTTATATGTGTTTTGACTTATAAACATGTAAAAGGTAATCATTAAAAAAAACCCACATTCTATATTAATGGGACACATGCATGAGGTAAAGTTTAAGAAGGTAGCTGTTGCTTGATCTTCTCTAATGTTGAGTTGGAAACTCAAGCAGCACCACTGGAGACTTTTAAAATGAATTTGTTTACATTTCAGTCCCAAGCTATTCACATTTATAGTATAGTCTGTATTTCCAGATTAGATTGATTAAGCACATTTTGAATTTCAAAGCCCTTCTGTGTTCACTCATATTTGTTAAAAGTTTGACGCACAAGCAGTTCTTTGCTGATTCCCGAACGAGTCCAGGTATAACAGGACTGGGCCTACGACATCTTGTGTTGATTTTCTGATTATAGTATTTTATTACACTTAATTTACACATTGAAACAATTTTTTTTTCTTTTACAGAGCTTCCTGTTGGCAATGTGACACTGTGTGAATGGCATATAATCTTGACTCCTTTTGCAATATCCTGTGGTCTAATGCCAACTTCTTGTTTAAAAAGGGTGGGAAAGGATTTGGGTGATGAGAAAATGATGCTAAACATTAACTGTGACATCGTTTGAGCACCTGCCTCATAAATAACCCCGGATACTCTCACAGATGCAGAGTAGAATAGAATAGAAAGTGTTTAAAATCTATTTCAGCAAGTATTCTGCCATAAAATCCCATATGTCCTTTCTGTCTTTAGTTTCTAACTTAAGTAAAAGTTTTGTTCTTGTTTGATGAACAAAGAATTTGTAGCTGATACCGAATACCTAATTACTATAAACTGTATGCTCTGGACAAAGGCCAACTATGATAACCATACTTTGCCTTAGTAAGCTTCTAATTAATTTCATAAGTTGTTTAATGTGGTTATCAATTTCCCATCTCCACTTGTGCAGCATTGCTAGGTGTTCTTACACCACCTGTGATTCACCTCTGCTCAGCTGATTTTGTGAGTTTTCCTCTGGGCACAGAAACCTTTTCGAATGCATAGGTTGTGTTACAGCAATAAAAACATCACAACAGAAATAATGAATAGAGATTTTTACAGATGAAAATGAATATGCAGAAGATCTTATTTTCTAATTACTTAGAGCTTCTGCCTTGGAATGAGTATTTATTTAAATAAAAAAAGTAAATGGCCATGAGCAGTTCCAAGGTTTGCATGTGAAGCACTGCCTGGAAAATGGAACAGAATTGAGTGACTTAACTGAGTAATTATTGTCATGTTCTGTTCAGAAGCTGTTTTCTTGTGGAATAGACAAAACAAAACATTATTATTCAGCTCTACTACTAACTTGTTTGTAAAAGGCTTAGGTCTTAAGGTAAGGTCTTAATGTGAAAAGCTCTGCCTTTCCATCCAGTCATTATTGCACAGATTTCCTCAAAGTGCTTCTTTGTGTATAGCTGAGGGGAAGAAAGAGAATTGCACCCAAACCTCCAAGTCTTTAGTTTTAAAATACTATATCCTATTCAAACAAAACAAAATAAAAAGAATTTTAATGATGGAACTGAAAATATACTATGGAATAGTCCTAGAAAGGACTAACTACAACTCACCAAATTCAGTCAGTGGAGGCAGGGCTGGGGAGGTCAAAAGACATACCAAAACCACACTGTAATTGAATGTTTATTTTTTCCATTTCACAGTAAATCAAAACTCCTGTAGTAGAACTGCCCTCTTTGAAAACAGCTTCCACCTCCAGTGACTGAGGACAGAGTTGTGGTTGAAATTAACTTCAGCGAGTAACTGCTGTAGGGAGATGTTTGTCTTACTCTGTCAATGAGACAGAGGAAGGTGGTCCTTACTCTCCCTTGACATGCTAAGCAGGGGCCATTTTAAGACAGCACCTTTTCTATGGGCATAATGGCCCTTTGAAACCAATGGAGTCACTTTTGAAAAGTAACTTCTAATGCTATGCTATTCCGAAAGAAAATATATTTTGTATTATGAAATTACAGAATCATCATTAATTTTATGTATTTTCTTGATAAACTATTCATTGCACCAGGTACATTCCACAAGGATGGAATAAGAAAGAAGCAGAAGACTTAAGAACAAGCCATGCCCAAGTGAATATGGGGTAGCAGAAAGCTGCTGTATGCTTCTCTGTCTGAGTTTACGCATTTGGTTTATGTGTATCCGTATCTATACAGAGGTACCTGTAGAAGGAGCTGTAGAAGGACCACAAGATAGTTGTGTGCAGGGTAAGGCCCAGAGAAAAACAGAGAAGCCCACAAGGTAGCCAAGCAGCTGACACATGAGCAGTAGAGCTGAGTTTGGCTAGATGCTTGTGCTACTCTGGCAATACAAAGTATTTGTGAAAATGATTTGATTATTCAGTGCACTCTGGCTGCTTTAAGATGCTCTGGAGTAAATCAAACCAAATATAACTTTTTCATAACTACCAAGTTAGAGCATGAGATGGCGGAGACTAAAGTAATTTTCATGCTCAAATGATGTGTTTTCAGTATCTTTAATGTGCTAGATTTTCATTAACCTTAATTCTGAGTTTCCTAGGTTTATCATGTTTAGTTTAGGACTAATAACAACATCACTTTAAAGTCATCTGGAAAAAATTGTCTGGATTTTACTCTACATTATGAAATCCATTTTCAAGTAGTTTTGTCAGGGAATATAATTCCCAGCATTGGTTGAAACAGTTTTGGCAGAAAATTAGATCTTTATTAAATGCACATTTTTAAACAAAAAGCTTGCTTTCTGGGGAAAACCTTGTTTTCTTTTAAATTAACTAATTAAATATCCAGAACTAGTCTTTTAGCCAAATGCTGAAAAGTCTCACTTTGGAAATTCTCCCATCTCTCCCCATGGGAGTTGTAGCTCAAATGCCTCATTGTCCTCTATTAGGAGTTGCGCTCTCTAAGGAGACTGCAACCCCAAGGAAGCACTGCAGGCAATTGACATGACAGGAGACTGACAGACATAGTCACAAACCAAACCTGCACCCTCAGTTACAGTTCCAAGGACTCAGCAGGATGACATTTTCTAGACCCAGGCTTTTGGAACTCTTAGGGAATAGCTGGAAATGTGACTTCTTCTTGTATGCCAAGATTCAACACCTTTTCTGCAACATAAAATTTCCAAGAGCAATGGAAAAAAATTACTATCAGCTTGTCTTCCTCCTTGCTCATTAGAAACTAGCATTATTGATATATCTGAACATGGGAACTATACAAGGTTTTAATGTTGTGGGTCTTTGGCACTTGGTAGTACTGGTCCCACAATCTTCCAGAACTGTCATCTGACAGTTAATTAAGTCATGTTATACCCAGTGTCTGTAAATTTGTTTGCGTATATGAATTAGAATTTATATAACTCTTAATAATATTGTAAAAGAAAGTTCACCCACAAAATACCCATCAGCTTAGCTTAATAAATAGCCTTATCTACATTTACATTAGGTTTCCACTCTTTCCCATTCAACATATGGTTTCACTTTAAAAGAGCTGACTTACAGCAAACTGTATCATCAGTAGGCTGATAAATGCTGTAATTCATAACAGTGTGTCTGTTTGAGGAAGATTTCCCATGTCTAGTGGATGCTAAATGGCTTTCTAAAATACTGACTTTCTTATATATTCAACACTGCGTACTCTATATAGGAAAAGAAAGTATGGTTCTTGTCCACCTCTCCAAGAATTTTAGCTTTTCATTTATTTTACAAGTACATGCTGGTGTTTGAATACTTAATGCAGATGCTAACCTCAAGATCCTTTGTACTTAAGAGGCAAATGGGATCTTAATTCTACCTTAGTACCCCTGCATTTGCTGCTCTTGTAATGTGGAATGTTAGAACTTCTGAATAGTGTAAATTACATTTCACAGTGCAAGTGTGATGGGATCACCAGCTCTGTGTTGGGTGGAGAGGTGGCAAGGTTTTGGTAGCGGGGGAGGTGTGACGGTCTGACAAATTATAGTCAATGTCTCAAACATTCATTAAAGAACTTTGGTGGAGAAAAACGGCCTCT
>JANZLP010000032.1:4767234-4777913 GCA_026930925.1 Chelictinia riocourii | reverse complement strand
CCTGATCTAGTTGAAGATATCACTGCACATTGTGGTGGGGTTGAACTAGATGATACTTGGATGTCACTTCCAACTCAACTACTTTTATGATTCTATGGTCTTCTATTAGTAGCAATTATTCAGGAAAGGAGTGTGGGGTTTATTTCTGTAAATGGAACCAATGAGATTGAGAATGGTGATACCTAGTAAACAAACACTGGTTTGGGGTATTTTTTGCTGTGGATTTTGTAATTGGTATACTATTTAGATAGTGAAAACTAGCTAGTCCTTGATTCTGCTGTGAGATTTGGAAGTATAATTTTCAATTCCAAGTATGTTTTTTATATCCAAGTAATTTGTTTTCTTGTCCTGTTCTCAAGTTCTCAGGCTTCCATATTTGAGGTGGTTGAAGCATTGTAATTTTTCTTCAGTATAGATTTTGTGAGGATATTTTGAAAATATTCTAGTAATATAAGACTGCCTTAGAACTATAGCTATGAAACTGAGAAGTTGAGACTTTTCTTAAGGTTTGGACTTTTCATAAAGAATAAACTTAAACAGGTAGATGAATGGAGAAAAGAGGAAATGCCTCTTTAAAGGGCTGCTTGCAGCCTTATGTTTTAATTACAAGATTGACTGTGCAACTTAATTCATCAGTACCTCTTCAAGTATGTTAAGTTAAGCTCTGCAGATATATAAAGTCATGGCTGTAAAGAATTCCTCATGCCCTGGCATTTGTGCAGCTCAGCAGGAAGGTGGATGAGGGAAGTGATTGGACCAAAAATGAAAGCAGTTTTAAGGGTTGTTTTCACCTAGATCAACCTTCCAAACCACTTAAATGTGACATGTATTAACACTAATGCTTAGGCAAAAGGAAGAGCAAGAAAACAGATGTGAGGATGGAATTGCTCTTCTGTGTCTTAAATCAGTATAAGGTGCTGTGAAACCATTGTTCTTAAGTTTATCATGTCTGAAGCTTTTTGGTATTGGCAGTCACAATTGTTGCCACTCTAAGCGTTAGTTTCTAGATACGCTTTGCAGCAAACTAATGTGTTTTAGCTAAACTTTAAGAATAAATATTACCTGATTAGCAAATTTTGTACAAAACAACTGTAGGTGATCTCTGGAATGTTTTTGCAGGCTTTATCACCTCTAAAAAATTTTCTGTGGAAAAGTCAGTACTCAGAATAAGAAAGAGGTTAAAAATCCAGTCCTTAAAACACTCTTGAATGTTCTTTACTATGTGAATAATATCTTTGAGGGGAAAAATGAAATATAAAGCTGCAGAATATGGGTTTAACGTGCTTATTGTTGGGAGGAAAGGTGTTAATACCTACTTGAGGAAGGAGTGATCAGAAAATTCATGTTGAGATTGAAATTTTAGTATGCATGTAAATAAGTGGAATTTTTTTTTTTTCTAGGATCTCTTCTTTTGGAGTCCAAAATTAACCCGAACACTGCATACCAGAAGCAACAGGTAAACACACTTTTTTTTCTTCACGTTTAAGGGCAGGTTCTTTATTTTCAGCAATACAGTCATTTTTTTGCTTGTATTGTAAATGATATTGTGTGTTCTTGTATGAAAAATAAGAGGCAAAGTAGTTCTCAAAATTTTTGTGCATTTCATGATACATGTGTGTTATTTCTCTGCATTTTTTGTGAAGTTATATAGATAACTTGCACTCCGTTTTGCACTAAAAAATGCTTTGGAAGAGACATGCAAAGATAGTTGTGAAAATCACAAAGTAGCTGAGGTTCCTGAGAATTATAGTATCTGAAACTTAGTATCATCTGGATTTTTTCTTCTTTATATTTCAGATACTACAACTTTCAATGTATTTTATTTAAGAGAAGACTAGAAGGCTTTAAAGCTATTTGCATGTTTACCTTTGGCCTTTACTTGGAAGATGCATATGAGTTACTACTGCTTCAAAGCATTCTGTATACATAAAAGCAGCTTCTCACCTCTAGTTTGCACCTTGCTTCAATTATTTAAGCCATACATTGTGAGCCCTTAAAGAATGCTACTGAGATTGCTGAGAAGTAAACTGCAGGTCTTGCACTTTGTTTGCTGTTCTTATTTCATGAATGCTGAGAATTATTACCCTTAGAGGTTTAGAAATGCTGAACCAGATTGTATTTTTTTGCCTGTCTGGTCAGCTCAGACTTCCTAAAATCCTGTCCAGTACAGCTCATGTATTAAAACACTCTTCAGTCTTCAGCTTTAATAGTTAATTATAAGCATAAACATAGAGTAGTTTTTGTCGCAGTCAGTCCCAGTGGTTGTGTGGCTGCAGCTGCTTGTGGGATTGGATATTGAACTGAATGGGGAGAACAGGTCTGGGTTTAAAATACCCTTCCTTGGAAAATTTAACCTGTATCTGCCCCTTGATATAATTCATCATGCACCATATAAACAGTCCTTACTGAACAACTGGTAAGGCTAGTGTGGGGTGGAGAATCAATTGCAGGGAGTGATAAAGGACAAGATCAGCAAAAATGCTAAGCAAGCTAACTCTTAGTTGTAATCCTGACTAGCTTGAGGTCATGGTTCTATGATACAGTAACTTGAGCTTTAGGACTCCTGAAATGACCTTGAGTATTTCATGGCTCTATGGCCTAAAGTGCTGATCTAGTGTAAACTTGCTTTGCTGGTTCCAATCTGTTCAAAGAGCATTGAGGGGAGAGCTTTGTATTGGTAGGCTTTATGCCAGATCAAACATGAAGCATGCTTAAAGAAGGCACAAGTAGGGCATCTCTCCTGTGAGGACAGGCTGAGATAGCGGAGGTTGTTGAGCCTGGAGAAGAGAAGGTTCCAGGGATACCTTATAGCAGCCTTCCAGTACTTAAAGGGAGTCTACAGGAAAGATGGGGAGGGACTCTTTATCAGAGAATGTACTGGTAGGATGAGGGGTAATGGGTTTAAACTGAAAGAGGGTAGACTTAGATTAGATATTAGGAGGAAATTCTTTACTGTGAGGGTGGTGAGACACTGGAACAGGTTGCCTAGAGAGGCTGTGGATGCCCCCATCCCTGGAAGTGTTCGAGGCCAGGTTGAATGGGGCTCTGAGCAACCTGGTCTAGTGGAAGGTGTCCCTGCTCATGGCAGGGGTGTTGGAACTTGATGGTCTTTAAGGTCCCTTCCAAACCATTCTATGATTCTATGAAATTGTAAGATCAATGCAAACCACCACAACATGACTGTCAGTGCAACAGCATTTTGTATCTGTGCTCATTGCTACTCTGGGCCAGACATGTGTTGTAATCTAGCACTGCACAAATCAATACTGGTAACTGTGAAGATATGGTTAGGGAAATAAAAATACTAAACATGAATCTGGCCTGTTAGAACAGCACTGTATGTTTTCTATACTGGAGAATGAAAAGTGCTGTTCTTAAAGCTTTCAAATGTGGCATAGACAGAAATTTTTATTTGCAGGTGGATTGTTCATATTATTTAAGCAGAGCAGTATCTAACATAGATTGAATGTAAGGCTCCACTCTGAGCCTTAGAAATACCAAATCTTTCTTGGTGCATGTATTAATCCTACTCTGTAGCACGTTATTTTTCAGGTGAGGCCTACTTACTGTTTCCCTTAGTAAAAGGCAACTTCAGAATTTAAACCTGACTCCATGTGAGCTAAGCTTGGATCTTGGCAGCTGAAAGAAGGAGTGGCTTCTTTCCAGCTCTGCTCTTAGAACTCTGAACTGCCTAAACTCATTAAAACACTAGAAAATCAACTTGATACTCTAAATCTGTCTTCAAAAACTGGTAACTCTACATCAGCAGAATTTTCAAGCCGCCTCACACAGGATCCATCTGTGGAACTGTGGGATGGAAGAGTGAGTGAGATCTTTCCTTTTTGGCTGCAGAGTGCCACTTAGGTCACCTCAGCTACTAGTGAAATTGCAGTGTGAGATAGAAGGCTTACTTTTGAGTTTGCCTGCAGTTGTCAGTTGCATTCATAAAATTTCAAGAAAAGTCTCCTAGAAATGTAACACTTAAAACTTCCAAGTAACTTTCCCATGTTATGATCTTACCAGCCTTTATCTCAAAATTTTGTTGCAAGGGTGAACCTCCATTCCCTTTTAAAGGGGTGTGTAGCAGTACATCAGAGCTGTTTTTACTGACATACTTAGTATGTGGCTTGTGGGCACTTCAGATAAAAAAATGGAATAAATGGGTGAGCCCTGACTTTTGATTAGGCTGACATGAGGCTTGTAAGAAGAAACAATCTTTTATTGGACCAACTGACATAATTTGTGGTTGGAAAGAAGGAGAGATAGGTGGTAGTTAAGCCTTTGGGGAAACGCTGTCCCAGCTGCTTTAGGTTCTTCAGCAAGCCTGTACATACCTTTGTGATAAACAGTGAATTTCTTCCACTGGTCAGAGAACCTTCTACCTATGCTGCACTGTTAGTGCCAGTGTGAAACAGATTGTCTCAGTCATTGTTGATATTGCAAATTATGCAATCTCAGTGTATACATATGTAAAGTTTAATGATAACTGTTACAGCTTAAATCATTATTTGTCAAAATAACAGTATGAAGACCTGAGTACAGTTTTGCCTTGCTGCCTCTGTTCTCTTGGTGTGTAAAACACCCATGAAAACCATGAGGGCCCCCCCCCCAAAAAACAACAAAAGCCATACCCTGTGAACTTGAGCTTCAAGTAAAATCTTGTCAAATTGTCTGCTTTAGATTTCTTGGGGTTTAGGATTGAGAGCAATGACTGGCCTTTATTGTGGATTAATCGGGTCTCTGTGTGCATGTAAATGTTGATCTAATTGGTGGTAGATAACAACTGTCTTTTCCTTCTGGAGAGGAAGATAATTGGCAGATCTTGAGACCTGCTCAGGGACTCATTTTTCATACATTTTATGTGATCCTGAGATACTTCAGTTTGCATAGTCTAGTCCCTGGTCTTCCCAGACTTCCCTGCCATCTAGAGGTTGGAAGTAATTCCTTAAAGCATGAAACATGTAGGCAGTCTTTTAAGTAAGTACCTTTTCACTAGTCAGATACATTAGTCTTTCTGTCACAATGAAGGGTCATTTTCTGCTGTGCATTCAAAAAGAAAGATATGTCTATGTATCTGATTCTGTAATGTAGAATTGCTACCAGTGGAAGTTTTTGGATTGTCTGAACTCTGTATGTACTTCCTGGCAAACTCATCATTACTTATACTAGAACTAGAAGAAAGGAATCTGTAGGAGGAAAATAAGCTAGAAAGGAAACAACTTGAGAAACTAATGTCCTGTGGCTCAGAAAAGGGACCAATATTTCTTAAAGTACGATTTGTAGACAGAAGTTTTCTTCTGAAAAAGGAAAATGTGCATCAGTACAGCCCCTTGGCTTCCTGACTTGTCTTCTTGTTTAGGGCTATGTTAAGTTTTATTGGTATTCTTATTTTAAAATAGTACAATAATGGTCCTATAACTTTGGTATGGAATATACTGGATTTAATTATGGGTAAGTAGCACACAGCTTAAAAGCAAACTTTGTTTAATGAGTGGAATTTAATTATACTATGGGTTGCTGGACCACACATAGAATACTTGGTTTTCCTCTTCTGTTGTTAGTTGTTTTCTTAATATACTGGTAAAGGTAAAAGATACTTCAATTGTAATGTCCTGGTGAAGTTGGTTTACACACTTCAATCCATGATGCTCTGTTATTTGTGTGTGGTGTTTGTTTTTTTAAAAGGCATTAAAAAAGACACAATTCCAGAATGCTAGTGACAAAGGTACTGTTCTTAAACAAGTGATCCTTATTCAGAAAATGAGTAATTACACTAGTATTTTAGGACAACACACCTCTTCCTGTGCAACCTTAAAGGAGAAATAAACTACATACATAGTGTTTGTCTAGGGAGAAAGCAGATGTGGGTATGGACTGGGTTATATACTTTTCCATATACTTTTGATGTACTTTGGCAGTGCTGTAGCAATAGAACAGTAAAGACTTATATCCTCAACTTTATTTTAGATACATCCACGTACATCCTGTAACCCAGTGATGAAGTATGTATTACAACCCTTTTTGTGCCTGAAACAAGGAAGACTTGAGTTGCTTCCAGCTTCCAGCTACAAAGTCTTGCCTCTGCATTAGAAGCTTCAGTGTCTTGTGTCCTCTGCTTTTGCAGTCCCTTTTTCAGTTCCTCACAAGAACACAAATACAAGAATACAATACTTATCCAGAGTACCATCTACTTGCTGTGTAGCTTGAAGGTGGCTATCCTTGAATGACGAATAGTAGACTTATTAATAACAAAGCTAAATTTTTAAAAGATCCAAAAAGCCACTGGCAGAATGCTCAGAGAAGATGAACTTCCTACCCTTGCTGTCAGGACAAGTGAGCCAACAGTGAAACTATTTCAATAAAATTTGTGCCTATTGTAGCTAAGATAGTAAGGAAAAGCGTGTAGTTTTGTGAGGTGAGGGGAGAGACAAAGGGGGGTGACTGGTCTTGGTTTTGGGGTGGGTTGGTTCATCTGTTTTTAAATGATCATATGTTCCTTTATCTTCACACATGTTTTCCTATGAAATCTAATTTGCTGTTTCTGGGTATGGTCACTAGGCCAACGCGTCGAGGTTCTGTTACAGAACTAATAAACTGATTTTATTCTATGTGATTCATGGGAATGCAGCTATGAAATCACTAACTGAAAAGTCACATATGATTGTTGAGCTTCATAGACGATAATAGAATACATTATGCCAAAAGACTTGAGTGTGCCTTTGGTATTTTTTTCCAGTTTTTGGGATAACTTGTTAGCACATCCAGATATCCAGGTTCAAGGTGAACAAATGCACAAAACCAAATGCAGAACTGAAACTTTATTATATTATTGGGGCTGGTTTTTTTAGCCTGAAGATTCTACTTCAACCTACCACAATAACTATATATTTAACTGAAAAAACCTGGGTAGTGCCAGTAGTTTATTTCCTCAGCAGAAAGCTGCTTATGAAACTGTACTTTTTATTATAAATAGATAGCAAGATGCTGAAAGGTGGCTTGGCATGTCCAGGGAAGTGCCTGTGTAACTGTAAACAATGTAAGGGCTTAGATAAGGAAGACTAGCAATCAGGCAGGCAGTCCAAGAGGGGGAGGAACACGCTGCCTGTGTTGAACTTCCAGTGAGGGGCCAGGAAAGTGTCATAGGCCTAAATTGTTTGAAGCCTAGTAGGAAGAGATTAATTTGCTTTTTAAGACAGAAAGAAATAATTATTGAAGACCTATCTAATTTGGGGGATCAGTACTTCTTGAGAGTAGCCTAAATCTCACAGAGATGCCAAGAGAATATTTTGGAGCTATGGGGAAGACTACTATTCTCCCTGGACGTAAACACCAGTGAGAGGGTATTGTCAAACAATAACAGTTTTCTTAATTCTATCACATTAGGAAAGAAATCTTAAATCAATTTTACAGCAGAATCAGATCCTGAGTACTAGTTGCTCTGAAATTCATTATGAAATCCAGGGCTTGCTTTGGAGATTGTATGAATGCTGTACAACACATCTGCCACCTTTAAAATTCCTGAAAGGTTGAATTATAAGTAAAACACCACAAACCTCCTCTTCAGCATTTTTTTCTTTTCATTCTCTGATTTTTTTTTTATTTTTTTATTTTTTTATGTTTAAAAGAAAGAATAGTTCTTCCCTGGCCACACTAGATACCAGTTCAAGCTTTCCAGTTTTGTTGCTCAAATTCACATGACACTATATGAAATCCACAAGTTGAGAAAGATGTTGAAGAGTCAAAAATAAGGATTAATTCTTTTCTGACAGATTTCTCTGTGATATTCTTGCATTTGTTCACAAATGATATACCAGAAGAGTGTACATGATTTGTTAATCATTCACCATGATCCAAAATTTCATTGCTTTTACTGGCAGAAAAGCTAATGTTTGACTGCATTTCTTTGTCAAGTAGAGTCCTCTTAATTAACTGAGTACACGGAGTGTAGAGTCAGCTCTGGATCTACTAAGCCTTGCTTTAAATGGCAGATTACAAGCTACTGAATAACAATTCCCTGGATTACATTTTCCACATTTATTATCTTTCTTTTATTGTCATACATCTTTTTCTGTTGGCTAAGCAGAATCTAAAAAAATAAAAGTATGTTTTCTATAGAAAAATAAATAAATAAATGGATAAATAAATAAGTTATTCTTATTGAGTTTACAGTGAGGGAGAAATTATTGTTACAGAAAGTCCTCTGCTGCAGATTGTTCATTGATAATATCACAAAGGGGGAATGCATTTAAATAATTTGCTTATATCTTTAGATAAATTACGTTCTAAGGGTAGCATATCTACTGGGTCATCACGTTTTTTAGTTACTTCAGGTAAATATCATGACTTGTAGTGAATTTCATTTTTTCCAGAGTATTCTGCCTTCTATAGTAAAGAGTCTAATAATTCCCATAAGTATAGTATTTAATGCTGCTTACGACATCCTGCATATAACTTTACATAATCCGTCTTGATAGAGTTATTTTGGCAGGCAACTTTCTTAGAAGTGGTTATGTGTTTACTACATTGCTGTTTCATGAGGTTTCCAAGAAAGAGTTATAAGCTTGGCTGAATCACAAGCACTAGAGTTTTATTGCCATTCTTTTCAGTAGATTTAACTGACTGGTACTTATCCCACAGGGGTGGATAGTAAAAGGCAGATGCTTGTTTATCCTTTTTTTCTTAGTTTCCTTGGGTTGGAAGCCTTTAAAGATAGTAGTAGAAAAGCAATTCATACAGAATAATGTGACAAACGCCATTTCAAAGTCCTGATTTCTCTTCCTTCTCTTCAGTCCATTACTGAATGATGTCTTTTGAGTTATACAGATGGGTTATTTGACTCCAAAAGGAACTCTTAATTTAATAATGAGGATAGCAATAGGTAGAGTAGATAGGTACACTGTGGTGCTTTCCTCCAAAGTCCGTTACAAAATTTCCAGTTTTACAAAGTAAATAAAATTCATGGGAAATTATTGCCCATTTTTCTGCTTAAATCTGCTGTTACTTTGCAGTTAGTGCTCATCTCAGGCAAGCATAAAAGATATAGAGAAGGGGGTTTTATGTCTTTTTAAAAAATAATTGTAGATTTTTAATTATTTTAAAGCTTTTTCCATCATGATCTATACAATGTTCACAGGAAAATAATCTAATTTCATTGTGGGAGGTTTTTTTCTGTAATTATATGTTTTAAGACTTATAATTGCTTCCAGGCGTAGAAGAGATTATTGAAAATATTTACCAGCTGAATACTTATTACAACTTATGATGCCAAATTCAGTGGAAACACTACAGAGTAGAATGAGATAACACAAATTTATCCCGAATATTTTAAGCTGGTGGCAGTATCTTCACTGTTTCACCAGTGCATTGTATTATATCAGAATATGGAGCAATTAGACATATTTGGTGGTTTCCACTTTTTTAAGTGAATAGAATGATGAATACTCTTCTAGCCACTGGTGGGACTGCAATAACTATTAAAGACCTGACAAGTAGAAGTTAGGTAATATGCATTAGCTAATTGATTACTTGTTAATAGTTAACCATTTTAAACTAAATGTTTGATGTTTAATATTCAACAAAAAAATTCTGGCATCTTGGGAAGTCTAAACTTAACTTCAGTGCTCAGCCTAATTAAAATTAAAGTGATCTCCATTATCTCCTCCTCATGTATTTTACATTTTTAAATCCCCTTTTCACAACCGTATTCAGAAACACACTTATGGAGCTCTGGATACTAACCTTGCCTTATTTAAACAGATAGCAAGATATTGGTTTGTATGTCTGTTTGCATTCAAAAGTTTAAGAAGTTTAATTCTTTTATAAATGGTGCTTGGAATAAAAAGTAACTGCAGACTTCAAAGAGAAGTACTTAGACCTCATGAGACAGTAAATAATGAATTCCATTATAATTTTCTTTGGGGCATGCTTAAGTAGAACTTAAATGGTAACGTAACGGTTAGCAGGTATCCCTCTAGATTCCACTGCCTACGTTGACTAGAAGCTTGCTGCAGTTCCCCACACGGGGTGCCTAGCGTTGTCTAAAGATGCCTGACACTTTGCATCACCAAGCGTTGAAAAGAAACCTTAGCACAAATGAGAATCAGGGTTTGCTTTCCTGTTGATACAAATGCAGAAACTAGGAAGTATTTTATTTCCTAAAGTTACATTCTTCCTATCCTTTTCTAGCTTTATCATGAGCTGATTCTAGCATATTTGGCAACACTGTGGAATATAGGAGGAATCCATCGAATCCGGGCATGTTGAGATCAGCAGAATTCCATGCACATTATCTTTACCATAAATGAGTAATATACTAGTTCCTCTGCCTGATAAAACTAAACTATTTGCCACTTGTTACCCTGCTGGAATAAGATGCTCAAGTTAAACCACATGAAGGACAAAAGAGGAACTAGAGTTTATATTCTCCAGCAAAATATCATGCTCTTCATGCATAGTCAAAAATCAGCAAACAAGGTTGCAATTGTTATCTTGTAAATATATATTAAAACCCCCAAAATTATAAAAGGGAAAGTGTTTCAATCCAAATGTCCATGTTTGCTGCTTTTGGTTTTAAAGGAATAGTTCCAATACATGGTAGCAGCCAGGAGGAACAAACAATCAAAAAAAATCAACAAAACTTCTTACGAGAAAATATAATATAAAATAGAATAAATAAAAGG
>JANZLP010000032.1:4749379-4759477 GCA_026930925.1 Chelictinia riocourii | reverse complement strand
TTCTTGGCCACAAGGGCACATTGCTGGCTCATGGTCATCCTGCTATCCACCAGGACCCCCAGGTCCCTTTCCCCTACACTGCTCTCCAACAGGTCAGTCCCCGATCTATACTGACACATGGGATGGTGCATCTCTGTAATGGGAGCTTCCTACAGCTTTCAACTAACATGTTACAGCATATGCATTTTGGTTTGTAGAAGATAATTATCATTATCTTAATTTTCCTAACATTTAATAAATGAATAGCCACTGTCTTTGTAGGGGCTTTCTGATCTGGAGAAGTGGATAAAGTGCTAGATGCTACTGATTAACTTAATCATATCTATCTTCAGTTGAATCTCTGAACGCACCCTGTTTAATTTCATGGGAAAAAAAGAGAGTGAAAATTGCTTTTGCAAGCTCATATGGCAAATCATTGTCAAAACTAGGTCTCCCAACTTTTCATCCACTATGCTCAGTTGATCAGAATACTGAAATTATTTAATCCACTCTCTCGGAGCTTTAATCTCTCATGTCCATAATTGGAGTATTTGATAAGCAGCCAGATGTGCAAGACGTCACCCACGCCTAGCAGATGAGGCATGTGCCTTGTGCACAGACCATCACTTATTGAGGCAGCCACTGGAGGCCTGATGGAACACCTGGGGCATCTTCAGTAGTACTAGACCCCCAGCTTATGCCCAACTGAACAGAACCCTTCATGTCTGTATGTGTGTCCTTGATACACAAAATCACAAATGCATATCTGAAACAGTCAGAAGGCCTTAATCATTTTGGAATGGCCAGTTTGAGAAAGCTTAACAGGCCTGACTTTGAGAGAGTGCTGAAAAAGATTCAGTTAAGGGGTCTCAACTTGAGTATCCAGTATCACTAGTGTCTCTAAAATATCTTGACCTCTTTGTAAGGGTTGCTAAAAGCAAAGTCCTGAGCATGATACATTTTGGCTTGAGGAGGGGAAGAATTATTCGGGAGTGTTGGTGTCAGTGGCTGTTTCTGGGAGGAATCTTGAACTTTGAAAAGCAAACTGGGCAAAAAAGAAGGGGGCCTGATCCTGCAAAATCTTTAAGGGTGTGTTTGCCAGAAATCCCAAGGTAACTCGATTGAAGGCTAGTGGCTGATTAGTTTCCTTTTTTCTGTCTCATAACCTGTGTTATGTTAATAGAAGTAGGCTAAGCTTGGGTTAGAACATCAAAGTTTAATGTGGTTGCAAAACTTGTTAGATGCAGTTTACAGTTGAAATAGAGGCTCAGATCTGATTTTGATCTGTTGTGTGACTGCAGGTTTCTGAACCTTATCTTCACTTCTGTTGCTGTTGTCTATGGTTGAGAATGAGGTATACTCCCTGTGTGGTAGAGCCAGAAGAATTAGCCTTGCATAACTTTCAAAGTTAGATAAATATTTCAAATTGTTCAAGTGCTTTCTTTCTACAGCTTTGAGGAGCCAATAGTGGTGGTAGTGCATGAGGAAGAAAATACATCTTGTGCTATATTGCATTTCCTTTCACAGTACAGCTTTATAGTATTGAGGGGGAACTCCCTGAATTTATAAATAAGAATCTGTTGGAAATTATTTGACATTGATGATCAGTTCTTGGGTTTGAGGGAATTAAGAGTCTATCACAAATTAGATGCCCATTGCATTTTGAAGAGATTAAAAGGCTTGCTTGCTTGATTTTTTTTTTTCAAGTTCTCATAGTGTAGCTCTAAACAAAGGTTTAAACCTGCTTACCTGGCATTTATTTATTCGTTTATTTATAGAGCAATATATCAGGTTGCACTTTTATGTAATCTCAGCCCCCTAAAGTTTCATTCTCTCTTTTCCTTTCTCCACACCCCATTCCCATAGTCCATGTATAAAATGTATGATACTGTTCCTTCTCATTTCTTTAAGCGGAATAAATAATGTTCTGAGAACAATATTAAAGACTGCTTTTGTTGATTTCACTTCTATAACTAATTCTTAAGGTCTTTCTTCCATTAGTGTATGGTTTAACATGCATTTCTGTAGCTGGTTGTATCACTATACTTTGGTGGTGGCAGGGTGTTATTTCAGGAAAGATTGAAAGTTGTCTGTAACTGGAGTTCCTGGCATTCATTGTTTTAGATCTTACGAGATCCTGGTGCTCACTAACTGTACATGTGTACTTAAGAAGTTGCTCCTTTTATAAGTCATTATTAATTGAAGAGTTTCTGGGATCGTGGTAGTTAATTGGGAGCAACGGATGAGTCTCAAGTTCTAGCTGATACATAATATGGGTTGTTAATGCTTCTGTTGTTGACTTTAGGTTGTCTCTCCCAGACCATTGAGGGTGTGACAGAAGAGCTATCCTTTTAGGAAATTTTACTTCTCAAATTAAAAGTAAACTCCCTGAGCAGCTGCTGTCCTGTGACATACTGCAACTATTGTGTGTATAACTGAGTCTCGGTTTGTATTTTGTTCTTTTCTCTCTCACTGGTGTGAAGGAAAGGAGAGAAAAGCTGTTAACCTCCACCATGAAAAAAGGATGAGCTCTGAAGAGCCCTTTACATGTCAGGGTGTGTACTAACTAAGTGGCACTTTGCAATAGCCTCAACTCAAATTAACTCAGCCATACCTAAGGTATGTCATGGTTTAACCCCAGCCAACAACTAAGCACCATGCAGCTGCTCACTCACTCCCCCCAGCAGTGGGATGGGGGAGAGAATAGGAAAAAAAGTAAAACTCGTGGGTTGAAGTAAGAACAGCTTAATAGAATAGAAAGGAAGAAACTAATAATAATAATAATACTAAAATGACAGTGATAATAGTAAGATTGAAATACACAAAATAAGTGATGGATAATGCAGTTTCTCACCACCTGCTGACCGATGCCCACTGAGTTCCCGAGCAGTGATCCCTCCCCGTCCGACTCCCCCTAGTTTATATACTGGGCATGACATCACATGGCACCCCCATCACAGTTTGGGTCAGCTGTCCTGGCTGTGTCCCCTCCCAGCTTCTTGTGTCCCTCCAGCCTTCTTGCTGGCTGGGCTTGAGAAGCTGAAAAATCCTTGACTTGGTATAAACACTACTTAGCAACAACTGAAAACATCAGTCTGTTATCAACATTCTTCTCATACTGAATCCAAAACAACACTATACCAGCTACTAGGAAGAAAATTAACTCTATCCCAGCCAAAACCAGGACACTTAGTTACAGAAAAGTGACTAGAATTTTGTACAAGATGCTGTGCCTTATGCTTTTTGACAGGCTAGGTGACTTTACTCAAAATTACCACTGTGTCTTTTTTAAGGTATTTGGTGTCAAGATAGGACAAATTATTTTAATAACTTTTAACTTATTTATTATTATTATATTATTATTATTATATATTATTATTTTAACTTATCATTAAAGATCACTGACATTTAAGGTCAGTTTTTCAGTTATAACTAGTGAATTCTTTAAATAAGAACATGCTGATTCTTAAGAATTCTGGATTTATTAGGAGAAATTTTGGGCATCTTTTTTAAAACAAAAATATAAATTCTGTAGTCATGGAAGATACCAGTTTCCATGATTTCCATGATTTTGCTTTCTTTGTTAGGGAAATAATTTTTGCCAGTTCCGTGGTAAAACCAAAAACAAAGGATGGGTGACCGTTGGCATGAACTGTATTTCTCCCTCCTTCTTCATGAAGGTTAGCTTTCCCATAATCTTTATGAAAATGCTTACACTGATGGGCTTTTCTGAGAAATGTAGGTTAGTTTATTTGTGATTTAATTGTCTAAGTTGTGTCATTTAATTAACTATGTCAAAATCTCACTAAACTAGATGCTGTTGGTCATGATGGATAGTAAACCCATGACACCAGTATTTCCAGTCTACAGAATTAACTGCTGTGGAAAACTGCTCAATTACAGGTTTTATGATTTGCTGTACGTAAGATATGAAAGAGGTATATAACTTTTTTTTCCAATTTCAGCCCTTCCTAATATGCTCTTACTGCTTGGGGTCCAGCCTGTTCTAGTCTTGAGATGTCATAGCCACCAAGAAACCTTGCTGAAACATGGAGTTCACCAAGTTTTGAGAGTGGGGGTGGGACAGGTAAGTGGTGTTTCTTACTTTATATGACGCTCTTTTGCAATTTAAAAAATATATACTAATGTTCACACTGGAGGCCACAGTTAACACAAACGAGAGGAGACAGGCCAGTACTTAGCACGACAGGCTCCTCAGAAAGTTTAGACAGGGAGAAGCTGTTTCTTTTCTCTCTGTCGTTTCCCCTTTGCAGCCTGCAGATGAGAATTTCATAGTAGAATAATTCAAGGAGAAGTAACCCCTAGGTAATTCAGCTCCAGTCATCTGACAGTCCTTAAAGTACCCAGTCTTCATGGAACGGCTACGTATATACTAGCAGATGCTGTGTATCAGTACACATAGTAGGAAGGGAATTGTGCAGAATGAGTGACGATGCATATTCTAAAAATCCAGTACAAGAATTCAACAGGGGAACCCAGGAAACACAAAAATGAGAGGGACTGAATGGTGGTGTTGCTGCTCTATTCAGTTTGTGTTCTAAAATACTTGATCCCAAATGAGTGGGTTGGATGGGATGTACTGGAGGATAAAGTGAAATGGTTTATCCGAGCAGTGAGCTGACTGACCACTGAGTGGCCTGACTTTAAAACATATTCAAAGTATAAAAGCAAATGGGAATTCAGGTCCATAAGGCCTGAATTAAAATCTAGTGTAGATCTCAGATTTTTGCTATGGATAACCAATGTTAAATCTAGTTTTCAGATGAGCATTTCCGTTTAAGACCAAGAGGCAAGAAAAGGCTCCATCTACTAAAATGAAAGTCACCTTTGTGCAGAACACTAGGAAAAAAAGCCATTCTTTGCTCTACATGCTACAAGTGTATTTTGGGTAAATTTACATAATTCATGGACAAAAGTATTTCTGCTCACTTTATAGAGTGAATCTGACCTCAATATTAAAAAAAAATGTTTTTCAGATAAACTTGACCTGTGTTACAGTGTCCATCCTGTGGGTATACTAGAGAAATCACTCCAGCCCTATTCAATAACCCTGGGCAGCATGTGGACTTCTAATTAGAGTATTTTTTTTTTTTCCCCTCTCCTTGGAAGTTCTAAGGAATAAGATCATTCTCCTAACTCTAGAAATAGCTCTATTAATTTTTTTCGATTTAACTGGCTACATTAACACAAGGGAAATGGCTGGAGATTCTAGGATAAAAGCGTATCTTTTGTGTAATTCTCTAGATTAAAACCATCAGACAACTAGGTGGATTCAGAAAGTCAAAAGGATAAATGTCCTGTGACAATAGAAAAATCAAAGGTTTCCAGATACCCACTTGGGTTCTGAGTAGACCTTTAAAGAAAGGGACTGATCAGCAATGAGAATAACATCTCAGATGAGCTGTGGGGATAAAGTGAGAATTGCAAAATGTCAAGGTTTTAATTTCCTTGCAAAGGAAATTCTTTGCAGAGGAAATTAAAACAAACAGTAGAAATTCCTTACCCATAGAAATAAGGAGAATATAATGAGAGAAGAAATACTGACACCATGTAGGAACAGTGGGACCAAGTTTAAAAGTAATCTGCCTTTGTCCTCAAAACAAAATGAATTATTTTCTTTCAATTTCAGTAAGGATGTTGATAATGACCATGGCATAAAGGCAGGACATGAATGGGAAGGAGTGTATGGACATTTAAATTACTATAGCTGAGGTAGAAGTAAAATTCAAACTGCTTGATATGATGACAATGAAAGGAACAAATTGCTTTCATTTCTTATATCTGAAAGAGCTGTTTTACAGAATGTTGATTCAGTAGCAGGTTGATATTATATGATAGAAGAATAGTAAGCACGTGTATTTTACGAAAATTTGATGAAGACTTTTGTAAGTATATTAGTATGACCTCTGTAGTATGGAAAAGCAGCTTTGAATGACAGAATAATTAAAGTAGTATAAGATGGATCACAACATATTTTTCTGGGAAGAGACCATGAAAGAATAGTGTGGTATCTGCTTTTGAGAAGTTAACTAATTTCTATCGGTTTCATGTAATTTAGAACTATATGCAAATAAGCTAAAACATTTGATACTTGCAATATGAGAAATACTCATTAAGGCAGAGGTAGGTAAAATGAAGTTAAATCTGATCAGAAGTGTGTTACAAAAAAAGATAACTTCTCCAAGAAGGGAAGTGGGGGTGGTCAGTAGTAAAATTCTTCAAGGACCAGTCCTGTCTAATTGAACTTCATACATTCATTAATAATGGAAATTAGCACAAAATACCAGTGGTGAATGATGTTAGAAAAAGCTGGTATAAACTCAGTGAATTTGCTTGTGCCACATTGCCGATGAGCATTCACAAGTGAACTGAGATATCTGTGTAGGAAAAACAATGTTTATGAGCCTGAGAAATACCTGGATATGTTAGACAAGCTTATAAGAGTCTGCTGAGGTATCAGTATGTGATGGAACTGCGGAAAAGGCAAATTCTAAGATGCCTCAGGCAACATGGATTTTGTTCTTACTATCTTTCGACATAATGTTTTGAATACAATATAACACCCAACATTTTTTACCTTGATTAATACCTTCAAGACTATGGTGTTTTTAAGAATGTAAAATGGATGTCATTGTCTTCCTTCTTTTCTTTTATTAAGTGAAGGTAAAACTTTATGCAGGTTCCAGAAATGACCAGATAAGTCAATGGAACGAAACCCCCTCGATGACAATTTATTGCAAAGACACTATCTCTTGTTGAGGCATTCTCTTGGCTACGGACTGGTGGAAACCAGGAGACTGTTCTGGATGTGTATCACCACCTGTTCGTGTTTTCCTCAAGCACATCTTCCTCACCTACTGCCAAGACACTGGACCTTTGGGTTTTCTGATGTAAATAATTGTAATTGAATTGTCAGTCTGTAGGCTGAGATCAAGCAAAGCACTTGGGCATCAACTTAACTTCAGGCAAAAAGATATCCAATTTATTTTGCTGGGACTGTTCAAATATTTGAGCACATGTTTAAGTTCATTCTTGTACTGTTAGGCTAATGTGGCAGCTGTCACCACAAAGGCAGTCTCACATTTTAGAAAACTACTGCTTTTACTAAGTCATGTTGTTGAGGGGGGCAAACATATAAGAAAAAAATTAACTGCATGGTACTGATTCATGAAATGGCATTTTGCATGCTTTACTTAACTGAAATAATTAATAGATAATATTTATGTAATTATTTTAAAAAATTCAGATTGCAGCTGGCATCTTTTAAATATTACATAACTATTCATTTAGTGTAAAATATGGTAAATGATATAGTAAATGCTTTAAAATCTAAGTATATCTGCTTAATGTTTATATAATTATCTGTAAAATATCATGTTCTGTTTGAATTTCAACATTTTCCCATAAGATATCAATCTGCTGATGGCATGTGACAAATTAACATACTGATGTTTTCTATAATTAGTAAAAATCTATGCATGTTTACATAGCCTTTTCATAGCAACTGTTGGGCTTAAATTTTTTTTAAATTTGCTTTACCATGTATAGGAGTACTGAGTTATTAACTAATACAGTATTATCAGGTATTGTTTATTTCTCTCACATGTCTAATAAAAGGCCAGCTGAACAAGCTGCAGAACAGAGCATGAGTTCTTTAATACTTCAGGAAGATGAATGGTGGGATTTGAAGACACTCGGCATTGGTTTGACTCTTTCCTCACTGAAATTGGCTGTAAAACTCCCATTGGTTCTGAAAGGTACAATTGTACATGTGTTCAAAGCGCATTTAGACAAATACTAGGTAGATAAATCTATTTGTGAGCTATTAAACACTATGGCTTTGTCTACAGCAATAAACTAAGCAGAGAGGTGGAGCTCAGGTTTGACCACCAGCGTGATTCAGCCCACACTGTTGAATTAACTCGGTTTCCAGCACAGCTTAGGAGTGAGAAATGTAGCACTGCCCCAAGCAATGCCTGGACATAGTCTAAGCATTTGTTAACACCAGATTGAGATCTCTTTGTTGTCATTTAAAGGGTTATATTTTTGTCAGGTTTAGAAGACCATTTCAAGCACCGTTTTGCTTATTTGAACCTTTTTTTCCTAAATGTGTGGCACATGCTTATTGACCACTAATTATTGTTCTTTCAGGATGCCATGGAAAGTTGTACCTTCTACTAATACCATTATGATGTTCTGTTGCATTTTTCTTTAAGGCTGTAATCTCTGTGCTAAAGGACCGTTCCCCCACTATCAGAATGGGATGAGTTATACCCTCAGTTCTGTGTGACTTTTCACATAATTTTTATGCTATCTGTAATGATGTATTAATTCTATCAGAGCACCGACTTTCTTCTTCTGCAGTATTTGAAAAGAAACACCAGTCAAATTTATCTGAACATTAATTCAATAAATGTACTGTGGTTCAAAGTGTTACTTAATGGCTTTTTAGCTAGGGAGGAGGAATCTTCCACAGCTCTGTCTTAACCCTGTGTAGTATTAACAGCTCACACCTGATTCAGCAAAGCCCCTAAGCATTTGTGTAGCTTTCCATTTGTGATTAGCCCTGTTGCATTACATAAAGCACACAGTCACACATAACTATTGAGAAGAAATGGATTTAAACATGTTCTAGATTTGTGACATGAGTTACACTAACCAATTTGTATGGGAGAGCCTACATCACTGAGTACATACCACAACTTTGCTTTCCACATTATTTTTGCAAACACCTGTTTGCAGAGAATATATTAAAAAGGTTCCTAATATTGTCAAAGTGATTTTTTTCTATTTTAATTTTTGTAGGAATACATTTTTTGTGCATATCCTCTGCAATATTCACCCATCTTTGCTCCAGTCCTTCTACAGTAGTAATACAAATAATACGAGCATCACATTTTGAATCAGTATCAAAGATGCACAAAGGCAGCATTTAGCTCCAGTGGAAGGAGTTTTTTTCATCATAGTACCACTGTTTCAAGGACTGGGCAACTGACAATGAACAGAGAGAGCCCTATGATCAGATGTTCATATTAGATTTTTCATCATGGAATAAATATATTGGTTAGAAAATCTGCATTTGTTTCGGTAGACTTGAAATCATTACAGTTATCAAACTGATAGTTGTTTGTGCATTTCTTTAAGCCTGTTGAAGGTATCCAAGCAGAATAGCATGAAATTGCATATTCTTCTTAATGAAATTTGGACCCCTTTCACATGTGATGTAAATAATAGTAAAAGTAAATAACTTAATTAATTTGCTATTGATGTTTTGTTCATTTTGTCTGAAGAGGTAAGCTAGCCATGGGTGGGGGAGAGGGGCTTATGGGTGTAGAGAAACTTGGGGACATGTAAATAAGGTGGTGACTATGTTATTAATAAAATTCAGGGCTGTTCAACTACAATGGGCCATTTGCCGATTACTGTGAAGGTAGAATTGGGTGAAAACCAGTATCAATTAGTGAAAGATGATGAGGAGGATTATAAGGTCCTCTGAGATCCAGTGAAGAATGTTCTGTTTTATCCTTTTTTTTGTGAAAAGGTCTGAGGCAGATTTTGCTTTCTGCCCTCAAGAGCCATCTGTATACTATATTAAATATCAGAACCAAAAGTTCAGATTTCTAATTTGACTGATTTAGGGTAAAGATTTAATTTTAGAATCTCCTACAAGTTAGACGATATACCTACAGGTATCCCTATTATACAGAGTAATTCTTTCAGTCCTTGGTCCAATAACTAAACAAAATTGCTTTACTTCATGAAATTGACATTATTGTATTTTCATTCAATTTGTTATTTGTCCAATAAATGACATCAGTCATCCTAGAGAGATGCTGCAATATCTTAGAATGCCAAATGCATCCTTAGCCATTCCTCTCTATTCTTAGCCACACCTTTTGCCCCCTAGAAAATAAATACTGAGTTGAGATCTCCACTCCTGTTGTTAAAGGTTTGCTTGTAAATTTTCTTGCCTCCATTTGGCTTAAACAAACTAATCACAAGATCACCTAAGCCCTTTATGGCCTCTGCCTGACTGCAAATAAACCTCTCTGCCGTCAAGATTAAGAGCACGCATCACCTCCACCGAAGGAACCGTAG
>JANZLP010000032.1:4654296-4665490 GCA_026930925.1 Chelictinia riocourii | reverse complement strand
AGCGCCACGAGCTCTCCCGTCTCAGCCAAGGCCAGGATCCCCAGGGCTCTTGCGCCTGTGCGTAGGCCACTAATGCCTATCTCAGTGTTGCATTGCAGCACAAAGAATAAAGGTCTTATTTAGCAAGCTGCTGTGCATCCTTAGTCCCCATTTATGGGTCTGAGGTTCTTCACAGTGCAAGGAAAGGTTGAGACTCAGAACCAGGCCCCAGAAGGGCACTTTAAATGAGTTTAAAAAAAACTTTAATTAATGCTTAACTTCTCCGCAATGCAGAGTTGTTAGAAGGTGGCAATCATGTTGTTAGCATACAATCACAGATATACAGATAGTAGATGTCTGTCTCCTTTAAAGCCTTAAGTAATAGATTTACTAAAATCTGTTTTGTCTGAATTGTCACTTGTTTTTATCCAGAATGTTTCCCAACCCTATTTTTTGTCTAAAGCACATGTTGATTTAGTCCAAGAAGCAACATTATGCATTGATGTGAATAGTATCTAAAGTGATGCATCTCTTTTCATTGCCAAAACCAAGCAAAATGCAAACAGCAAAGTAGACAGGTTAAATGATGCAATGTAAATATAGGTTTACATTTGTGCATCTCCATTAATGAAGCTGTGATGATTTCCTCTGGCTGTTGCCTTGCCTCTTGATCTCATTGCATGTTGAACTTGTTTTTAAAGAGCAAGCCCAGCCATTTAACTTAGCCTTAATTGTACTGACTGTAAAAGGTTTAAATAATTTAATGAATAATTCAGTTCATGCTCCATATGAAGCAATAAAGTGTTATACCTTCTAGTGTGACAAAGTGTAGATGTTGAACATTTTGTTATTAGCAATGTGGGGAATTCTTTTTTTTTTTCCATTTAAATGAAAAATAGTGCAATAAGTTTTAGGATACATAGCACTGTTTCAAGGTGTGTTTTCTTTTAACAGTGTGAAAGAAAAGAAGAGTTTATTGAAAGAATAAAACAACTGGATATTGAAACCCAAGCTGCCATTGTGTCACACATTCAGGAGGTGGGACTCACAGTATTGTCTATTTGACTTTTTATCTCTCCCTTCCTTGACTTAACGGGGGTTTTTGCTATGAAATATTAATGCTTGGAATTTCATAATGGATTCAGGTAATTCACCAAAAAAAAGATTGAATATGTTACTGCAATTAAATTATAAGATGAAAATGATGGGCTCTGGGAACATTACTTGACTCAGTGGTCTCTTAAAGAGATGCAGTGGTAAATGCCTTGCTTGCCAGTTATAGGCTATGTAGAAGGAATTGGCGTAAGGATGTGTGTGTAATATTTCCAAAAAGCATGTATGGCTGAGGAGCTGCAGTGCCCCTTGTAGTAATGGCGTAGGCACTTAGTCCCCAAGTCCTGTGGTAGGCGAGACACAGGCTCCCCAGTGGCTTGCTTTGGACAGTGGCCTCCTGGCTCAGGTGGTCTTGAAAAGTGTACTTTGCAGTTGAAATGTTTTTTAAAGAGAAGTTTGATCCAATGACGAGTATTTTTGGACTTCTAAAGCTTCTGTAGAAGGAAGTAATACAGGTAGGTGTTAGGAACCAGCTTGCTTTGGAGATCCAAAGGAGAGCCATGTGGAAGCGGCCCCAGCTGGGTGTGCCTTACCCAGAGCAGGCACTGGCTGCGGCCAGGTGTCAGTGCATGCAGGTGTAGAAAGCCTGATACGCTCAGATTTGAGGAACAAATGGTGAAAGTCTAAGACAGGAACTTTTTTTTTAACATTTAAAAAAATAGTTCTGCTTTAAAAATAAAAACAAAATCGTGATGAGCTAAGCACGTGATTATGACAAAAGCAGGAACAGTCTTTAACTGAGCTTGAGAGACTTGCCTGACGTTTCTACTAAATGACTCAGGAAATCAGTTTGGGTAAGATAGCAGTTGAGAGATACACTGCTAGCAGTAACCAGAGGCATTTCTGCTAAAGGAGGCTCCTCCCAGCTGTATCAGCTGCAAATTGAAAATTCATTGAAACCAAGGCTTCTTCTCAGTGAGGCACCAGCCTACCTGTTCAGTGTGGGATCAGTCCCTTCAGATCCCTGTGGTGACCACCTCAGTGCTTGCAGTAAGACAGTTGCATACTTCTAATATGCAAGCACATGTGCTGTTGATCATAATATGTATCTGATCACTTTTAAAAATCAGCCTTAATAATTATAAAAAAATATAAATACCAGAATTTGCTGGGTAGTATTACAGTTAAGGTAGTTGTGTTTGTTATTTACAACCTCGTTTTGGTGAAATGTGATGTGTTTTTTAATT
Organism: Chelictinia riocourii; assembly: GCA_026930925.1. NCBI lineage: Eukaryota > Metazoa > Chordata > Aves > Accipitriformes > Accipitridae > Chelictinia > Chelictinia riocourii. The sequence goes on along the minus strand of JANZLP010000032.1, from coordinate 4,663,211 downwards.
GATCAGTAGAAGAACCTGGGGGATGCAGCATATACAGCAAACAAACCTACAAATCAACCGGTGGAAAATTGGGTTTTTTTGTTCCTGTTCCTAGGTGACTCACAACCAGGAGAATGTCTTCGACTTGCAGTGGCTGGAGCTCCCAGATATGGCCCCAGAAGAACTAGAGTCCCTCTCCAGGAATATGGTTTTCCACCTCAAGAGGCTCATTGATGAGAGAGACGAATGCACAGAAGTATGATGACTTACTTCTCCCCTGTAGAGCTCATGTGAAGCAGCAGATGGAGGCTCCATTCCTTCTCTTGTGTCTTGTTTGTGCACTGGCTTTCTATTTCTTCTGCACATTTGTACTACACCTCTGAAAATATGTAGAAAGATTTTGACTTTTCCATTGATTCTCACATAAACACTAGGGTGTGGTGAAATGATTGGTAAAGAGGAGTGGAGTGGTTTCTCCATGAAGTGGAGACACCAAAGTATTTGAAATTGTGACTTCGTCTTGAGATTTTTGTCTCTGTGTTTCTGCTCAGTCATTTGTCTTTGCTTGCCTGTCTCTCCAGTGGTATTTACCATCATGACTTCCAGTGCCTTCTCTAGTTTTTTTCAGTGTGAAGATGGCCCTGTCTGTTGTGACTCATCAGTTCCTTTCCCTTCCGATTTCTGGAGGAGGTTTTTCCCCTTCTTTATTTAACCTGTTAATTTTCTATCATGCTTTTGACTGTGGTTGTGTTAGTTAAAACTGTTAGTTGTTATAGGTTTTTATGAATTCTCCAAGCAAAACAGACTGCTTAATTAATAATTTTTTAGATACTTGAAAAACAATGTGTAATTATCCTTTACCTTTTGACACTACGTACTTCTTTGTATTTCCAGGTCATTGTAGATCTCACTCAAGAGAGAGATTATCTGCAGTCTCAGCAACCACCAAGTCCTCTGAAAGCACCAAGTCCAGATTCTTCACCAAACCCAGCCAACCCTCTTTCTAATGAAGACAAGCAGCACCTTGCAGTTGAGCTGGCAGACACGAAGGCTAAATTGAGAAGAATCCGGCAGGAGCTGTGAGTCACCAGTGATTTGTGTTTCTAGAGACATTTGTATGTTAAATTGCAGGTGCCTGTCAGCTTCAGTACACTGGCCTCCATGGGACCTCTCAGAATCACATCTTTAAAATTTTTTATTCATAGCAGTAGGATGCTAGCATGGGTGTTCCATCTTTCTTCTTTCTTAACTTGTCCCTAAACACAGAGTGATGGCTACTTCCATTTATCTTTTTGTGTCTCATCTCTCTTCCCCTCTTCAAAATGCTAGCTGCTACCTACACTTTTAATTGCTAGTGGGAAGTCCAGAGGCTAGTGAAGCTAGCTATGGCAGCACTAGCACCAATGAGACTTAAACAGAGGTACTTCGTATAAAAATATTCGCAAACTCAGATCCATAATCTGTGTATGGTATCATGAGAAAAAACCTCTTACTTTTATGAAGGTGTCATGACAAAGAGGCTTTATGTTCAGAATATGCTAGGAGATTTCTATCTTCCTTTCCAGATTCCCAGCAGTGTCCATATAAACAATATTGTTTCAGGAAAAAAAAAAATTCTTACCAAGATTTTTCTAATCCTTTTCAGGGAAGAGAAGTCTGAGCAGCTTGTAGATTCTAAACATGAAGTTGAGCAGCTCACCCTAGAGCTGCAAAAGATAAAACAAGAGGTAAGAGTGGCTCGTTTTACTGTGACAGTGTTACCTATTTTAAAAAGCCTCTTTCAGTGTGAGGCTAAAAATGCTATTATTGCCTATTTTTTAATGAAGAAATAAAGTTACTCTAGCAAGCTGTTTGATGATTATGGCTATGGCATAGCAATGCTACGCTTTCCACTTAACTGGTGAGAGCAGTCTCATCTGTTCAGTTTGCAAATAGCCTAGTAATGCCTGACGCTTATGCAGCATCAGGCATTAGAACTGTCAGTCCCAATAGGCTGAAGAACCTCTCTGGTAGAGAATTTACTGGCTAGTGGAATTATCTTACTCCTGAACCAGGGGATTGCTATTTGCCTACACTTAAGATAAGTAAGCAAATAAGTAAAAATAAAGTTTAAAGAACATGCTTTAAAGTATTAACTAAGATTTTTCTCCCTGCTTATTCCTCACTTCTCACAGAATATACACCTGGCCTCAGATGCTCGGTCTGCTCGAGCGTACAGAGATGAGCTCGATTCTCTGAGAGAGAGGGCAAACCGTGTGGAGAGACTTGAGATGGAACTTGTTCGGTGCAAAGAGAAACTTCATGATGTGGATTTTTACAAAGCTCGCATGGAGGCAAGTGAAAATTGGGAGAAAGATTTGCTGAGGAATCCTTAATGTTTGGCTTTTGTTGTGTTACCAGTTCATGTGTCATTTGTCATTGATCTGACTATAGCAAAACACCAGAGCAAGTGGAAATTTTGTAATATGCGTCGTAGTTATTGACTTAGCAAGGTTAAAACTTCTTTCAGTGGCAAGAAGGACTTGGTGTACACAAAAAATAAATGCCCATTAGTTTTCAGTAAACTCTGCTTAGTTCAGTATTGTGTGGCTAAACAGGACAGAGCTTTTCTGGATGCTTCTTCTAGAGAATCCAGGCCTTGAAAATTTACTCTTAGATAAAATGTCTCTGTTCCAGAGTTGTTCCTTTGACTAACCCTTTAAATGTCTTGTATAAATTAGCTAAATGAATGTCTGGGTGTTTTTCCTTAGGGGTTTGTAGCAGATGCAACTGCTGTTAAAATGACTGGGCATTTTTAAGCATGACCTCAGATGACAAATTCTAGCCACCCTTTTTGCAACTGTTGCTTGTAGTAGAAAGGAGAGAAAATTTAGACCTTACTTAGTGCCCCGAGTAGGGTATGTCAATGAGATGTTTAGCTTTGTTCCAGTAGTAATGCCAGTTACACAGCTTAGTCCCCAGCAGCTACGCCCATCCTGGAATTATTAATTAACATAGGTTGTAAAGGACCTTGGAGACCATCTACACAAACACATTGCTCACAGCATGGCTGACCTTAAATTTAGACTGCTCTTATTTTGTGTTGTTTCAGTTCTTTGTGCTATTCTCACCTAAACTTTCAATAATCTATATACGTAACACTTCAGCTGAAGTCAAATAAATATCCAGACTTGCTGAGCATATGGAGGTTCAATAATTGACAACCTCACTATAATTAGATAAAGTCCCAGGTCTTAGGTGGAAGAATGATGTTGAAAATCGCATTTGCCAGGCCTCTGGCTGAGAACATAGATCTTATTTCTGCTCTATAAACTCTACTTTGTAGATGATTTTTTCCCCCTCTCTAACCTGAGGGGCCAGCTAGCTGCTGCTTCTTATGAATAGGTTCACTAAAATGGATGGTTATTAAATGTAGTAGTAGACTACAAAAGCCTGTTTTCTCTCTTGGTAATTCCTGGTTTACATGAGGAAGCATGAAGCTCTGGCTTTCTCTGTTTTCCTCCCTCAAGCTGACAAACCAGTCATGCATTAACCTGGCACACCAGCTATCTGTGTGGCATCCTGGCATTTCCCTTGTGGCTGCGCACTGGAGTTGCTTAGCTTCTACCTGCTGCTCAGATAATTTAGCTGGAGCTAGGAGAGGAGTTTTTAGTCTTGTCTTCATCTGAGATCAAGGGAGTAGCTGTTTCTGTTCTCGAGTTCTCCGCCTTCTTGCTTGTTGTAGAGCCAGCTGTCTTCATGCTCATCTTGCTTAACATATCATTCAGTAGAGAGATGTCCACTTCAGTTTCAGATTTGTTCTAGTTTTCCTGACTCCCTCTTACACCCTGTCAGTTTTTGGTGAAAGTATTGAATGTCAGAGATGAGTGCAGGTTCTCCAAGGATACCTCCCTGAAATACAGTAGCAAGACAAAGAATATTTCCCATCGATATGGCACTTCTCTAATTCTGGGCCACAGTGTGCCCTTCAGCAAAAGTTGTTGCTGCTGTAGGGGCTGAGCTCTTCTAATATGCAGCAGGGTTGCACAGCTGTCTGGAGGCTGCTCTGTGGTCTAGAATAGCCAGAGTGTCTCACATTCTCACCACAACCTCTATCATCACTGAGCAAGACTTGGCACAGCCATGGACTGCCAGTGTTGAGCAGTGGCAGCATCAGGCAAACTCCACTTGTTTCATGCTGCTACATTTCAGAGGATTCCACAGGGCACTTATTCTGTCTTTATGGTCGTGGAGTAGCACAAGGGCTGTGCATATGTCGTGTCCCGAATTTGGAGCAACTCAGGTTTGTGGATTTCCTTTGTCGGAATTAAGGTGAAACAACACCAGGGGAGTTCAAACAACAATCAACTTTTATTCAGCCTAAGTAACCTTGCCCAAGTACAAGTGAACTTATCAATATGAACCTTGCAGCATGTTATTAAGCCTCTGTTTGAAAAGAGAAGGGAGGTGTAGAAAAAAGGAGCAGAAAAAGGAACATGAAACTGTGTCAGAAGGAGAGCCCTCCCATTGAGTCAAGAGGTTCAGAGCAGACCCCTTGCTTTCTGGACTGCTTCTCAAAGAGGAGCTTAGGGGTGGCTAGATCCATTCTTAGTTTCAGACTTGGTCAACGGTTTATGTTTAAAAAGATGAGGTGTAGGGACTGTGGAAAAGACAGAAGAAAAAGAAGGAGAGAGAGAGAAAGGAAGAAAGAGAAGAAAAGAGTTTCACCAGTCCTGCGTCCAGCGTTGGTCCAGCCAGCGTAGAGATCCGGTTCCAGAGGGCATGCACTGGGAACTCGTTCTCCCTTCTTCTATAGCATGTTAGTCGTTGGTTTCGACACGCACAGTTCATCTTCCCGCGGTTCTCTGGAATTGGTCGGTGAGCTTTGGGCGGGGGTTCATTGCGGAGTTGCCTCTCTTTCCCTGCTGGCATGAATGCTTAAGATAGCACAGTCCCATCCTCCATGGGGCCCCCTCCTCGGGCGCATACACTGTGCTCCTTCTCCTGGTCACTTGAGATAAGGAATTGTGGCTTTGGAGAAGTGCGGTCCCACCCTCCATGGGGCCCTCTCCTCCGGCCACATTGTCCTGTTCACAAACGTTTTTGTTCCAGCATTTTTACAGAGGCCATTTTCTCCACTAAAGTTGTTAAACAAATGTTTGAGACATTGTCTATAATTTTTCAGACCGTCACAACTCCTAAACTGGGCAAGATTTTTGCTGAGAGTCCCTTTCATATCTGCAACTATGAAAGACTCCTGATTTATGCTGGAACCTGTAAATTACATCAGTATTTGAATTGACCTAGTGATACCAGTTGCTTATTTGACTTGAAGGGGAAAAGATAAAGGGAAGAAATTTAATATAAATTATAAATACAAAAAGTATTTGCGAAATACAAATGCAATATGTAATTATCTATAAATGTATTATACACATAAAACAGGTTTACCTTATATCAATACAGGTTATTTATGAGATTATTATGATTTTTTTACTTAATTATTTTTCTTCCTTTTTAGATTTTTTTAAAAATTATATATTCTGAAGGGTTTGGTAGAGAAATGTGATACCTCTCCATTTTATATATTTGATGACATATTTCAAATTAGTAAGAAATTTGAAGCCCTCTGAAGGTGCATTACAATGAACCAGTGTCAATTACTCCTAATACCTACACTACAGGTAGCCATAATCATGAAAACAAAACCAGGGCCTAAGTTAAAAATGACAGTAATTGGTTAGTAATGACATTGACTGGATTGGCTTTTTTTCCTTCCATTGAGACTCTTCTAAAGTGGAAACAGACTCTCTTTCAATTCTGCTATAATCTTGAATCTTTACTTATCAGTACAAGACTATAATTTGCATTTTAGTCCACCTAAACCATTCTAAGAAAAAAATCCTATATGAGTTTCTTACTGTTTGCAAAAGCATTTAGAAGCATGGCAGCAGAAGAGGAGAGTTACCCAAACCAGTATTTGAGACAAAGAATATTTATGTATTTTAGTTTTAGCACTTAAAAATAATGTTTTTGACTACATAAATCATCTTACGTGGCAGTTTTTATGTCATTTGGGTGATTTGAGACTTGCTGCCAAGAATCAGCCATACTGTATGTGTGTGTGAGCCTTATCCTCCTTTCTTCAGAAAAAGCTGCTCATTTAATGAGAATTTAAAAATTGAAAATTACTTGCCTTCAAGACTAGAATGCTTGAAACTTGTTTTGCAATCAGTATAGAACACAACTGGCCTGCTGCAAGAAAATATCACCTTGATGATGTCGTGCTAGTGTGGTTTTAGCTCACACACAGAGATTCAGCGCTTTACCAAAAGAAATCCATGTACTCTTTCTCTTATCAATGCTTCTTCTGAAGTATTAATATAATTTAGCAGTTGATAACTGCAGAGCAATATTATTAGGGAATTATAGTAATAATCCCTTGAGAATGTTACTTCTATGTTCTTACTCTGATTTATAATTAAACCATCTACAAGTACGTAGAAATAATGTAAAATGTCAGACTTAGACCACAGAAGTTAATTTATTTTTGAAAAAAAATATGTCTTTTTCAAAAGCAGGTGTATCATGGTTTAACCCCAGCCAGCAAATAAGCGCCACACAGCCAGTCACTCACTCTCCCCGGACTGGGATGGGGGAGAGAATCAGAAGGGTAAAAGTGATGGTAATACTCATGGGTTGAGATAAAGATAGTTTAATAGGTAAAGCAAAAGCTGTGCACACAAGCAAAGCAAAACAAGGAATTTGTTCACTACTTCCCATGGACAGGCAGGTGTTCAGCCATCTCCAGGAAAGCAGGGCTGTATCACACGTAATGCTTACGTGGGAAGATAAAAGCCGTCACTCTGAATGTCCCCCTTTCCTTCTTCTTCTCCCAGCTTTATATTGCTGAGCATGACATCATATGGTCTGGAATATCCTTTTGGTCAGTTGGGGTCAGCTGTCCAGCTGTGTCCCCTCCCAACTCCTTGTGCACCCCCAGCCTGCTCACTGGTGGGGTGAGAAGCAGGAAAGGCCTTGGCTCTGTGTAAGCACTGCTCAGCAATAATGAAAACATCTCTGTGTTATCAACACTGTTTCCATCACAAATCCAGAAGGTAGCCCCATAAGAGCTACTATGAAGAAAATTAACTCTATCCCAGCCAAAGCCAGCACAAGGGTGAAACTGTATAACCTCTGATTTGTGTTTCTAAAGAGTGAAACAAGGGTTTATAGCCATTTAAAAATCTATTTAAATATAGGAGTGTTCATGTACATATATACTTATTCATAGAAGAATAAAGGAGAACATTAATGGATAATAGCAGAAATTATTTTGAAAATGGAAAATGGACAGCTGGGAAAAACCTTATCCAACCACTTAATTTTTTTAAAAAAACACTTTAATCAACATACATTGAGGAGCAAAAGAAATTTAAAATATGATATGCTGAAATATTTTGCAGTTACAAAACATTAATAAATAGCTTACCAGAAAACTTACTTTTCTGTGAAGTAGTTTTGGGTTTGGCAAAAGAATATATATATATTAAATATATACATATATATATTTAGCAATAACAACTAATTGAAGTGAAAATGTGCTGGTCATCCTTAGTTGTGCTTTTTACGATGTTAAACATCTGAGCAGCACTGTTTAAGCACTCTTAAATTCTATTAACAACAATATAATATGGAGGTGCCAACCTTGCTAGTAGTAGATTTGGTAGCATACACTGATTACATAATAGTACATGATGTTCTAGGAACTCTGCATTACACAAGTAGAAAAAGGCAAACTTTTTAACATGTTTGTGTGGGTGGCTAAGCAGTCTTCAAAATATGAATTTCTTTCCTGCTGTGGTCTTTATTTTTGATGCTTTTGGAAGTTTCTAATTTAATCATTATTCTTTCTTAATTTTTTAAAATATCTTTTTGCAGAGTGAGTATGTATGCTGTCTATGACTTGTGTCTCTTCATCCTTACTAATGCCAGTGACACCATGGTAAGTCACTGTATCATATCAAACATGCCATATTGGTCTTGCAGATATTGCATTACAGAGTGGACTGCTATTATGTTTTGATATTTGAAAGATGACTTACAACCTAAATTATCTAAAAACTGTAAATTAAGGATTTTTTTTCATTTTAGAAGAAAATGTATGCTGTAGTAGTACAACCTTTGAAAAGAAAAAAATACCAAAATCGTGCAACTACAACTCTATTCACCCACTTACAAAATTTGAAGCTTAGCTAAAGCTCTGCAAATTACTGTATAACCTTCTTGAAATGGAACATTCAAATGATTTGGTAAGAAAACCAACCTGTATGAATTCAGAGCTAGTTAGGATTCCACTATAAAAATACCTTAACTTCTTGGTATTTATCACCATCAGATTTGTGTCATCCTAATAGAGATGAAACAACATTTTTATTTATTTTTTTTTCCAAACAGCTAAAAGTTTTTGTAATTCCTGTTGAAACTGCTGCTTTGGAAAGAAGGAAAAAATGGAAATATAAGTAGGGCCAAGTAAAAGGACTAAGAAGAGCAACCGTAAAATGACTGCCCTTTGTCTGAGCTTTAAAGTAAGGAGCTCAGGTTTCTATTTTCTGCACCAAAGCTGTTTATGTGGCTCACTTAAGCAATCATTAGACAAGTTACAAAATCCCAAGCCCAAACAAAACCATGATTCTTAAAGGAACATTTAATTTTATCTATGTATCTAACTAATAGAGTCTAAGCTCTCTGTTCTGCAGTGCACTCAGTTCAGCAAGACTGAAATGTTACGGAGTGGGGAGTGGGTCTCATCAGAATTTAAAAAAACTGTCCATGTGGAAATCTGTTTGTGTTAAAATAACAAATAAGCAAAGTATGCAGGAAAATACTTATGAGCTTGTCTGAATCAGAATCCAACAAAGTGGGAGAAATGCAACTGGACTTCAAATATGGTTCAG
>JANZLP010000032.1:4370814-4380894 GCA_026930925.1 Chelictinia riocourii | reverse complement strand
GAGCTGGACCAAGGTAATGGAGGTGGGACGGCACCTGCTTCCCGCACCAGAGCGGGATGAGTGTTGATACTAGTCTGACTGTAACAACTCATCCCAGCCAGCAAACAGATTTTTCCATCCCGGCTCCATCTGGGGATTCGAGGGCCGAAGCCGCGCAAGGACCCGCGGCCGGGCGGTGCAAGGAGCCCTACGAGGGCCGTGGCACGTCCTACGCCCGCCTGGCCCTCCCGAACAGCTCCTGCTGCCCGGATCCTGGCTCCCAGAAGAGCCGGTCTTAGCAGCCCTGGGGCAGGAGTTACCCAACCCGTCTGCCTGCTCCCTGCCGCGCTTTCCCAACCAGTTCTGAGCAGCTCAAACCCTTCACGGCTTTACCTTGTAATATTTCTTTCTAAGTGGTCATTTACATCATTTTTCGTAAGGAACTGAAACTCCGTTTCAAAGGGAAGAGAGAGGGGGAGAAGCAACGAATACAGAGGGAGAGAAACGGAGCCGGGACAACCCCGCTGCCAGACTCCTTTTCCCGGGCGATCCAGTCCTGCCAGACCCTGCCCATCCAGCCCGAGTTTGTCCAGGGTTTCGGTTAAAGCCCCGTATCGGCAGCTGATGCTTTTTAATCTTTTTTGGTGTGCCCGCGTTTCAATTCACCCTCTCATCCAGCTTTTTTTGCTAAATACCCAAATTCTCAGCGGTTAGGATGAAATTAAAGCAGCGCTTAGCCTAAAAATAGCCGGTCACATCTGTCCACCTTCCCCGGCTGCCGCTTGCCCAGCCGGATGAAGGAAGCGACTGTATGTGCAAAATGAAGGGTCTGTCCCATCGTTCTGCCCCACTCGGGCGCTCAGTTCACCTCTGCAAAATCAGTTTATTCAGGGAGGCATATTCCCCAACACTCAGTCTATTTGCCGGATAACACCCTAGTCAAGAAAGGCAGGAGGAGCAGGTCTCCAGTCCATGCGTTCCTTTAAATAGCGCTTGCTTTTAAAGTGATTTTTTTATTTAAAATGAGGTTTTCTAACACATTCTGTAATTCCTTTCACGTAACAAACCTCAAAATCTAAATCTTTTCAAGCCGTCCCTCCCAGCTGCTTCCCGGCTTCGCATGGGCTTGTAATAATCTATGGGCATTTAATGCTGCGTTCCTTAGCAAAAGGAAATGGGCTGATTGCAGGGATTGAAGTTACAACCGGCTCTAATTTCTCTAATGCGATTCTTTAAAGACGAATGACTGCGGTAATGACAACGTCGGAGCTTGAAAGGAAGGGCCGTGCCCAGCGGCCGCAGCAGGGAAGGAGCATCCTGGAGTCCTGGGACCGGCTCTGGATGCTGGCCCGTGCAAGCAGGACCAACTCGACCCTCTGTTCGGGGCCAAGCCCCCCGAACCAGTGCTGCGGGGGGGGGGTTGGGGACCCCCAAGAGAGAGCGTTGCAAACCTGGCGAGGGTAATATCCCCCTGTTATACTGGGGAAACTGAGGCATGGATCAGGATGGGGATAGAGGAATTGGGAACCAGACCCGGCGCATCCAATTTTTCGAGGCCGCTGTGCAGCACGGAGCAGCCAGGATGAACTCGGAGCTGGAGCTGCTCCAGGAGAGGCGTTAATTCCTCTTAGATCACCTGCCCCGTGATTCATTGCTGCATCGGTGCTCTACATAGTTTCCAGCAGTGTTTCATTTGACACACACACACACATATCCCAAACGAACCCATCGGCAGAAGAATGACACCGGTGACCATTTATTTACTTTGCCTGGTCACCCAACGCACCGGAAACCTTGAACTCGGCCGGACCCAACCCTCTCGCAGGGCTGGGAATAGAAAACCGGTCCGAGGACTTTTCTTTCTTCGGCAGCTGTGGGATGGAGCGCGTGACCTTGGGGCTGAGCTGGGCGAAACAGCCTTTCCCCAGCTCTGTGGTGAGGGACGAGGTTCGCCCTCCCAAACCGCTCCGCAAAGGATCTCAGGCCACCAACGCCGCGTGCTCCCCGAGCTCACTCCGGAGCGCCCACTGCTGCGAGCGGAACTGCACCCGAGGGGAAAGGGCCGGACAGCTGAGAGGGCTGGGACTGGGTTTGTGACTGCTGTTACTGCCATAGTTACTGTTATTTGTTTGACTGGTTATACACATACGGATATATAATAGTAAAGAACTGTTATTCCTATTTTCCCACATCTTTGCCTAAGAGCCCCTTGATTCCAAAATTATCATAAATCGGAGGGAAGGAGGGTTGCATCTGCCATTCCAAGGGAGGCTCCTGCCTTCCTTAGCAGATATCTGTCTTTCAAACCTATACAGGCATCCTCTCAAGCCAGAAATATGGCTTAGTGCTTTTTTTTATACAGGTAAGTTATACTTCTACAGGGAGATATTGAAGCTTAATAAAGTTCCAGTTTAAAAGAATCTGGAGGTCACAAATACTACATAGTTTTGAGTTTATCAATAAATAAACTCCAGATTCCATGGCTGTATCTTCCCAAGTTGTTTTAGTAAGAAAACTATTGTAATTCCTGGGAAACATACTGTACCCACCTTACAGTACTGATGGACAGAAATCCTTTGATAAACTATTCTCAAAACTGGGGATTTGTACTATCTGGCATTCTACAGACATCTGCCCAATATATAATTATGTGTTTTGTTGTTGCTTTTATTTTTAGTTTCTCCAGCAATAGATTGTCAAAACCTTGGATGATGAATTGAGAATATGGTCATTTAAATTGTGAATTATATTAATGTGGGAGCAGTTGAAGGCACTTTAGGATCAGCACTTACTGCTGACAAGCTGGAAGAATGACCTGAAATAAATCTCTTAAAATGTGGAAAGTGCTATACTTCTAATACAAATAATTATTCAAATAAATATAAGATAGCTTAACTGATGAGGCACTGGGCTTGCAGAATATGATCTGTTGCAGATCATAAACAGAAGACAATGTTTTACTAATATGTAAGGAAAGGCACTAAAGTTCTGACAATTTGTATTTTATGTTTTTAATGTATCCTACATCAAAACCAGGAAGTCTTTAATCTTATGTGCTTAGTGCTATTGAGGCCTCAAGTGGAGCCATGTATCCAGTTTTGGCACAGGGAGTCAAGATAGAGGTAAATAGTTGGAAAGTGTCCAGAGGAGATAAAAATTATTAGCTGTCAAGGAAGCATGAAAAGAGAAATGAGTGAGAATTGACATTCTTTGTTGGAAGCATGTCTGTCTTTCTCTCTAGATAAACATTGAAAAAAAGTTTTGTAAAGAAAGGAATAATCTCTCTATGAAGAAGAATAGGAGTAATTAATCTAGGGAGGGAGATCTAGACATTAGGAAAAAATAAGAATTGTGAGAATAGTTGAGCTCTGTAATAATTTGCATAGAAAGGCCAAGGCATCCCTATCATCACAGGCTTTTAAGAACAGGTTAGGCAAGTGTCTGGGGTTGGTGGATTCCTTGGCAGATAAATGGATTAGTATTCTCTAGGCCTTTTCCAGCTGTTTTCTCTAATTATCTGGAAAATAACTGTAATAGATGTGGCTTGTGTAGGAGATAGCATTGATTAGTAAGAGTTGTTGGGTTTTTATTTTAGACCAGCAAAGTACTTTTTTTTTTTTTTTTTTTTTTTTCTCCCTTCAGAGCACCAGATAATGTATTTGTTGCATAAATCCTGAGAGGAAAAGACTTCTGTGCCTTGATGAAAGCGAGCTATCTCTTAGTAAATTTAAATACAAAATTTACACTACCTAACCCCTTATTTTTTTAAAAATAGCTTTGTTTTTATAGGTGCTTCTGCCTTGCACAGTTACTAAATTTAGTATTACTTTGGGTGCCTTTCTTTGCCCTGCCTTGGTTTCTATGAGCACTCTGGAGAAGTGAAGATTTATTCAGTAATTTAAAACTGATCTAGAAAGACACTAGGCACTTTTGTGGTAGACTGTCATAATGTCTTTTAAATCAAAATTGCTTTAGAAAAAAATGCTCCTTCTGGTTTTATAATTATTAAGGAGAAGTCACTCTTATTTATATATTTATTAGTGTCTGTATCAGAGGATCATACCTTCATAAGTTTTTGGTAGTTCTTAAATTTTTTTTTTTATTATTTTTTTTTTCTCCTGACCAAAGGGGCTTAGCCTGGACTATTTTTTAGGTATAATATTATATGACATTAGTTTTTAATGCTTCATTTGATTTCCTCTGCCCCCTCCTCCAACCCCCAGGTCTCTGTCTTGAAAAGCTGCCAATTTCTTCTTCGGCTAGCAACCTCCATGTGGACCGTGAACAAGAAATTGTTACGTGCTACGAGAAGGCTGGGGATATTGCTCTTCTGTACCTTCAGGAGATAGAAAGGGTAAGCTGGGATGATTTGCTTATTGAAGAATTGCATGGTTCATCTTTCATTGATGTGCTGTTACCAATATTTTGGTAACTCAACTAAAAGGTGTGTAATATTTGTTTTCTTAGGACTTCGATGCACACTTAGAATTGGACAGTAGATTACTGTGCCTTAATGGATGTCTGCTAGCTGTCCTTCTGACTGTTCTCTCATTTTGATCTCTTAGAATATAGTGCTAGTATTCTAAAAAGGGATGGAGCTAATCTGAACTACTGTGTATATTCAAGATGCTGATCTGTGGCCTCTTGTTACCCTATGGTAGTCCATTTATGGACATGAGATTATGGTGTCTTTCAAACACACGTGTTGGAATATGTACATTGTATGTATATACTTACTAGCTTTTCAGGTAATTCTTAAAAAGAATTCATTTAAAAATGAAGCTATAAAGATTGAAAATTGATCTTCTTGATGTTTATTTGAAGCCAAGAACTTAACTGCTCTTAAATCTTATTTATAAAACTACTTGAAGGTAAAATTCTGGAATATCATTGTACCCATTAGCAAGACACTTGACGTATCAGTGGGATGTCCAGAATAGTAACTGAAGGTGTTTGCTTCAACTAATAAGTACAATCCTGGGACAATGAAAAAAATCATCAGATATGATAGCCAGAAAACGAGATTATTTTAAAATATAGATGAAATTCAGATAAATCTTAATAGTTCTATAAATTGGATCAGGACAATGTTCTTGGATTTGATAGCCCATTTGTCATTTTGTCTCATTAATATATTACTCACTGTATAGATGAAACTACAATTATTGTTAAAATCCAAGGTACTAGATATGTAGATGACCTGGGTTTTATTAATGAAAGATGATATATCTGAGCTTCTTGATATTAGACAAAATATAACCTACAAACAGTTCTGCAGAATATTAGGCAAGTTACTGTTTTCTTTTTTTCCAACAGTTTTATAAGTTATGGAGTATGAATTACAGAAAGTTAAAGTTAGGCTTTTTATTTGTAAAGGGTGTAACAGTTTATGGTTTAAAAGCTTTGGGCTTTACCTGAATTTAAAGGGATCCATAGGCTCTTTTATTTCCTCCTCCTGTTTTAATTTACACCATAAACCTTGTCTTCTGTTTCTTAACCACTTAGCAAAAACCCCTTCCAGTGTTATACTTTTTTTTACAGAAAAGAAAATCTGTGGCACCCTTTGTTTCTAGGATTTACACACTACTGCATTTTATTTAGACTTTGAGATATGTCTGGACAAAATACAATACACTTGGGGCTCTCTTCTTTGGCTTGTGAATACTATTAGAATGAAGCAAGCTAGCAATATCGCTGACCTTCTTTTTCAGACCTATTGCTTACAAGCTTCAGGCCTGTTATTTGACAGTTGTCATTGAAGGGGTCATTAGATACAGTTAGGGTCACACAAGCAAAAGGAAGGGGAAAGAAAACTTTGATGTGATGGGGGAAAGAAAAGTAATTCACACTTTTTTTAAATAAATACATGTTTTTATTTTCTGAGGGTTTTTTGCTTTGGGTTTTTGTTATTATCTTTTAGTGGCTGGTGGATTATGTGCAGTGAATATGAAGGCATTTTTAATGTTGATGTAATACAAATCAAGTTATTTTTAAATTGTTTTTTGGAAATCACTCTGGAGATCACTTTTAATCTTCTTACTGCTTTCTGCAGCAGTCTTTCCTAACCTGACAGGGTTTTAGATTTTGAATACCATCACCTGCTGCTACTGAATAAGATTGCAAATATGCTTTTTCATATACTTCTTTTTTGTATACCATTCTTTACAGAACTTTCTGAAAAAGTATTATAAATTTTTTCTGAGTGACATTTCTGCTTCCTGAAGAAGTTACCTTTAAGGACAAACCCGAGAGCAAAAAGATTTAAATTTAGGTGGGAATGGAGGTAAGGATAGAAATATTCTACTAGCCACTGCCTGCAAATGAAAAAGACTTCTCCAACATTAAGTATTACCTTCTGTGTAAAAGTCCACAAAACTTGATTTAAATTTTTTTTTCTAAATAAAATTTTTTCCTTTTTCTTTCGTTTTCTTAGATAATTAATGCCAATTTGCAAAACAGAAGCCCTAAACCAGGGCCCACTGCACATGAACAAGAACTTGGTTTTTTCCTGGAAACAGGGCTTCAAAGAGCACATGTTTTATATTTCAAGAATGGGTAAGATTTGATTCTCCTTTTTTTGTTCAGGTTTTGTATTTGTGATCTAACTGGGCATCACCATTTTTAGCAATTGTGGTTTGTGTAGTCATGAAGACTTTAACTAATGAAGTAGTAACGTTTGGATTGAAATAGTAAGGCTGCCCATACTGTATTTATTTACATATTGTAAAATGGTTTAATCAAAGTATATTAAACAGAAAACATTTTATATTTTTACTTACTAAATTGAGAACTTAAAATACCTTAAACTTGAACTATTTGAAATTTATTTTACTTTATAACTAGACACTGTTAGAAAGTGATTTAGAACATATTGAAACTCTTGATTTTTATAATTTTGATTTCGTAATTTTTTTCCAAATCTCTTCAGTTATCACTTATTTTAACATTATGCTGCAGGATAAATGTGCATGAAGATCAACAGTATGTATACAAGTATACAATCTCCATTGTACCTGCTCTATAGATCCTTCTAGATACTGCATGGGAGATCCTTTATAATTTATTTTAAATAAAGCTTCCCTTAAAAGTCTATAAACAAATTCAGATATCACAGAAAATGAAAAAAAGAATACAACTCGCCATTTATAAGAGCTTCAAAACTTGGCACATAGTTTTTAAGTACATTTCTGACATTTGTTGTTGAAACCACATAGTTTAAGAATTTATTTCCGGGGCTTCTTATTTCACTAGGAAAATGTGCTTTCATTGAAATATTGGAACTCTTGGTAGGACTACTGTTTTGTACCAAAAATGTTTCTTATTCTTACAAATACATCAACAGAAGATGAAGGGAAATCATGCAGTGTCTGTAAAGAGTTCGAGATTTTAATGTACTGATGATAAGGTGACAAAAGGCTATCCAAGTTTTCAAACTGTTGTTCAGGAACTTCAGCATGGAAATGATCACTAAGCTTTTGAGATCTCATTCTTAAAGTAATAAAGTAGTGCTGCAATAACACATGATCTGAGAGTTACATTTAGTTCTGTTTTCATCATTTAATTGCAGGAGGAATGGAATGTTCTGAAAGTTAATTTTTTTCATTTACCAGAGCTAAAAATAAAATTTCTGTTTTCATGCCTGCACAAAGATAAATAAAATATATTTATTGAAAGAATCCTAGTGGCAGTTGTGGTTAAGAACAAGCTAAAAATTCCACATTTTGAAGAATTTTGATTGAAGGCCAGGAATGGAAGTGTTCCATGTAATCTGACATGTTGTGTGTAAAAGCAATCAGTAATAGATATAGCAGATCAAGATTAACTAAGAAAAAAAACCCAACTGCACAAAAAAGTCATGCAGTGGGTTATTAAGGAACATCCAGCCCATAGGAGTTTTTTTCCTAGACCATATCAGTTGATCTGGTATGAACTTTGAAAGGTTGATTGTGTTCCATATACCCTTTAATCCTTCACAGTGAAGCTGGTAATGTTCTTGTTAACTCCTACATAAGCATAACATTTTTTTGCAGTCTTTAGTACAGTGGTCACTTGCAGCTTACAAGCTAATTACACATTATATATTTAATTTTAAATATTAAATTTTCCAATTGCATTGGCCAGTGCTACTTTTTTTTTTTTTTTTTTTTTTTTTGTGGTATGAGAGGAAACAAGGTGTTAGGAAAAACAGCTCTGTGCCAATCTTTATTATACATATTCCTGCCATTACACCCTTTAGGAGCCAATCCCAATTCTTTCAAGATTTCCTAATATAGTTGTTGTTCCAAGCTGCTAGTTATGTTGCTGCTTTTATGGGTCACTTTTTTTTTAATTGGTTGTTAACTTGTGTTTACCAGAGCTGAGCAAAACTTTAAATGTATACTTTTCTAACAGGGACAAACTTATAGCATGCTTTTTAATACATTTATTTTAAGGATGCTTTGCTTAGATTTTAAATTTGTCATCTCTTCTGATGTTAGGTTAATAGAAAGATCTTGAATCTAATTTCTATTAAGCTTTGCAACATATTTCAAGTTTGAACTTAATCTAAAATTGTAAAGATTATATGAACATTTTCAAGGAGAGGAAATGTTGGTATCTCCTAATATAGGCAGTTTAAAAATAGAAACATTTATTTTAAATTTTTTTTGCAGTTGAAGCTGTAGATGTTAGAGGGCTTCCATCCTGTGGAGGAGGCAGGGAGTCACCAGAATTTAACTGCTTGTGAGTGATGGGGGAGAAGGAGAAGAGAAAGAGTGTGTGTGTCTGTTTTTACAGGCAGACTAAATCTGTTATTCATATAGTAATACAGTGGGATCTCTTATTTGTGTATGTTCATGAAGTGAGGCTGACACTCAGAAGACTTGAATCTGAAATAAAAGTTCCTATCACCAAACTATAACCTGGAATTGGTTTGAGTCAGTTCAAATGTTATCCTGTTACCAGCATAGTGTCTATAGTAATTTATGCATTAGATCATGCTTAAAGATTTGAGTAGTTGTTTATGGATTTTTTGCTGGGTTTTTTAGACTTCAGTTCCACTCCAGCAAGTTACTAATAAACATCTCTCAAAATCTGCTGGAGAACTGAATTTGTCTGAAGTCCTTTTGCTGTGTGTGGGGGGCTTTGTTGTTGCATATCTAGGGGTCAGTTGGCTAATCACTGCTTTTAATTACACTTTTTCCACGAGAAGCGGAATTGTCATTTTTGTGCATATTAGAAAAGAAAGTAAGATAACTTTTATACTAGCTGGAATAGTATAATTTTAGCAGTAATGTAGGGAGTATTGCTGCCTACCCAGAAAGCTGGTTGATCCATTTTAAATTTCCCCTATGTTCACTAACGTGCAGAGCTTTTCTTTTAAGCCACGAAATCAAGTTTTTCTAGAGGATTAAGTGATTTATCTTTCAGGTATGCATTACCTTGACTGACAAACTAGAAAGTGTTTGAAACGTAACTTAGGCTGACTGCTAAGTGCTGGCATTTTGAAAATGCATGGAAAATCAATTATCTTTAAAAAAAAAAAAAAGGCAATAACCTGAATGGAAGAATCTTATTTTAGTGCTCTATTAAGAAACAAATCTGAAATTAATGTTTTCTTCCAAAGTGTACAGAATTTAGTGAAGAATCAAACTACATACCCCTTTTTCAGTTGGGAGCAGAGGAATGTTTCAGGTGGGAAATAAGTAACACAGAAGTTGTGGAAGGTGTTCTAAAACTTAAAGTAGGGTTTATGTGCTTTTCAAAAAACATTCTGAAATATGTAACTTTAAATGTCTTTCAGGCTGATTACGCAACTTCTATTTAGTTTAGTAGTTGCTTTGTAATTTCAGATTGGAGAAGTTCAAAGTCCTGACATTCAAAGAAAAGCTGCAGGCACAGGAGCTTTGACATGAGTGCTTTAACATAGCTGTTTTCAAGTAAAATACCCCTGAGAGGGTTAGGAGAGCAGTTTATGTACCAGTAATTCTTCTACTTAGTATCTTCTTTGTATTAATGTTATGAGATTTACAACCTAAATTTGTCTTGTTTATGGTTTTTATTTTTGAGGTAATAGTTTTCAGAAATATACTGGAAGTGTATGCTCTGTAAGCAAAAAGCTTT
>JANZLP010000032.1:3606334-3616560 GCA_026930925.1 Chelictinia riocourii | reverse complement strand
AGCAAATTCTGTATGGTTGTGTTGGTAAAGCTGAACCCCTCTCCTGGTCAGCAGCAGTGTCAGCTCCTGTGGTCTGCCCCCCTGCCTGCCTGGCTCCTTCCTGCTTAGGGCATGGGCTGCCATGTGGGGTGGCTGGGCGAGACCTTCTAGTGAATCCCAAATCAAAGTTAGGATCTGGAAGAAATCTCCACTGGTTCCCTAGCCTCTGGGCTTGGGCAGTCAGCTGCTTTGTCCACTCAGTTTTGGTTTTTAGCTTTTCTGGCTCATTTCTGAGAGAAAGGGTGATGCATTTTTTAAAGTGGAAGCTGAGATTCTCCTCTGTATCATCCTTCCTGCATAGTTCCTCAAGGGCTGGGGACTTTCCAGTGCCAGAGGTTGTTTGGCTGGTAGCTTTTCCCCTTTTTCTGGTTTTCCCTGTTCACTTAAAAAGTGAAGCTGGCCCCTCTTGGAAAATACCTTTTCTGTGTTAAAAAGGCATAGCTGTGCTTTCATGCTTGTGTCCTTCATGGTCATTCAGAGCAGCCTCTGAACAGGAACGAGGAACCCACCTCTGTGGTGGGCTCAGGTGGGTCCCTTCTCCTCCTGAGCTCTCCTTGTACTGTGTTGTGGTCTCAAGGGGGAGGCCATAGTGGTTTACGGATGCATTTAAAAACAGCTCATTTTTTGTGCAGGTTATTCTGCTTAAATGTGGTGGAAAACTGTAGTAGACTAAAGTAGCTAAAATTGCCTGTCTGTAGTTAGTGTGGTGGGTGCTGTGGGCAGGATACCCTCGGCCCCGACCAGCCAGGCTGCGTCATGCTGCCACAGCAAGCAGCCGGAGTGAGAAGAGAAACTTGAGATACACAACGTGTAAATACTCCATAAATACTAGGAATTTGGCAAGGAGGCAGTAGCGGCTTCCTCTGTCCCTGAAGATACCACCATATGCCCAGAGATGAATCCGGTTATTTCAGCAGCATTGGCAAAACTCGATTTCGACTCCCTGCCGCCCCTGGGCTGGCATGAGCATCAGCCCTGTCTTCTCAGCACCGGGTTGCTGCAGGGTAAGGGTGTACCGGGGGGAGCGGGGAAGACCACTGCCGTGGGAGTACCAGGACCTCTGGTGATGGCAGCTGCTGGGATGTGGGGCAGGCAAGGCGGTGCATAAAACAGCAGGCTGGGGCGAAGGGCAGTGCATCCTCATGCATGCAGCCCTCCCCGACCTGGTTTTGGGGCATAGAGTCGGGGCTGATGCGGGGGCCGTGAGCGCTGGTGGCAGGATGAGTGCCTGGGCACCTCCTGCTCTTGCCCTGTGCCTCCTCCTTTGGGTTTTGAGATCTGACGGGATTGTGGCACAAGGTAGAATAGCCACAGGCAAATCACTGTTATGACAGATATATTACTGCAATAAAATTAGAAATTTATGGCAGTCAGAGATCTAGGCATGTGCCCATAACTTTTCCTCACTTCTGTGTATTGTCCCAGTCAGATGACATATAAACTAAACTGAGCTGTAGAAGGAGATGATACTGGGTTTGCTATGCCCTCCTGCTTAGCACCTTGGGCCCCGCCACTCTGCCCTGGAGCGTGGCACCATGAGGGACTGCTGGAGCACGAAACACAATGGGGGCTTTTGTGTGGGTTTGGATAGCAGGAAACAAGCTACTGCTACAGCACCTCCTCTGAATGACGTTATTTTATTGGCCTGCGGCAAACCTCAGGCTCATGCTCTTCAATGGCAGCACTTTTCTAGCTCCACATTACTGCTACAAATGGAAGGTACAAGGTGTGGGTTTTGTTTTGGGGCTTTTTTGTGTGGCGTTTTTTTTCTTTTTTGGGGGAGGGGGAGTGTTAAGGTTTTTTGATTTGCTTCTCCCCTAGAGGAGGTTTTTTTTCAAAGGGTAGAAATATCAGGGGTAAAAATTAACATCCAGCTCCTGGCTCCACACTTTTGTACATAGCCCTTCTCTCTCCACACCATCTGTCTGTTGAAATTAATGCTTTAATAATCTCTGCAGGGTAGCACTGCTATTTATTTATTCCAATGTTTAAGTTTCTTTTTGACTTTCAGGATTAAGCTGGAGTGCTCAGGTGCCCTCGTGGACTGTGAAAATCCCTGAGCTGGAGTGTCACAGGCTCTTGAAAAGGAGGAAAATGTGGGAGATGGTGGTTTCTCTTGTGTTTTCCTTGGCTCGCTGTCCTAGCTGCAGCTCCCAGGGCAGGGGAGGAGACTGAGCCCTAGTCCCTGCGATATGACCCAGAGCAGAGGCAATGTACAGTGTGCAGTGTCTGGGGGTCCTGATGGATCCCACCTTGCTGCTCATCTGGCCCTGGCAGCCCTTCCCTGCTTGCTGCTCTCTGGCATTCAAGCACAGTCTCCTGGGAGTAACCCTGGAGCTGCTAATCTTCTGACTTACATGTTTGGGTTTTTTTCCTTCAGAGGTAACCAGAGGCTGAGACCACCCCACAGCGGTACTTTAACAGAAGAAAAATTAGAAGTATCATAACCCAAATAGCAACAAGCCCTGTGTTTCTCACCTTGCTGTGCCACTGGGAGCATCTCCTGGATTGGGTTTGGGATTGCCTGGATGCCACCTGCACCCCCAGTGTGTCTTGGGAAACCTCTTCCTTTCTACTGCCCTTAGTTTTTGTTGTATTCTGTTTTCTATATGTATGGGGGGGAGTGTTTGGGGTTTTTTTTGGCTCAGGTCTAGTGTGTGACACAGCATTGCTTCATGTTTTGTTCTGCTGCTAGTCGCTGCATCTCAGAAACCTCCTGGTGCTTCCAGTTGATACCACCAAAGTGTCTCACCCTAAATCCATGGTTGCAATCTTCCTATGAGTCACTACCCTCCTTTGCCTGCCAAGGTCTTCCCTTGGCCATGCCAGCCTGTGGTGGATACCATGTTTATCTGGAGACCGCTGTGCTCGTTAGCCAGTAATTGTCACACTAATTGCTTTGTGATAAATACATAATATCAAGCAGGGTTCACGCAGGCAGATTGCCCTGGTTATTCCACCAGTTTGTCTGCCCTGGCACCCTCTGGGCGTTCACTGGGCTGCTGGGGAGCTCACCTCCTACCGTCATTTTGCGTACCTGGAGATGATGCTTTCTTTCCTGCCTGCCTGGGTAGAGTATGTCCTTTTCATTTTGCATCCTGGAGCCTTTAATTACTCTCAACAAGTCCCTTTCACACTTTGAAAATCCTGTAGCAATTTCAATTTGAATTGCTTTCTCTGAGGCTTCTGTTTAGATGAGTGCACCTGCTCTGGGGTCCCACTGGTAATTGGGCTGTAATAGTTATGATCTTTTAAATGCACTTAAGGTACCACGAGCTTTAAGAATTGGTAACGATGCAATCTGGCATCTCAGCACCAGTTTTGTCTCCGAGCTGAGCATTTTGGTTTTAATTGTATTGGTTTGCATTTGTGAAGATTACAAATATTTGCATGTTGCAGAACTTGGATGTATTTAATTAAATGCTGCCCTGTGCTCATGTACCTGCCCGCAGGTCTGGGTCCTGGGCTGCTCCTCAGTTCCTGCTCTGCCAATTCCCTGCTGAATTCAGTGGGAGTTTTGCCAGAACAAGGCCCCAAAAAAGAAGTGTGGCTCATTTGAGCAGTTGTGCTCATTTGTGCGCCAGCCCACGCTCATGTTAAAAGGATATTAAACAAAAAATACTAAAGAACCTACTTGTCTTGTCCTTGCCCAGAGCAAACCTTTATCCTGGGACTGGTCCAGCAACTTAAAGATGGAGTTTACTCTGGTTCATGTGTTACCTAGGATTTCATATTGTGGGTACCATGAATAGATCAAAGCATTTAAAGTTCTCTGCTGCCTTAATTCTCTTCTAAGGAGAGTGGGGGGAAAAAAAGGAGAGAAAGACACCTCTCGCAGGCATGTCTCAATACAGTAGCAAGAGGTGTGCAGCCTGTAACCTGCTGCTGTACTCAGAATATAAAATTTCCAAAATTACAAGTTGTGAGTGTGATAATGAACTGAAAGTAAATACAGTTCAGTTTGCTATGAATCATTCTTTTGGGGTTTAATTGGACTCAGATGAGCTGACACTGTTGCGGTGCAAGAATAGAGTTGTTTCAGAATTGAGCGTCGTTGCTCGGCAAACCAGAGCTGCAGCATCTGAGTGGCACTGGGGAAACCTTGCCCTCAAAGAAGCTTCCCAGGATGGATCGAGGAAGGTCTCTGGCAAGGAAGGAGCCAGCAGCTCCTGCAATCCCCCGCGATCAGGGAATTTATCTGTTGGTACTGGAGGCTGTCTCTGCTCTTTGAATTGCTTTCAGATGAACACTATGAGTTAAGGTTGTCACCATGAGATGGAAGGCTTTACTTCACCCTAAAAGCCTGCTAAGCTCTTCTGGCAGGGAACAGGGTGCATGAAATGATATTAATGGAAACCACTATGATGGGATGTTGCAGCAATGAAAGTAAGCATTTTCTGCTCTTCCTTCCAGCAGGAATTTGAGATCCCAAAGCAGAACCACCAATGGCTCAGACAGCATGTTGCATCCAGGCAAGGACAATACTTTCCTTAGCAAAGCAAATGCAGTTTGGCTCCATGAGAGAGACCTGGGATGATATTTGAACTTGGTGTTTGACTAGGGTGGCTTGACTACACTGGGGATGTACAGAGAACTTGAGCACAGGAACTGTCCTGTAATGGGGAGAGACAGAAATTGTGTATCACCCTCTTTAAAGCCGTGATTATGGGATGAGGTTTTTAACCTGCTGCAAGATTTATATAAGCAATTCTCATTAATGCCAGTGGGAATTACTCAGCTATACAAGTGTATCACAATAAAGAAGTGTGCCTTGGCAGTTCACTATTAATATTTGAAGACAGTAAAAGCAAAGTCTCTTTCTCTGAGTCAAGTGGGCAAAAACTAGTGATATTTTTTGGGGAAAAAAATAATCTGTTATTTTAGTCTTCTGAGAGGTGAACCATTCATACTTTCAGGTCCTCAAAAATAAGGAATTTCTTATATATGTGGCATGTTAACTGTTCCTATGATTACAACTGCAGATGCTTAGCTACTGTCTGCTGGTTACTCATGGGCAACAGCCTAGCTCTGTTTTTAGGTGCTGCTGACCATCTGCTGACATAGTTATTCCTAGGGCTTTGGTCCTGTCTGTTGCTCACCATGGGACAGGAAAGGTTGGTCCCATTCTGCTTGCAGTTCCATCCTGTAGCAAAATGGGATGGGGAGACTGCAGGCAGCAGAAGAAAGTCATAAGCAAAATCAGAATTTTTTATTTTCGTCTAGTGAAATATCTCAAAGAGCTTGCTTCTTTTGAAGTGGCCATTGAAGTGTGTAGAAAGGACTGTGTATTTATGTGAGGTACATAGAGAGGCAGACATTGACCTCTACTTGATGTTTGAGTTAGTCATTATTCTTCTGTTTGGTTTGTATCAGTAAGAAGCTTTCAAGTTGGATTCTTCAAATTTTGGCTTTCTGGTTTTCTAGCTATAGTTGGCATGAAGTTTGAATCTTAAAATCTGAGTTCCAGCAGCAACTTTTAGGTGCAGGTCCTGTCCTGCATTGTACCAAATATGGCCATGCAGCCTTCGCCTCCGATTCACCTTCCTCCTGTGGACAGCAGGGCTTGGGCTGCATCTGTTAGCAGTGTGTTGCTGTGGTTTTTGCCCAATCCCTGTAAGACCTGTGGTTAATTTCTACCATGCAGTTTCAACTAGTTTTCTTTATTATTCTTAGCATTATTTACATAATTTTTTATGGAAGCCCATTTCACTTAAATGAGAGAAAGTAAAATTTACTATTCCTGACAGATGTCCACAGCTTTGGAACAATGCAGGACATGGTGATTGTGTCCCAGTAATGCCACTGGCTTGGAAGAAGGTTCATCAAAGCAGATAAGTCTTGCCTCCTTACCCTGCAGATGATAAATGCCAAAGCTAACCTTTATAACAGTACATTGCAGGTGATGGTCCACTCCAAAGCCCACGGTTCCCTGCTGAGAAGGTCCTTGCTCATGGCTCCACAAGTTGAATTTCATCAGTTTTCACATTCCCAGCAAATAAACAAGTGAGATAGAAGTTGGTGCTATGGATGGCTTAGTGCAAACCTTCTTCACGATTATTTTGAAAAGTCGAGGGTCTTGGAGATCATCAGCTGCTAGATTAGTAACATCGAGGATGGCAGTGTATGCCCTCAGGGTATACTCAGGTGTGGAGCTACAGGACAGCCATAGAGAAAGTGCGTTTCAGTTTTTCAGCTGAGTGGTGGCCAAATCCTGGCCCAATGTGTATACATCTATGGGACAGGTACTCTGATAGGAGGGTTTGGCATTACAATGGTATGTGCTGTTTTAATACTTCAACAGAGATAACAGAATACCAAAATAAACCCTATTTGATGCTTAGATAAGGATTTCATCCTGCTGTCTGTAGGCAGATGACAAACAGTTTATAATTCACCGTCCAAGGATTTGATCCTTTCTTTCACTTTCTTTTGCATTCCAACTTACAGTATTTTAACTGTATAGAAATTACCATAAGGTAACAAAGAACATGGTCACATAAAAATGCACAGAATCAAGTCAGCAGGTTATAAGGTGTTGGGAACCATGGACCTAGGAAGGTCCAGTTACTTAATACAAATATCGTATTGGGCATTAAAAAGCAGAAATTCTTGAATGTTCACTGCTTTCCTGTTGTTAACAAATAATCAGACAAATGTGAGACCAGGTGAGGGTACATGTGTCCCTTGCCCTGCTATGTGGCAACAGTTACGGGGTGTTTTACAAAAAATTCCCAAAACAACCTACCACTGCTATCATCTCTGTTGGTTGACAACTGTTAATACCAGCAAGGCCCTGCTGGGAGCACCGGGCTTCTAAGGCCAGACCAGCTTTTAGACTACTGTGCTAGTTAAGCCTGATTGAAGCCGAGTCTGGCTGTGGGATGGGTATGGCCATAGGAGCCTGGCTGAAGTGTGGTTCCCTCCTGAGTGCAGGCATGGGTCTGTGGTGGCAGCTGTGGACAGCTGTGAGCACCAAGGAGGGAACCCAGGTGAGGGCAGCCAGGTTGTTCAAAAGAGAAAAAGGTATTTTTATTCCAGCAGCTAAAACCCTTTTGTATTTTGGTTTCTCTCAGCAGCTCTTTATCCAAAACATTTGGGAGAAAAGCTGTCTCTATTAAATATTTAACACCCTTGCCTTCAGCTGTGGGCTGAGAAAGCTCCCAATCCACATGTAAGTCACCAAGAACTCCTCTGACAAAACCAGAGGAAGTCCAGACTGGAGATTGCTACAGGAAAAAAAAATTGTTTGCTGATTTGGAAAAAACCCAGAATGGTTCACATCTCTCGTATATCATAAAATGAGCACAGCAGTCACTGTGTTGTATATATGGACGAGGACTTGTAGAGTCCCAGATTTTAAGTGGAGAAGATGTCAGTGTTCTAGGTAACATTATACCCTATATAACGCAAATGAGTAGTGCACCTAATAACTGGTCTTTTATTAAACACTGTTTGAATTTGTATACTGACATGTCAGAGATATAGATATAGATCACTGTTTTCCTTAGTAGTTTGTCCCATTGGTAAATTATTGCTATTTTGAATCTTAGTCTGCTTAATTTTCACCTCCAGCCATCAGTTGGACGTGCATCTCTCTACAAAGCAAGGACATCCATGTTTTGAAGGCACCATGCTCTCCAAGGACAACAGTCTGGGACTCACGTTCAGAGAGCAGGAATGCAGGCTCCTGCAAAACCAGCGTATGGTTACAAATCATGTGTAAGAACAATGTGTGATAAAACAGAAAACAGAAAAGATTATGGCTAAAGTTTAGCTATTCCAACACTACTGGTGGTGAATAATATTGTGCACTGTGCTTACATGTGCCATGCATACATTGTGCTTTTAACCAAATCTGCTATTTATTTCTGTTGAAGTGTTAGGAACTGAATGAGTAAAATTAAGATGAAACTTTTCTGACATCTTTCTCCCTTTGGCCAAATTATTTTTTTCAATATCCAAATGAGTTACCTGTTGCAGAAATAGATGGCAATCTCTGTCCCTTAGCCAATTACAGAGACATCTCCAGCAGTGGTTTTACACCTTTTTCCACTGTGGACCACTTAAAAATTTTTCCTGGTGATGTGGGTTCCTTGTATAGCAAATGTATGCCTACTGTCAAGAGGTTTACTCCTCCTCATTACTATTTGCAGATACTTTAAATGTAGTTCACAATATTTTTGCTGGTAGAAATCTGTAAGTCTGTGACACAGGTAGTTTCTGTGCACTCTGAGATCACTTGTACTGGGAAGGCATAGATGTAAAACACTTCTTTAGGCTATATGCTCTGAGTACTTTTAAACAACTTACTGTAGCTGATGGGCCTGATTCTGATTTCAAAGTACCGTTTAGGTATCAGCTTGTGGTAAGGTTATTCCTGATTTAAGACTATGAAAGCAAGATCCTTTTTTTTTTTCAGATGTTCAGCTTAGAAATACAAGCCTTATAGCCTCCTCCGCCTGCCCTGGCGTGGTTCTTATTGGAAGGTGAGGAATAACACCAGTAATGTCTGTTAGTGACTAACTGGCCAACATGTTCTGGTGCAAGTCACTTGGCCCCTTTGCTCCTCTGACCTCCTCTGCTTTGTGCAGGTGGGACCTGGACAACTACATTTTGTACATGTCTGGCTTTTGGGTAGTCAAGGTTAATGGATGTGACTTTTTTCCGTAGTTGGCCTGTGCTGTCCCCTCCTTTCTGGGAGGCAAGAATGAGATTGCCAAAAGTTGGTTTGAACATTAAAGACTGGAAGCTCTCAGATACCACTTTGATGGGCATTCTGCAAATACCTGGAGACAAGATAGTCAAGAGACAGTTGGTACCAGCATTTTGGAAAAACGTTAAGACCCTTTTTAAAACTTCTTGCTCAGATGTGCTGCAACATGTACCTGGATGAACACATGTGTAAGGACTCCTCAGTGGGAGGAGCTGGTGTGGCCATCCACCTGCACCTGGGCTGGCTGATACAGCTGGCAACCTCATTCCCTACCCACTGCTCAAATTGCCTAATGCTGCAATTGCCAGCCTCTGATGAAAGGCAGGTTCATGTATCAGATTGTTGAGCATTAGGGATAGGGGATTAGATTTGCAGTGTAATCTTCCAGTAGCATTCCTCTTGATCCAGAGACTGTGCTCTATAAAAGAACTCTTTTCTCTCTGACATTGTGGAGGCCTGCTAAGGGATGACTTCTTCCACCTTCACTTGGAGATAGTAAGGCTGCTACTGACGTGATGTTCATGAAGGTCACAGCTGCACCAGGCAAAATTAGTTCTGTGCAGGACATTTAAGTAGATTGGATTTTCTTGGTTGTATCTGATTTGCTTTCATCTGTGTTCCTCTTGCAAAGCCATTTAAAGTCCATTCCCCTCTGCCCCCTATTGCCTGTCTATGGGAAAAGACTGAAAAGGGGAGATTGCTGATTCTCCTTCAAGCCCTATTCTCATCTCTTTCCACGAAAGTGTCTGGACAGAGGCTGGGCTGGGCTTAATAGTTGCTCTGGAGCCTCAGACTGTATTTCATCCCATCACAAATGTTGTAGGGCCAGTAGGGATGGTCTTCCCCTGTGCCAGCAGACTGTAGCTTTGCACTGTCTGCTTTGGATCCAGGACCCTGCAGGCACACTTCTGCAGATTCCTGGTAACATCGCTGCAGATGTGGCTGAGACTTTTTCCAGTCCAGCTTATTTTCTTCTTGTGGCTGAATGTCCCTGCAAATTTTGGAGCCTGATGGAGCCAGTTAATTTGGGTCAAAAGGCAGGCAAAGCCCATAACTTCTAATCAGGAAAAACAATTTCTGAAGTCAGTTGAGTACCAGATTTGGCCAGTTAAGTCTGGCCACAAGGAAACGTGTCAGATACCTGTCTGAACTGGTAAAACATGGCATATGGTTGTGCGTGAGAAGTCCGTTCATTGTGAGCATGGTGAGACACAAGAGGGAGAGTGATTTCCACCCAGACACATTTCACTTCAGTGACTTTGCCAGTGAGATGTAATTATGGTGGAGTTTTGCCTGTTGCCCTGGGTTGCAAAGCAACTACTGATGGAAAATGCCTCTTGTCTTTCAGGCATCCTCCTCATTTCACTCCCTTTCATTGTACATTGTAGTGAAACCTGAAGGCTGCAGCAACTGCTGCGTGGTGAGTTTGGGAAGTGATACTGGAGGTTGCGGCAGAGAACTGATGGAGGGAGGG
>JANZLP010000032.1:2297707-2310138 GCA_026930925.1 Chelictinia riocourii | reverse complement strand
GCAGCTGCTCACTCGCTCCCCCCCGCCCCCATTGAGATGGGGGAGAAAATCAGGAAAAGAAGTAAAACTCGTGGGTTAGGGTTTTGCCAATAGGAACTTCTTCGTTCCGCTAGAATTTCCTTCTTCACGGCGGATTTTGTCCGAGCATCGTTTTCCATACCAGTCAAGGGAGTTCTAGTGTCTATTGCTAAAGAATTTGAAAGCTCAGTGTGAAAACTCTGTAACATTTCCCAGCTGTTTTCCATTCCTCTTCCTAATCCTCTATCAAATATATTATGAATTGTTTTATAATATGTACGGTTTAGAGTCTGCAAACCATTAAAGAGCATGACATGGTCGCAGGAGATATCTGCAAGGTAGTATTAGTTCCCTCGCTTCAGTGGGGTTGGTGGGGCACTGGATTCCTTGTTGTAATTCTGAAATTTAACAGAAGTCTCACGGGACAAGTTTCAAGTGAGATCCTGTACTCTCATATCAGGCATAGTTTGTATTGTTTTTGGGGAATTTGAAGGCAATACTATGGAAGCCGAGACGCTAAATTACATTTAGGAGCCACCTTCAGGAAAAGGAGATTTCTAAAATTCAGGTATTGAAAAGACCTGTTGTGTTTTCTCGTTCAGACCTCATCTCTGACAGGCTTTTGCCGCTGGGCTCTCTCCTCAAGCAAGGTCTGGTTTAAATGATTCAAGCAGTGACACCTTTTACTTGAAACAATCTAATAACTCATGTTGTTTAAATATATGTATTTCTGACGGGTTGAATTCGCAGAGTGAAGTAGTACTTGGTGGTGACACATCTGTCAAAGCTGCCTTGTAAATCAGTAAATGGCATTTCTAAGTTTTTCCACCTAGGCATCACAGGAGAATATTTTTGTAAAACTTTTTTTTTTTGAGTGCCTGGAATACAAGGATACTGTGGTGGGTGTTTAGCTACTAGCAAGTTAGTCACATTCCTACTATTAATTTCAGATCCTGGAAACCTGGAAGACTTAAAAAATGGCTAAGCTGGTGTAGATGCATATATTTTTCTATGTACCATTTTTCCACACAAAATAATCTCCTTAATTTATTGGGCTGTAATGATGGAGGTATGAACCCATTCTGTCAAACTGCGTGTGTCACTTGTTCATAAGCTCGGAATAGCCTGAGAGAAAGTAGTAGGCTTTTTGTCAGAACACCCAGGTGAAAGGGATTGCTGCTTGACACCCACGCAGCCGGGCTGGATCTGTGCCTTGCCTCTCCCTCTTCCCAAAGGGCCCGGGCTGTCCCGGGAGGGGGCTGCTTCTGGGGGTGCTCGGCAGGGGCATCTCGGGTGGCTGCGAGAGCCTGAATCTGCAAATCCAGTTACGGTAATGACAGCAAAGAGGTTTCCTAATTGTTTTTGTGCTGTGTGCTGTATAAACCCATCATCATGTCGTATTTCCTTCCAAATTACACTGTGCTTTTGTCTAAGGTGAATAGCAACAGGTCAGTCAAACAAAATGGGGTGAGAAACGGGTGCATCGATGAACTTGGCAGGGTTGTTAACTTTTCTTTCCTTCAGGTGCGCACAGGGTTTTTTCTTTTTGCGGTACAGACCCTGCTTCCTACCTGCAGCTCCCGAGCCGTGCAGGGCTCCGGGGAAGACCCCGCAGCTGCCTCTTCCCCGCAGCTGCCGTGCCTGGTGGCCGAAGTCCCGTGTTTCTTCTGGGGAGCGGACAGGCCTCTGCACAGCGCTTGGTGGGGTAAGGTCCTTATCCCGGCAGCACCCACTTCTGGGTCTTGGGCTCGCTGGGAGATTGCTCCTGCGGGTGCCGAATTCCTCCTGCCGAGCGAGCGCGAGCGAGCAGACCCCCTGCCTTCACTCTGAACCTGCACCATCATCTTTCCTCGGCTGCGCCAAAGCTTTGTCAAGCATCTCTATCAACTTCCTTAACCTCTGCAATGTTAAGATTTTTTTTTATTATTATTATTTTGTCTTCACAAGCGAGGTCATGCAGAACTTGGCCCTGAGGTGTTAAATGGTCTCTTCTGCGGTACTCTTATAAGAAAGAGTCAGAAAAAGCCCTTTTTCCAAAGATATGGAAGAGTCCTGGAATAGAACCTGGCATTCATCTGTTGTGGGCAAACACCTCTGAATCCCTCTGCCAAACTTTCCCAATCTTATCTTCACCTAGTCCACACAGAGAACCACCTCTTACCACTGCTGATTACCCAGACAACTCAAGTGGCCAAGGCTTGCCCAGGGAACCCAACAGTTTTGGTCCTGCTAGTAATGCATACAGGTGTTAAATCTCTGCTTTACCAGTTTCATCTTTACAAAGCCTAGGAAATGATACCACTATGTTAAAAGAAAGATAACAAAGCTGCAAATTTAAGCATCAAAAGCGTAAATTTAAGAGTCCCCCTCAAATTAATTCAACACACATGAGCAAATTGTGACAATGCAGTCCTACGCAATTCTTTGCGGAAATTAAATCTGCCCCCACCAGTGCAAAGAAATGAGGCCTCCATCCTACTTTTTACCCTTCTTGTTCAGTTGACCATTGGCTTCAAATTGGTTACTACAGATTTTATTCTTTTCTTGACAGTTTTTTCTACAGCATTCCTTGTAATTGTCTGCATGGTGAAAGGCACTGACTAATTACCTTTACAGTGAAAGCAGTAACCAACCCACTTTACAGAAGGGAAAACCGAGACAATTCACCCAAGCTGACACAGTTTGCCAACACTAGAACCAGCAGACAAGCTTGAATGTCTTCCTCTCAAACCCAATGCTTATTTTTCTACCCTGTCTGAGTATCAGTCTCTCTCTGCCAGAGAGGGGGTTTCTGGGAAATGTTGAGCCTAAATTCCATCGTATCCAACTTCCTTAGTGTCACGCAGGTCAGTGATTTGCAATCTTTCTGGAGAAAGCCCTCAAGGATTTTTTGGAACAAGCTCCTGTCTTCTCCTCATCCTGACTTCAGTCACTTTCCAGCCTCCTCAGCTCCTCTCTTCCAGCTTCTGTTGCTTACTCCTCACTTTTTAGATTCTGTTACTTCCCCCAGCTGTAGCAATGCTGGCATGAGGTCCAAGCTAATAAACGTATCAGAGGTTATTAGCTTGGTATCCAGTCTATCCCACCCTGTGCCTCACCCTTAATGTTAGCATATCTCATCACTGTATTCACTTACTAGTTGGGAACTGTCACGCAGGAGGACGATAGCAATGACACAAGAGATCCAAAAGCTTTTGTGCAGTATTCTTCCTTATCCAGAAAAGCAATCCTTTCTTTTTCTGACCTCTTTCTTCACCCTCACTTTGCCCTCTGACACTTTCTGACCTTGCACAAGAAAAGCCGAGAGACTGCTCAATATGCTGACTCCATAATTCTCTAGTGTAAAAAAAAATGCTGGTTTGTTATGCCAATATCAGAAATGTAATATATATAGCCACATCCACACCTATTGTGTCAGTCTGCTGCAAATGCAAAAAGATTAAGAACACTTTCTTCTTTTCTGAACAGGAATCAGCTGCTCAAGTGGACACTACCATAATCACCAGTTAATAAAGCAGCCATACCTTCCTGAAAGACAAACCCCCTTTGAAAGGCAAGCCCCTTTTCTGTAGGCAGGCATTCCCACAAACACTGGCTGGCACAAGCACTGACAAGCAAGCAGAAATCCCATCTTTCCTTTCACAGGGTCTTACTTCAGGTTTAACAAATTAGTCTGAGGGTGACATCCCATTATAAGGTCATACATAAACACAAGAGATCTTTTTTTACATTTAACTAGTGTACAACAGGATTTCCTTCCTGTAATAAGGACAAGGGAGGGAAAGCAGAGCTATCAAAACAACACAAGGAATCTTCTGATATTTATCCAAGGCATAAACCGAGTTGCCTTCCTCAGAATGTGTTGTAAACCTTGGTCTTAACCTTATTATGTTATCGCCATGCTGTGACATTGACCAGGCTTGTGCTATTTGCAATTGCCAGTAAAGTGATGGAAGCCTTTTCCTCACAGCTTCCTATCTTAGGCAGTCTATAGTTTTATTCCTAAATGTACGTTATCTCTGTTCTAATGCATAATTGCAGGGATAACAAGCAGAAAACCTCCATATCAGTTACAGCCTGTCATGCAGGCTAACTTTAATTCCCCTCAAACTAGCTTCAATTTTCCTGACTGCATGAAGAGAACACATAACTGTTCTTTGCACAGGGTCATGCATGAGCTTTCTTCACTTGAGAATTTAAGCAAAGTCTCAGCAGAGTTCAACAATACCAAAAAATACAAGTCCCCTCCATTTGTGAGTTCAATAGTTTTCCAGTGAACACAGTACAGAAGTAAAACATAAAAATCGCTGAAGCCAATTTCAAGCATTTGTTATTACCACATTATATTGTTCTGGCATTTTTCTTAAAGCCAGTGACAAAGACACTGCAGCGAACATAAAAATATGAAATCTAGGTTTTAGTATAAATATGCATTTGAAAAATGAAAGTGGTTCACAGTTCAAGTAACCATCCCTAGACTTGATAAAATGGCTTTTGAGGATTTATAGGAACTATTATAGCAAGCCAGATTGCAGAGAACCAGTCAGAACACCCGTGTGGTATTTGGCCTAAACTTGTAATACATAACAGCTAATCACAATTGCTCACTAGCACAGAAGGGAAGGAATTATTTATTGGACTCTTCCGTATTTAGTTCCAATGCTCATACTAATTACTGTGGCATCATAACATATAGGTCCTGCACCTAAAGACAAAGCTTATTAAAATGGATATATGACTACAGGTTACTGGTTTTATACAGGCAAATGAGGCATGTGTCTCCTCAAGAATACTGTGGAAGATATACAGCAATAAGTATGCCCTATTTGATCAATGGCTGATCACATCTGTGAAATTCATACAGTGTGATTACTTAGTAAAATATTATTTAGCTATCATTTTTGTGCTTTTACAGAGAGAAAGAAAGAAGCCACTCACACAATTCAGAATTCCTTTCTTTTCCCTAACCACCCTCTACTCCATTAGCTTGTTGAAAACAACTGTTTGAATTTTTACCTCAGCCCCCAGAGAAAACCTTGTTTGAAAAGTTATTATGAAACCTTAGAGAAGGAATACTTGGACCTTAATGGAAAAGTGGCAGCTTATAGGAAAACTGTCGTTTCATCACTTTCAGACCTTGTAAAACCCTTACTATTCATTATATGTTTTCTGTAGATAGTCTCTTCATGTCTCAGGAAGTTAGAGGTGGCTCAGGAAACCAGGAATGTAGAAGTTTTGGTGGTAGCTTTACCCCTAAAAAACTAAACTGCAAAATGGAAATGAATCAAGAGTTCTTACACAAGTGAAATTTTCTTCTGGGTAGCTAGGAAGATTCTGTAAACATTCGGTCAGACTCACACTTCTGCACAGTACACGCATCTGTGCACACTAGTAACCTGCATGCACACATTGCAGACATACACTCCTTTCCTGTTTCAGATTATAGCCTTTAGAACTCTAGACTTCATAGCTACAAAATAAATCTGATTGCAAAATACATGCTTACAGGTAGAAAAAAAGAAATTAGAAAAAAATCAAGTGAGTACATGAGCTTTTACAGGAACATATTATTACCCCCAGCTTCTTTCTAGTCCCTTCTATGTACAGTTTGGGTCTTTGAGAGTAAGGTCCCACTCTTCTGCAATTCCTGCCATTTGGAACAGCTTTCTTTTAACTCCACATTTCATCTATTCTTTCATCCCATTCCAAAACACAACTAACACAATTTTTCACCCTTATCTCACCCATTTGCCTCCACTTCCCCTCCCTGTTGCTCAGTACTTTACTAACTGATCACAACATACAACTATTCACAATTCTGTGAAAAGTTCTGGAATGCAGAATATGACATATACTCAGAAAGTCTGTTTCCCAACAGCAGTATATACATGCCAAGTTATATGTATATCACCCTGAGAAAACAAACAAACAAACCCAAAACACGCAAAATCAAACCACAGCCACAAACAGGGACTAACAGGAGATCACAGGACTAAAGGCTAATGAGCAATGGGAGCTCAAGGGTTTGATCTATAGTGTAGAACAGAGTTTAAATTCCACCAGTGCAAGCCCATCATGGGATACTAAGTATCCCATTTTTACTTACTTTTTCCATTAAGACCCAGAGAACAAAGTGTAGTCAAGCAGACTCTCATTTTACTTTAGCCATACACAGCATAGTTACTGTACTATATAGCCTCTAGCATAGGTAGCATAATTTTCATGTTCCCACATTGCTGGGAGTGGGATATACTTCAAAAACAACATACACATGAATTTAGACCCAGATCCTCAAAGACATCGAAGTGACTAATTCCCACCAAAAAAAGTTACAGTTTGGTACCTCAGTGCCACAGTGTCTTCCTACCCTTGATGCATATCTTTATAGGTTTCACTAAAGACAGCATTTGAATATGCTCTTGATGTTCAATTTCCACTGTTTATGGAATGGGTCTTAATACATCAGGCAATTGTAGACATGCAACGTAAGCGTTATTTATCTACAATATCTTTGTTTGTCAGTAGTTACAAAGAATGAAAGTAGTGGCTGCTGTGAATTTCAGACTGACTACATAATTACATTAGGGCTGACTCAGAAGCCTAAACCAGTAGAGCATTAGAGAGAGATTCATATGCCTGCTTAAGGTCATTGAGAAACACAGTTTCTAGCCCCCAGGATATTCCATCATTAACAAAACTTTAATA
This sequence comes from Chelictinia riocourii, assembly GCA_026930925.1. Classification (NCBI taxonomy): domain Eukaryota; kingdom Metazoa; phylum Chordata; class Aves; order Accipitriformes; family Accipitridae; genus Chelictinia; species Chelictinia riocourii. Next base: position 2,303,415 of record JANZLP010000032.1, on the reverse strand, counting down.
TGAGCCCAAAGCAAAATCAAACCTTAATATTCCAGTAGCAGCACAAAGTAATTATTACTGTTTTGAGTCTATTAGTATTTTTATACCTTTTATATTTGTCATTGCAAAATTCTTTTAAAAATTAACCCATTCTCATCAAAAAGAAAATTTATTTTTAATATCAATAAAATAAAGGATTTTAAGAATGTACTATTAATACATTTAATAATTATTAAATACATTTAAGAATGTCTTATTGAAACCCAGGAAGAATTTTACTTTCATGTAGGAGAAAAAATGGACTTTTTAGGGTAAACGTTATTTTTCATCTTTTATGTCATAATTTGGAACCCCACAGATGGAAATGTCTTTGACCCAAAAAGAGACATCTTCAATTAGTCACTAAAAAAAAAAAAAGACATTTTCAGTTAGTTATGCCTGTATCCTTAAAGAACTTATGTCTGTTTCCAACAGCATTGTATTTTTTTTAAAAGCATAATGTAATTCATTTAAAGCAAACCTTTAAAGTGAAGGCAGAAAAGACCAAACTTTTCAGTGACTTATCCACTTTTCTTCACTGGAGTTTTTTGAGGTGAGAATTGGCTCTAGAAATGTAAACTCTTTTGCATTCATGTTGAACTATTACACACTATTAAAATATAGGTGTACTAATGTTAGATAAGAGGCCTGAATATGCATTTGGCCAGAACATGAATGAAAAGTTGTCCAATAAAATGCTGATTGAGCAGTGACAAACAGAAATCCAGACGTTGCTTCCTTCATATCATAACAGAAGTCAGGGAACACATGGAAATAAGAGTTTTAAATATGTGAAGTCAGAGTACAGCTTTTAGGAAAACATTTGACTATTCTTCGTCTCATAATTTTATGTACATCTAGTACAGTGTACATAGTGTACATCTAGGAAAAAACATCTCCTCTTTGTAAAATTTCCAGAGAACAGCCATACTTTATGGTAGCAGATTTCTCACTAGTTAAATAAACTTGCCTAAAGGAAGTCTCTGTGTTCTCAGACTCTAATAATATGAAGGAAGTATAAAATATTAAGTGCACCCCACTATTCATCTGCAAGTGTATGAGTATTTTCAACAGATAATGTTCAAATCTGATGTCTTTAAAAACATGCATTAAACAAACTATTAGTAGTTATTGCACACTGAATGCATTCTTTACTTAAAAAAAATAGTTCTTTAGTGTCAGTCACAGTTTATCAAATGTCTCTTAAGTAATAAGAGTAACTATCTTGATGAACCCCAGGGATAACTTCCAAGAACAGTACTCCCTTTAGCCTCCAACATTTGCTTTAGACTTAGAGTATAATATGTTGCTTGGGATGTTATATAAAAAGAAGCAAGAATAAAAGCTTTTATGTACCCACTGAAAAGTAAAGAAAGCTCTCTTAGCATTACAGACAAAAATACAAGTTAAATAAAAATTAAAGTAAATATTAAAAACCAATTAAATGACAGCCAGTTTTATTTATATCAGTTTGCTTGCAAACTTGGTATTTGCAAAAATGAATATGGAGATGTTTGACGATTGAAGGGATTCAAAGAAATTATAAAATTTTTTTGCTGCAGAAGGCTTGGAGAAATGTAAGAGCTTCTGTACCCTAACAGACGAATGGAGGTAATTACACAGTGCCACAGGATTACCAACTTAAGGACCATTAACATTTTGGTACTTTAGCTGGTGCTCATGAGTCCCTATAAAAACAGTACTGCGTCATCTATATATTTCTTTTTCCTCAAGGGAGTGTGGGTCAGTTTTCTGAAAGTGGAAGCCTTTACATAGGTCTTTTCATTGACTTGTCTGCCAGACTGACATTTTTGGATTTTGGTTTTTTTGAGTAATTTCACTTAGATTGAAGTTCGACTTCATTGATTTTTATTACCAGTTGATATATGTATATATAGGCAAGCGTTTTATATTGACTTAAGCGGAAAGTACAGCTTTTTGTATAGCTCAAAAAATGAATGTTTTATTTTTCAGAATGCCGGTTTCATACCTCCTATCCATAACCCTGGTAAGTGTTGTATATAATAATTTGTAAAGCAAAGTTTCCCCACATGGAAAGCCTTAGAAAATTATAAAGTCTAGTTGTGTGTGACTGTCTGCTAGTCTTTCCATTTCACAGGATCTCAAGGTATTTTATACGGGAATAGGACTATGAGGTTCCCCTTTATAAAGGCTTAAAGTCAGCCATGAAGAATGTAGCAAAATGAATGTTTTCTTTTCTTTAAAAGAGCAAGGTACTAATGGAAGAACGGTAATTTTCCAAGAAAATAAAAAACCCCAACCTGTCTACTTGGCTTACTTTGTCTTTTCTTTGTTTTGGTTTTTTTTTGTGGTTTATATAATATTTAGTGCATGAATTATAGTGATTTGCTCTATCTGTTTTCTTTTGACAAAGACGTTTGAAGGAGAAGATTATATAATTGCAAAGTCATCATTGGCACATTCCCTGTTTCAGTTATAATACAACAGTATAAAGAAAATTTTGTCTTAGTAACATTTAATGGAATAGATCTCATGTTCCAAGTAAGAAGTTTGGCAGAAAATGTAAAAACTGCTAGTATGTAATGCCTGGACTGTCCACATGTTTGAGTTTTGGAGATCTTTGAATCTCCATGGGTGGCTCAGCACATCTGGCTTTTGTTGGTAGTCTGTAGGGACTCCCAATTCTTTTCTCCCAGAGTTTTACATTACAGATAAATTATTTCTAAATTATATCCAAGCAGTTCATTTCCTTTTTCATAAGATATTTTGGAAATGTCTACTAAATTAACTAACCTGGGAAGAAGAACACATGCACACATACTTATATACTGGAAATTAAATTCAACATCCAATTAACAGTTTCTGGTTAACTTCCTCTCTCATACACATGAGTCCTTTTGACAGCTATAGAATTCAAAAGAAACAAGATTAGTAAATGCGCCAGATTCAGACAAAATAATTTTACAGTGAAAGTAATAACTAAACCTGTTGGAAGTGTATTCTTCATGTTATAAAATGCAATATTGTTAATGCTAGAACTAACACAGAGAAACCTCACAGGATTCATATACAGATGGGTGAAGTTCATCTCAACCAGAAAAGATCATCTCTAATGTCATCATCGTAGATGAACTCCACATTTTTTTAACTGATTTAGTAATGAGATATATATATCTATATCTATCTAATCTATCTAATCTAGCTGTCTATCAATTGATCTGCTTATCAATCAATCATTCTATTGATCTATCAATCTAGCTATTGAGCTGTCTATATAATGTATCTACCTAATGTAGTAAAAGCATAGTTCAAGACAAAAAATTAATTTTAATTTAAGTCTTTGACAAATTCCTGCTTGGCTGGTAACAATGAGGAAATTTTTTGTAGTTGCAGTTTTGTAGAATCCTACCAAAAAAAAAGGTGATGATTTCTGACCTAGCTGGAGATATCAGAGGAGAACTCAGTGATGGCAGTGGTGTTTCTTGGAGGTCTGATAAAAGCTATTATTCTTTTACAATGCTGTTGGTTATACTCCAAGGTAGTCCATCAAGCACACATATTCACAGGCTGAATAACAACAAAAAATTGTCTTTCTCATTTTATCCTGCAGGAAAGGAGCGACACTATTATGTATAGTGAGAGATGAGGAAGATGAACAAGTGATTGCTTCTTGGCTTTGTATAACTGCCTCAGCGTTATTGAATGTCTGGTTGCACTGCTAACATAAATATGTCTCTGCTTATCTACCACAGATCCACTGAACAAAACTTTGGTGATGAGGAATAATTCATGTCAATACACAATTTCAATCAGATATAACAGGGAGATCTATTTTCTTCCCCAGAATAAATATTTACTATTCCAGTAAACCTACTAGTGCAAAATAAATTTATCTGGATTGTTTTTCTTAATCTCATCATCCTTGTGGCACCACACTACCAAGCCCTTAAAGCCAATGGAAATTCTTAGTACCAAAGCCTAACTGCTCCTTATTTATTATTTCCTTAAAATGCATGTGTTACAATGCCTACAGTAAGGTCTTCCTAGATGTAGTTCCTTCGTATGTCGGTAATAATTTACTCCCAAGCAAGCATTTCTTCGGAAATACACAAGTGGCTCACAGTTAATTGTCTTATCTTGAAGGCTAATTTCTTGTTCTTGTCTTTCTTTCCTCCCTTTTCTACAGTAATTGGTTTAAAAATGCAGTATCTCCTAACACAAAATGAAAATAAGGCAAGGGGAAATAGATTACTAAGATATGATTTCATGATGATAATTCATTGATTTTTTTTTTGTAAGACTTTTGCTACTTTTTTGTTTCCTATTTGCAGAACATTATTTTGTAACACATGCAGATTCCTGTAATCTGCAATGAGGATTGTATTTGACTGTGAAAGAATCAATATAGCCAGTGTCTTTTGAGTCAAAATTCCACAATGAGCTTCAGGTTAATACCAGAATATTCTGGAAAATACAGAACTGCTTCAGATTCTCAGGAGAGCTCCTGAAGCATTCTCTGTGGCCATATCAAACTCATATACTGACAAGCCATCAGCTCTTGCTACTTGATGTCACGTGGAAAATTTTGAATAGAAAAACCACTGTTTCTAGAATACTAGATTTATTGTATTATTACCTTCATGTCTCTCTTTTTCTTATAAATTGATATTTTTACTCTTCCATGTCCTGAAAATTACCCCAACAGGCTTGTTGTCTGAGAGCTCATGGATGATTTTAATTACAATACACTTGATGTGCTTACCCCAGAACAAATGCCAATTTAAAATAGCACTTGTGCAGATATCAAATGAGTTGATTATCTAGAAAACATGAATTTCTGAATATCTGAATAATGTTGGAAAAATGCATCTCCAAAACTTTTACTTGCATCCTTGTATTGGATGGTATTGACTATAGTGTCTTTTTTTTTTTTGACACGAAACTCTTTTATTCTGCCTGCCTGTACATCAGGATTATTTCATAGTACACTCTCATTCAATGTTCAAATGATCAGACATCTAGGATAGAAAAAGTATGAGGGTGAGAAGCTACAGGTAGACATCAATTAAAAGTAATTAGAATTCAGCCTAACTTAATTTAGGTCTGCAAAGGGAGGGAATTATGCTGAGTAGGTACTTTCATTACAAGCATGATAGACAAAAACGGTGGGATTTATCTGCTGAAACGACGGAGTGTACATATGAGAAAATACTTCAGGCTCCCTCTAAGGTGTTTAGTGTAGTTAATCACATTTAAGGTCTGATTCATGCTTCAGTACATGCCTGCTTTGGACAGATAATTCATTAGTTAAATTTCTCTGACTGTATTAGTTGGATCTCTATTGACTGTAATGGGACCCAGTGCAACTAGTTGAGGTGTGGACAGATATGGTATTACAGATGTCTGAAGTTAAATGGTATGAATCCCCATTATAATGGAACAACTTGCACTGTCTAGGGCGAGATTGAAGTACAGAAAGGGGAATATTTTAAAGATCTAACTGAAGACTCTTGTCCAAATTGGGAGTCCATACCCAGAAGAGATGAAAAACATAGTCGCCTTTAAAACTGAAGTTGATATACATATATATTAAAGGAATTGCAGAACATATTTTATTCTGTGAGAGCAGAGAATAGGACTTGACCGAAGATACCCTTTTCTGTCCTATGTTGTATTCAAGTAAGCCTAAAGAAATTGGTTCAGAGTTG
>JANZLP010000032.1:1941880-1955348 GCA_026930925.1 Chelictinia riocourii | reverse complement strand
GTTTGCCCAATGACAGGACAAGAAGCAATGGGCACAAACCGAAACACAGGAGGCTCCTCCCAACACCAGGAAATGCTTTACTGTGAGGATGACCGAGCACTGGAATAGGTTGCCTGGGGAGGTTGTGGAGTCTCTGTCCTTGGATGTATTCAAACCCCATCTAGTCACAGTCCTGGGAAACTGGTTCTAGATGGCCCTGTTTGAGCAAGGGTTTCGAGCAGATGACCTCCAGAGGTCCCTGCCAACCTCAGTCTTTCTGTGATTCTGTGATCTTTGAACACTTCCATTGCAACTATTCCACCAAGACAGTAACACACAGCAGCAGTAATAACCTGCTCAATATTGCATTAAAATGTTCATTTTCCTGCTCTCTGTACTCACTGTGGAAGTTCAGAGATTTCCCATAGTGGAATCCTTTATGTGGGTGTTTTCTGGGGCTACTTGTTACATGGTGCCCAGTTCTAAATCTCTTCCCTTGTCATCTTGGTTTTGTCCACTGTTAAAGACAGGTTACTGGATCAGACAAAGCTGTGGTCTGTCCTAATATAACTTATGTACAGAGAGAGAGGATCCTCATACAAAGCATCTTAGTATTGGGGTATGCCTTTAAACCAGATGACAAGGGTTGGTCTTAACCCTTGGCCAGTGCTCAAGGAGTCAGAAAAGGACCTCCTCTCACCCCAGCATGCCATAGCCAGTACTTTCTACAAGATTAAGATGTCAAGAGCAGTTTTACAAGAAAGACAAGCAGAACTGTAACCACCCAAATGCAGCAACTGTTTTCTACTCCCTGCAGTTCCCAGCTGTACACACCTCTAGATGCCTACAAATATTCGTATGCATGTATGTAAAAATGTGCAGGACTTTCTTTTTTGTCTCCAAATGTGGCCTCCCACCTCTGGCTTTTGCTTGTCCAGTTTAAAAGAACAAACTTTCATTTCCTGTCCAAATACATTGGTATCACCTCCAAATATACCTGTTGCCTGGGACCTATCACTCAAGTCCATTAAGAAATCTAAGTTTCTGGCTGTGAAGTTTAGGCATCATAGAGGCACTACGGAACTTAGCCTGAGACAGTTTTGCACACAGATAAAACTGAACCCCAGCTGCCTACAAAACTACACAATCGAAGGGGGAGGCACTAGGAAGCTGTACAGCAGCTTCAGTCTTCAGAGTCTTGGCTTTGCATAAGTCCTGATGTAGACGTGCACATCCTTTGCTGGATCTAGCTTTTGAAAATCCCACTGAAGGAGTGAGGAATCTGGATGGCCATTATCTTTGAAGGGGATTTTGTGAGAACCTCCACCAATGGAGTTTTGTTCTTAAGCCTCAGGACTTGAGGAATCAGATAGTAATAAAAGTTCATCCTTCCCCATTAGCATTGCCTGGTACACAGGACATATCAGTTTGCAACACTTCCATATCTACTGAGACAGCCCCTGAAATGTTCCTTATATGACTACAGTGTGGAAATACAACTCTTTGCATATGTCTCAAAAGCTGTATGCTTTTGAATTCAAAGGCATGAAGAGCAACTAGCAGTCACTGCCATCCTGTTCCTCCTTTTCCTCCTTCTCTCCCTCCCTTTTTCATTGCATAGCAGTTATGTATGGGAATGAGGGGAAGGACAGAAAGGAGACAATTTTTTGGCCATGTTCCATTACTGTGCTTGACTTGTCACCAGGAGTCTGTAGAGAAGAAATAAACTCTGTCCTTTCTGCAGCTACAGTAAATTCATAGCCCTTGGGAACCTCTTGGCATTGGCCCCTGCACACGGCTGGGTCAAAAATTTCAACCTCCCCTTAAAGAACCAGCAAACAAAGACATATATTTTAACAATTACTAAAACCAAAGCAACTGTTCCAACCAGGAATTCTATGTTTTGTGATTCACTGGAAAGCAAGTACATTACCATCTGTGTATATCAACAGTTTATTTCTGGAAATAAGCACTTTCTCAAAAGACAGCAGTGAAATTTGATAATGCTGAGTTTTGAGAGGGCTAAAATTGTATTGTTCTCACTGCAAAGGCCTTTCCCATTACAAACCTATTAGAAATTCTAGGACAGTTAAAAATTTTGGAAGTGTAGAGTTATGAAAAAACAAGGAAGTGATAGGTCATTTAGTGACAATGTAAATAATGTAGCTACCAATATATTTCATTAGCTGCATTATTTCAAAATTTCAGCTGTTTTCAGTAACTATATATATCACATGTACAGGTTAATTGAAGAGTAGGACATATATAAAATAAAAGATAAGAGATTTTGGAGACTGTGGGTATATTTGGCAGCGTCTTTACCATAACCTGAACAGTAACATTAAGAAGTGAAGCAGCAGGGTGCCCTAAGGCACACTGCTGTGCTCAAATACTAGAAATTGTTAGGCACAGATACATATCTTAAGTATCAGCAAGAAAGCACCTCAGCCAACCTTCTGCTTTTTACTGTGTATTTTGTAATAGAATGTAAGATACTCTGCAGGGTTTAAAATGATACTTTTCTCCAGTAGATTTCAAAGTAGTACACAGAAAAGGAGGCAGCATTATTTTCTTCCTTTTCAGATGAGAAAGCAGAAAAACGAAAGGTCAAACACCTTGCTGAATGTGAAAAGTCAAGCTTTCACCTCAACATTTTGCGTATATACTAATCAATGAAGGCCAGCCTATGTGCAACTTCAGACACAGTGAGACCCAACCTCCATTTCCTTTCTGGATTTAAATCAGGAGAATATTTTATGATCTTTGGTAAACATTAGTTCAAATTTCCTACTTACTCTCAGACTTTTGCTTTTATCTGAACTGTGTTTAAAAGGAAAAAGTAATATAGAAAAAAAATTAACTGGTATTTGACATGAAGCTGAACATGTGACGTATAAAAATTGATGAGATACCTGAAAGACGAAGGCTGAGTAATTTTGGCTTAGAACCTGGGGTTCCCATATTATCAGAAAAATTGTCTTGTTACCATATCAAACAGGATCATAGATTCTGCTTTGTTTCAGTGAGGACTTCTGAAATACAATGGTTATCTTAAATGCTTGTAGAAAGTTTGCTGAAATTGCTTAAATGCTTGAGAAATTCTGTACATAAAATCTGTAGGTATACTTTTAATGGCTGATTCTGACCACTTTAGCCAACAGAATCTGTGAGTAGAAAGGATGCTATGGATAGTGAATGCACTGCTACCCAGTTTGCTGTTACAGGTAAGTACATTTTGAAATATGCTATTCCTTTAAAGCTTAAATGAGGGTGAAAGTAAAAAGGCTGAAAACAATATGAACATATTTTACCTCTCTTTTGGTCCCATGCATTCTTTTCTATTATCATTGAAAGTTTGCCTAAAGGAATAATACAATATAGAAAACCACATACTTCTAGTAAAATAGGCTGTTTTGAAGTTTCCAAGACCAAATCTTTGCTGTTAGCTATGATAGTAGTAACCTTTGTTCTCCTTGAAATGTTCAAGTATTTATTTGAGAAATTTTTTTCAGGTATTTATTTGATAGTTCTTTTTTTTATATCCTTTTCCTTTCCATCTTCCTAGTAATGCCACCATAAAACTTAAATACAATTACACACAAAGTTTAGGGTTTTTTTCTAATTCTTTCATTCTTTATGTTGGAGTGTTTTTTTGTTGGTGGTGGTGCAGGGGGTTTTTTGTTTGTTTTGTTTTGGTTTTTTTTAATGAAAAGTTCTGCTTTCTTTTTGTTTCTTTAAAGGAATTTCTTCACAAAATGTTCCCAGATATTTCTTCCTATAGCCAGGTGTAAATGAACAGTTTATACAGTATTAAAACAAAAATTTCTCAAAGTTTTTTAAGAGACAGTAGAATTGATTTAAATTCATATAATTTATAACTCCACAGATGAAACCATCAAATGCCAACCATTTATTGCCTGCTTTTATGCATTTTGTCTTAGATTTTGTTAACAGCATCAGATCGGGGAGTTACTTTTATTGCAGAACATAATAACATAGCTAGAGACTGATGAGGATGTAAAGACTAGATTTCTGAGGCATGGTTAGATGAAAACATGGCTCAAGTCTCACTAGTATTGGAATCAAACAAGAAGGCACAAAAATCTGCAATATACAGGAGGTTGTGCTTCCCCTTCCAAAATAATTCCTCATTTGGTACAAACTGGAACAATTTCTTCTTAGAGCAGAAAGTGAAAACAAAGTACTCAATAGTGAATACACAGATAAGGTGATCCACATCCTCATGCGTGAGGAAATCCAGAATTTTCCAAATAGTGGAAATGGAGGGACTACTATATGAATACCACTGACACCACGACACCAAGGTTTTTAATTTTGTTTTAACTTTAAATTATTTCCTATTATATTAAATGAAATCTCCGTTTCACCTCTTAGATCATTACAGTGAATAAAGCCAAGTACCTTAGTACTGGAGAGTTAACACGGCTTTAAGTGATTATGTATTTGTTCCTCAACAAACTCTGTAGTGATTGGAATTATGTTTACTGTGTTGTGGAAAGAGAACTTTTCTCAAAGGCAGTGTTAAAGTCCAATTTTTAGGATCTGCCAGTAGTAAACTCATTATGTGAAAAAATTCTACTGGGCGATTTCAGGGAAAATGAGAGATCTTTTGTAAAACTTCTATAAGATTGAGAGTTGAATTAAAATAGGCTTTATATCACTTATGTTCCCGTATTCTAAGTCCTTAACTCATCAGAAACAGTAGATTGAAATGAACTGATTTATTATGAACAGCAACATTTCTACAGTATGAAATCTTGACACTTGACAGAAATGCATGTGAGAGTGAAGTAACATTTGTGAATGCACACCTGCATCTTTCAATTGTTTTTCTCACAGTCAATAATTCTCTCAAATTGGTGACATGGTTTTGGTAATTAATCATAAACACTGTTAATTAAAAAACACCAGAAACTTAGGCTAAAATTTGTTTATTTAGAAACTGTTATGATTAACAATGTATTCAGAGCAATAAGCATAGGTTTCTAAAAAAACACCAATTAACCCTCCATAAACTACGTTCCCACAGCACAAAGCACAGTCTTACTACATCTACTATTATATTCCAGCAGGAGAAGAATCCAAGAGTTCAGGTGCTCTTATTCCTAAGAACTAAATATTGATCAGACACACTTCCTCTGCAAACCATGTAATACCACATAAAGGTCACCATGGACAGCACAAATTGCTTTTATTGAACAGCATAGTGAAGAGGCATTTAGGACAAAAAAGCACCTTTATGTCATTTTGGCAGTCAGTTGATTGTTTGTGACTGTATAATTCATGGTTCTGAAGTCTGAAATGGTAACACTCCAGCTTGCCTGAATACTTAAGACTATTTTCTTTGGGAGTTCAGTACCTCCCAAATGAATCAGGCTGAACTATCTCTTTATATAGAACAATTAAGGATGAAAAGACTAATGAAATGCATCTACAACATATTTTATGAACACCCACACAGGTGAAGGGAGTCGCTCTTTAGAAGACAAACATACATTTGACTATGTCAGATACTTTAATTCACATTTTGTTATTTGATTGTTAATAACTGGTATATCCTACTTCAAAAGAAGTGAATTAACTGTAACAGTATTTATAGTCGTAGATGAGTGTACCATAAAAAACAAAACCCAAAGCAAATAGACATAAAATCCCCAACCATGTTGGATTAATTAGGAAAATGAAGAGTTTTGGTCCTTCTGAAACTAATTTAAATTTCATTCCATTTCTTCTTCTTGTAGAAAAGATATTCAACGAAATTGAAATTTTCCCCATACAATACTCAGGTTGTACAGAAAAGATAACATGCTATTGAAAAACTCCCAACAGTATTCACCAAATCTGAAAAGGGAGAAATGTGCAGTTTGTAAGAGAGCTAATGTTTAACACCATGTTCACCATTGATTGTGACTGCTCCATCAATCTGAAATGGCTATTAATGAGCCTGTGAATATTGCTGTATGGTGGAAGTCAGTGCCATGTTCTTCTAGCCTAACTTCATTACTTTGATAACTGGTAGAGAAGTCATCCAAGGAGATTACTGGGAGGCAATTCACTGTCTGAAGATCAGCAAGGATACATTCAAGCACATTGGAGACAGGACTCAAATGTAAATGACCCTGACAAACTTATTTTAAAACAAGAGAAAAAAAAAAGCTTTGCAAGAATATTGTCAGACATTTGGACCGATTCTGTAGGAAAGCAGTGACACTGGTCAGAAATCAAGAAAACATAATATATGGGAAAAGGTTAAGAGTTTGGTTTATATAAAAGCCAATGAAGGCTATTTTGTAATGACCTTCAGACAAGCATATGCCCACTGCAAAGAAGAAACAAATATCATGTTTTCTATTTCCCTACAGAATGGGACAGAAAGCTTTCGTTGTAGCATTAAGAATTCAGATTAAGTATTAAGAAAAAATTTTCAACTGTAAAAATTATTAAGTATCAGCCTAAGGTTATAGAACATCCAGCTTTGGAAATTGTTAAGGATAGGCTAGTAAAGTATCAGGAATGGCCAGTGGTACCATTGATGTGTTCCTGGCCAGGGTAATTGACTTTTTCAAGTTCTTCAGTATTCTGTGCTTTCCTCATGACTCATTTCTGTTTGTCACACCATTTCAAGGTTCTATCTAAGCAGTATCAAGTCCTCATATTCATTACTGCAGAATCTAATTTGAGACAGTAAGTTTTCTTTACAGGAGAAGTTGAGGCAGCTCTGAGTTCATGTGTGGCAATGGCCACTGCTATAACTAAAATAGCAGGGGTTATCAGTTTTAAACTTTCTAAAACTAAGTGGATCACCACCTGGGATCTAGAAGATACTTGTCTGACAATATCAAATGGCACATTATGTTCATTATGGAGCTTTTATCCCTTTCTCTTGTGGCACTGGTTGCTCTGGCAACAGGATGCTATATTAAATAGTATCAGGGTATTCTGTTCTTGTGTCACACTTTCCATGCTGCTAAATGATGCACAGAGATGTTGGAAGGTGAAAATATATATCCTTCAGAGAGGTAATGTCTATGTTTTTCCAAGTTATGGAAACATAACATTAAATACTTGTAGACTATATCACATTCAGCATTTAGGCATCCTTAAGACCATGAAAAAGCTAAAGTACTTTGCAAGTAAGAGCCTGTCTAGACAGCAAAGATAGAATAGAAGATCTATTGCCAGTGATGGATACTTTGGCTCGTCCCAAGAATAGGGATAGTGAAGACATGTAGAAATCCCTTCCAAGAAAGAAAATTAAGAAAGCCCAGAACCTTGAAGGTAACAAAGGGAGCTGCAGAGACATGAAAATGGCTGAGTGGCTGGTTAGGGAATGAAACAATAGTCCCAAATCACTGCGCTGGAAATCAGCTGATAAACCTTGCTAATTCTGTCATTCAATAACAAAATCAGCAATTTAAGCATGACTTTCAAGCTCTGCTTTGCTGTCTAGTATATACAGACATGAAATGTGGAAACACATAAAGATGCACATTGCATTTTAACAGCTAATTGAAACTATTTACCACTCAAGTACAGACCTTCGCCTCAAATACAAACTGAACTGGTTGTTATGATATTGGTTTTGACTTGTATCTATAGATGGCAAAGTTGAATGAGGAATTTATTTTCATATTTACCCTCAGTCATAGCTTTCCAATGGTCAGCAGTATTAGCATTTTGAAGGAATTTAAGTTTAACTCATATTGCAGTAATCAAACAACACAGATGGAAATCTGTATACTCTGACCTACCTTCAGATAGAGTAGAATACTCTGTTTTCATTCACATTGCTGAAGACGTTTTATTTTGGGTAAATATTTTCCTAAATTAGAACAAAATCAGGCCTGGTGTTAATATTTCTCACACATTTTTTCTTTTTTTTTTTTTTCTCTTAGCAGACAGATCTAATAAAAGCAAAAAAACCCCACCAAAAGATAAAAAAAAATCTCCAGAGTTCTCTCTCCTGTGATCATCACCAAAGTGGCAAACATTAGTGAAATCTTTTTGTTTGTGAATATTCCTATTCTACACTTTCTAAAGCAGCCAAAATTTGAAAGAGAAGTGTCAAACAAAAGTACATATCAAAGCTTCTATTTAATATCACCTGCAACCTGAAATAAAATTTAAAAAAAAAAAAAAAAATTGTAGCCATACAACAAAACCAAGTTCTTTTTCACCCAAGGTTTTCCTTTAAGAAACAGTTATAGGATTAGTAGTGAAATAATTGATTAGATTTTAAATCACTCAGTTAAAAATAAACCTAAAGTCCTTTATAGGATTTCAGTTTTGGTATTGATTTCCCTATTTTTAGCTGCAGAAAATCAACTACTATAATTCTTTATGGTAGGACTCCAAAATTTAAAATTCTGAGCAAATGTGAAGAAAGTCACTGTTTGTAACACAACATTGTCTAAAGATCCAAAGGAATCTATTTGGATTTCTATTTCTATTACCAGAAGTTTGGAAGAAACACCGCTTTAGAAAATACAGAAAGAGTTACTTAAGTGGAGAGTTTATTAAGGAACATAAATCACGAACATTTTAACATATTTTTTTGCCCACCATTTCCACATCCAAATTCTTCACCTGCAATTCAGAGTAAATAACAAAGACAAATTTTCTGTTAGTGGCAGTATTAAATAAATGCTCACAGAAAAAGTTGACAGATTCATTGTTTAGAAACTTTCAGCACTAAAATAAATTGTAGCAGCAGCCCAGTGCTGGCCTCAGAGACCTTATTTTTATTCTCCTTTGCTCTAAGCCACCTTCTGTGCTTGCTGTGCCTGAATCCTCCTTCTAGCTAAAACAGAGCAGAGAAAGAATAATTTATTTTGAAACAATTTTTGATATTTCAAAATTTGCTTTTATTTTTTATTCAAACAAATGTCATGTCATTCATTCACTCGGGAAAAAAAGCAGTGTGTCAGGTGGTAGTTCATGTAGTTTCATTACTAAAGGATACTAATCTAGGAAATATGAAATATGCTGTGGGATTCAAGTTTGTCTAAGTTCAAGGATGTGTTTCGTCTCCAAATTAAGACATGTGGGATTCAATGTAGATGCCCACACATGGATGTGTAGGGCCAGTTGAATTATCTGCTGCTGTTGCTGACCTCCAGCTATTGTTCCAGAATGACACAGGACTCGCCTTGATCTTTTGTCACTTCTGTTAATTACGTGCAGATTTTTGGATATGGATGCTTTGGTGCAGCTCAAACACTATTATGCATGTATGGGATGGCAAGTAATCAAATCCATAATCCTGTTTTGTGTACAATGGGTCTTTAAAAGGAAATGTGTCTGGGGAAAGCTGGCTCTGAGCTACTGAAATTGGCTCTGAGAAGGCAACATATTTTGCTATTACTCAACAGAAAGTTTTCATGATTTTCTTACAATCTGAAAAAGAACCACAGAACAGAGACCTGGAGGATAAATTATTTCTCTACATGACACTTGATCATGCTCTAGCTAAGAATTATGAAGACTTTGTTACCTGCCTCTGTATTGAAAACTATTTGACTCTTAGTTTTACTAATGCTTCGTTTTTTTTGTCATAACATCATGCAAAATTAACAATTTTCAATAATTGTATCTTATGATATGAAATGTCACATAATAACTTAAGGAAATATTATACACAAATAAACAAGTAGCAGGAGACCTCGACCACTGCATTTATGAGATAATTGCAAAAAGTCTTGGACTTGTAATGCTGTAGAAAATAAGCTGGAATTTAGTGACACAAAAATAAATGACCTAATAAAACACTCCTGTGTTTACTTTACAGAACTTCATAACTTGGTCTGTGAATTGATTTCTTTCTCTTTGAGAGCTAAATTTGGCGAGTGATAGAAAGGCCCTGTCCTGGCTAATGCAAACTCGCATTCACACTTCTCATCCTTCTTCTTCCATTGATATATCATTGAAGGAAGATCTTTCTGTAGTTAAAACTGCCTGATGCACTTGTTGCATTTACCCAGTCAAAGCTACCTTTAGACAAAGCCTCTCCAGATAATGGCAACAGGAAGCAATGAATGGATGTCATAGAGACATTTTGTCCTTTAATATTTTTCCCTTCTTTTAGAGTAAACCTCATGTTCTTTCAAAAAAAGCCTTTAAAATTGGGTGATGACTTTTCAAAGTCTCAGAACATCTGCCTAATGTTCTTCCATCTGTGATAAAAGACTCCAATGAAGTTCTCTGAACTCTTTTACTGATCTCTCTTATGACACTTACAGTTTTATCTAAAAGTATTTTGATTGATTAGGACCAAGTTATCTGTAGACAGCCTGAATAAATGGATGGCACATAAGCATTTTACAGGTACTTCTTCAACAGGAAAAATGTTTGTGTGAGTGAGAATGTTGTAGTGATAAATCTGTTTAACAATGAATATTGAAAATCGCTAGAATAAAAGTAATAATTTCATTAATTTATGCCTTCCATCATGGAACAATATTTTACTGCCCTAGAACATGTTAGAGAAGTTGTAAATACATGAAAGAAAGATGGAGTTAACAGGAAGTCAGTGAAAATTTGTGAAGCAACAAACCCATGCATTTTTAATGTAGGAATTCTTCATGTACACAGCAAAAGCACACATCCTTCTTAATTATGCCGCAAAGAATGTTCAGCAATTTAAAAGGAATTGATCAGACTGATGTGATAGTAACTCAAAATTCAATAAGCAAAGCTGTGCATCAGAATCTGTCAGCTTTTTACAAAGTCAAAACTCAAAGACATTTTCAGTCAAAACCGTTAACTTTAAGCTTAAAACCTTTTCATGGATAACTGCTGCATTTATTTCTAGCCTAGGATTCTTGCGCTCATGCTGTATTATACGCCAGGAACTAAAGAAATGAAATTTGCAGCAATTGAAATAATTCTGAAAAATATGGTTTCTGCAGTTTTGACTTATCTTGATAGACTGAAGGGATAGTGATGAAACCTTCAATCAATAAATCTCCTGCAACTAAAGATTTAAAACTCACACTGTTTCAAATTAGTGAGGACAGCAATATTTATTTGCTGCTGAATTCCACCCAGCATGACATTTCAGTAGGAAACACTTTATAAGACTTCAACTTATGACCGCAGAAGTTGCAAACTAGTACTTAAACCATGCATAAGTAAGAAGGTTTGTATATTGAACAAAAAGGCAATTAAAATTGATTGCCATTTCTGTCTTTGATCTTTCCAGAATCAGAAAGCTATACATTTTTGCAAAATATTCTGCAGTTTACAAAATGTGCTACAAGCAAGAAAGAACAGGAAGTACAGACAGCATACACATTATTGTCCCTGCATGCTCAGGGGCAATTGAACAACATTATAGTCCATCAGATCCAGTGTTTTCCAGCAGGATGCCTATGTGAAATAACAACTAGGAAGATGTGCATCCAGGTGACATCTTTCTTATTTGTTTGTTTGATTGATTCTTTTCTTCAAAGGGGAGCTGGATGACTAGCTAGCAGAAGGAAATGGAGAGTAAAGCTCATCAGCAGAGGAAGCAGTTACCAATAACAAATTCAGCCACAGCAAAGGACACAAACACATCACAGCTCTTGCAGCTAGATTTATTTCTCAAACCCAGGCTTCACTATGCTGAAGCAGCTTTGCAAACCCAGAATTATGTTCAGTCTTCTCATCCCCTCATCTCCCCCCTGAAGTTTAGTTGCATGCTGAAGTTATCTATGCTTTTAAAACTGGTGATATGATTGACCCAAATAATTATCAGCCAGTTGTCTTTGAAATCACTTTAAACGTGTGGTTCAGGTTCAGCAGACATTCTACTGTAGATACCGTAATATTTTCTTTCCATACTGAGTAGGTTCTGTAGCTAAAGGAGATGCCTTGGTTTGCCACAGCCTCATGTTCATATAAGCTTCACTGCTGACAAAGTGAGAGTGTGACAAATAAATCTTCTAAGGAAAAGCAGCAACTAAGCTCATCAATGAATTTTCAGGTTCTTGGGAAATTCATTTTTGTATAGGTGAACAGCAGCAGTGTCCACATTTTTTTTTTACTACAAAGTAACAGGTAGCTTGCATTTATTTTGACTAAAAGGTAACAGGTAGCTTGCAATGGCCTTTTCATGTAGAACTACATAATTTAGCTACTTTGGCATTAGAAGAGGAACCTTTAATGAAAAGGTATTAGTGTTACAATAGAAAATATTATTTCCTTTAAACCAATAAGATCCTGTAATTTAAAGGCAGAGACACTCCAAGTGGATATTTGCAATCACTTGAAATAATGTTAACTGGTGATGTCAGACAACATATAATGGTGTAAATATAGCTTACATTAATAGGAATTATTCAGAAGTTTTCCAAAGCAACATTTTTTAATAGAAAAATAATCACAGGAATATGTCAAAAGCTGAACACTTCTGGCAATATTTTTAAAGATCTAAAAAAAGAAACATTTCAATGCTTTGTGACTACAACACTTTCCTTTTCATGCAGATATTCCTTTGATATAATAAAAGGTGAAAAAAAGTCAAAATAAAATATTTCAGTAGGCTGAAAATAATGAAAGACCCAACCCTAAAGAATGATGGTTTCATATTGTGAAACATTTCTAGACAAAACAACGCTGTGTTATTTGAAAAAAAAGCAAAACAAAAATTTTCATATGACTCAGGAAATGCAAAAACCAGTTCAGACCTGTCTTACAAATGAATGAAAATACATATATATAAATGGCTAGAAAAGTACATCATTTGGATGACATATCCTCTTAAATTTGGTGTCCTGGCCATCTTCCAAATGGATAATTACATTCTGCTTACCTGATATCCTCCTGCTGTTTTTCTTGTAAGATGTAGTCTTTATTACATCCTGTTCCAAAATATTGTTAATTACTGTCTTCCAAGACTTTTTTTTTCTTTTTTTAAAGCATTAAAAAATACACTTTCTATAGAATGCATGCCTTAAACCTCAAACAATACCACATAATCTCTGACACCCCAAAATGACTAACTCTATAAGGACAGATCTACGTGTCTCTTTTTGAGCCTTAAGCAATATGAACTAAACTTTGTAAAAATACCCACAGCACTTGTCATACTAGAAAACTCTAGTTTTGAATAGCCTCAAGACCAGCCAAGAGCAAAAATAAAATTTAGAGAATTCTTAACTGGTGCAGCTAGTGTAAAGATTAGTGTAAAAGATTAAATTGGGCCATTACCTACTACAAAGAGAAGGATGTAAGCTCTCTTTACTAAGGTCTCGATCATTTGAAATATCAATCGTACTACGTAATTATCTAAACAAATAAAAATCCACTGCCTGTATTGATTAGTTCTCCCACCTATTCCCAGTCAGTATTTGTACAGGTTATTAGTTAAATTCAAAGGTATAGGAGGAACCTTTTACATATATTACCTTTATTTAAAGTTTGGAATTCTACTTTTTGAATAGTTCCTTATAGTGCTATCTCAAAACCAGTCAGCTTCTCTGCACAC
>JANZLP010000032.1:1522322-1533974 GCA_026930925.1 Chelictinia riocourii | reverse complement strand
CTGGCCATCGAAAAATAAAAAAATTCAAAAAGAAAAAAATGCTTTCTGGTAGTCCGGCATTACAAAGGTTTCATTGACACAGGTCTATTAAGCCTTGAATTGGCTCGAGTAACCCGTGTGAACTGGTGTTGCTTTCCCCAGCTACAGCAAGCGGATGCTTTCTGCTCTTGCACAGGGGAAGCATTCTCCCAAGAATTCTCCTCCGTTAGCGGAGGAGAATGTAACCTGTGTTTTCTGCTGTGCCTCCAAGCCTGGACAGCCAGCCAGCTCTGGCAGGAGAGGGGGGCAGCAGCCCTCAGCCTGATGCTGAGCGCCTGTATTGATTACCCACGGTAAGTGAAACAAGTTCAGGCTGTTTATTTAGGCAAAACTAAACGTAGTTTGCTTGGCTGGGTAGAGGTGAGATGGGAATAAATCTAACACTTGCTCTAATTATTGTTTTTTGGCTTTTTGGCAGCAGCGCTCTGGCTTTCTGTCATGTGTCCACCTGCCAGCAGTGGTGCACGGTCTGTGTGCCGGTGCCAGAGGCATCCTGTAATTGCAGCAACCAGCCCTCAGCTCTGCACGGTCCCTGTCAGAAGGGGTTTGTGCTTTTAGCTCAGTTGCAGGCAGTGCCAGCAAGACCTCCGTCCCGGTTTTGTGGGAGAGATAATGTTCTTCAACGAATATCACCAAAAGCAGCTAATGCCTTTTGGTGACGGTGCTTGAGATGTGAGCTAAGCCTGATCTGCTCAAAGTCAATCTTGTCAGCTCTCTTACACGTCGTGCTTTTTCATGTCTCTGTTTAAAAAGTATTTGCAGATAAGTTTGCGTGGTCATGTCTCAAGCGTTAAACTGAAATCATGGACAACTCCTGATGGGCAACTCCTGAAGTGACGTAGCATACTAATGCTGATATAAACAGATCTACAAACAGAACAGTCCCAGCTGCCTAAAAATTTCACACAAAATGCCTGGGTTTTAAATAGTGTAATAAGGGAGTTCAGTCAATTAGGCTGCATATGCATGAAAAGCTGTTAAGCTTGGACATGCAGTTGGAACAGGTGGAAAACCTGCCAGCCGAGCTGTCACGCTTCTGCCAAGCCCGCTGGCCTGGGTGTAGGGACTGCACCCCGTGGACGGGACAGGCAGAAGAAATCCAGCTATTGAGGAGAAATTTCTCTCTTCATCTTCCTTCTTACAGAAGGTGCAGGATCAGGGCAGCATGGTGCAATGATTGGACTACCTGCGCCTACCCAAATTTTAATCCTAGTTCTACCTCTCAGCAACTGTTCTGCTTGTGCGTCTCCTTGGGCTTCTCCGCTCGGGAAGGCAATATTCCTCCAGCTGGCCGGTTCATTGCTGCCAATGATGCCAGTGCCGAGTGCTTCTATTTTCAGCTGAGACTTACAAGCGAGGCACTTTTTGGGAAGAAAACTCTTTTTCTTGCAGGATATCTCCTGATGGAGGACATGCTTGCCTCCTCTGCCATTCCTGCAGCAGAAATCTGTCCTTTCCTTTCAGCTCTTGTTTCTCCGGTCTTGTTTTCAGGAGACTGGTTTCAGTCGTTGGTCTGAAATTAGAAAGAGTCTTGGCAGAGTTTGGGGTTGTCTTCTGCGGTTTCATCTGACCTGGCTAGCAGTGCTCAGAACATGGCTGCTGGGTGTGGAAATCATTTTCTCATATTAATCTTCTTCTCCCTGCAAATTTGCAATGATGGTGAAATTTCACTGCAACCCGATACATCCTTGATGGTTTAATTGGAGACATGAGTGCGCTGGCAGAAAGACAGAGGACTCTTATGTGTGTCTGTTTTCTATGGCTTCGGTTGTACGTGCCCTTTGTGGGACCCAAAGGGAACGATTCCTCGAGGGGAGATTGGGCACCTGACAGACACAGTGCAGATGTTCTGATAACATCTCAGCTTTGTGGTAACCTCACTGAGTTCCTCCTTCCTTTCACAGTTGTTTAAACCGATGCTGGAAGGAGTGGCAATAAACCAAGTTCACCTCTAACTTGGTCCCTACAAAGTTCTCCTGTGTCTTGATGCCTGGTCCGAAAAATGTTGAGGATTCCTGTTAATGGACCACTGTGCTCCTGGCCACAGCTTAACACCTGCCCCTTAGAGAGCTGAAATCACATATGCCTGGTTTTAAAAGATCCCTGGGCGACTACAGCGATGGATCTGGAGGAGTCTGAGCTTTTAGCACTGCAAACGCTAGTTTTACTCGGCTCCAGAAGCATGTTGGGGTTCCTCAGTCCTTTGCAGCAGGCAGGGGTGCTCTGTGCTCTTATTGCCAACAGCAGCATCAGCGTGCTGTTCCTTCATCTCAAAAACTAAATGCTGATTACAACGCTTTTTTTTTCAGTTGTTCACTACAGATAATGCTCCAGTGGTGAATGCAGAGCTGAGCAGCTACAGAGGAGCTACAGGTCCATCCTTATGACCTGGCTGCGATTGCCTTGGGGTGGGCATCGCGTTGGAACAGCGTGTGCGGTGAGATGGATTAAAAGGAGGAATTTCAGCTGCCTTGCTGGAATTAAAGAGCAGCTTTCTGTAAGCAAATAAAGGTAATGCCACATTGGCTGTAAGGGCAACTGGGGCAGTGCCCAAGTGCAGGAACACGGCTGTTCTTTGGTGACGGGCTGTTACTCCTCTGTTGGCGGGTCGTGTTGTGTGTTCGGGCAGGGCACCTTCAGTTCCTGTCCAAGAGAAGGTCAAAAGGAACAGGATGGTGGTTTCCTGCAGTCCAGGAACCCCTTCTGTGAAACAGTATTGGCAGGCTGAAGGTTAGCTAGGGATCTCTAAAAGCATTCCTTATTTTCTGTTCCTCAGTAAAATTTGTAACAAAAAAAAAAAATCAATTCATTTGCTTCCAAAAGAGGTTAATTTATTTCATGTGCCTTCAGGTGGCCTTCAAAGTAGAGAGTGCCCTTTGGATTTTGTAGGGCTTCTCCACCCATTGACATCTGTCATCTCCCTTTTTTCCTGTCGTTAGCACCGTTGTAGAATAGGTGTTTGCAATGCAATTAATTGGAAGCTCTGCAATTGCTGGGCTCTCCTAGCAACTCTCAATAACAGATATACCCGGATATTTTTCTCCTCAGATGTTTGCCAAACCACAAACCATCAGCAAGGTTTAAGCATGTTCCCACCAGCTGAAACCATAGGCTTGGTGCTCGAGTGAAAAATTAGTACCACGGTTGTGAAGAGCTGGTCGTACACATGTAGGGTAACCACTGGAGGAGATCCAGCTGCATGTGGAGAAAGGGCAAGAGGCACCGAGATGTTCTGCTTCATAGATCTTCTGTGGAAGGGGTGCTTAATATCCATATAACATTACACGCGTTTCCACTTCCCATCTGCATTTGCTAGAAGAGCACGTGCCAATGGGCTAGGCTGAGTTTTTAGGCTGCTCTTGCCCAACCAGTTATACCGTATGGGCTGCAGTTTCACCTAGATCTTTCAGTGTATTTTTTGCAATATAAGCCACGGTATTTCAGAAAAGCCTGGAGATCCTTCCTAGCATAGCAGATAGTGAGGAAGAGACAAGGACTGTTCAGAGCATTAACCTGGGCAGCTAAAAACTTGTACTTGGAACCACAGCATCTTCTCATTTAATTCCCAGTTGAGCTTAAGCACATGCAGCCACGTTCCCGTTGCACCTTTTTATCATCTACCTAGAGTAGTTTTAACATCTAGCCTTTGGATTTCATACTCTTCATCTACCAGATGGAGTCCTCCTTTTACAGATCACCTTTCTCAGACCCTGAACGCTGATACACAGCAAGTGCAGCTCCACAACCTGCGGCAGCTATCTTTGCTTTTGCCTCCATATGTATCTTTAATAACCTTTTCCCCTGTGCTAGCAGGAAATGCTCTCATGCTGGAGTAGGTGGAGGGCCCCGTTTGACTTGGCTCCGGCTTGTTTTTATAGTGATAACTTTGTCAACAGCGCGTAGTGTGACAACACAAAGCGGTTGTTTGGCTACCTCTTCGTTCACGGAGGAGACTTACTAAATTGGGGTAGGATTTGTCCTGGGTGAGAAGTCCAAGATGCTGTCAGCTTTGCTGGGAACTGCAGACGGCCAAAGAGGGAAGCTTTAATCCTCCCTGCTCTGACGTTAACCAGATATCAGGCACTGGAGTACGTGGGCTGATTAGCGTGGGCTTGCTCTGTGCAGCAAAGCTTCCAGCATCAACGAAGTGTTGCTGCCTCGAGCGAGTGTTTTGTCGAGTTGGGGACCAGCAGAGAGTAAAGCAGCATTTTTGCTGCTCTTTGGCTGAGCATCTCTGAACCTCCACCTCTGCTGTCATTTTCAGCATAAGATGAACAAGTAAAACAGATACACCATCGACCCTTCCCTACCTGCCAAAGCAAAGGAGACTCAGGGCTTTTCATCATTTTCATTAAAGGGTTGTCCAGAACTGGAACAGGCTGCCCAGGGAAGCGGTGGAGTCATACAAACACAGCCTTATCTAAAGCTGTATATAGCAACTGATGCTCCATTTTGAAAGGTGTTCTTCTGAGATTAAAATTATAGACCTGTGGCCTTAGGGTTTTTTGGCTGAGGCTGTTTTGAAACTCTCAAAATGCTTTGATCCCTTTTGCAACTTTTTAAAAAATGTATTTTGGCTTGCTAGAACCTGATCTGGCAGACCTCTGTGTTCATGCATGACTAGGTTACAGCTAACATTTAGAGAATTTAGCAATTGCCTTTTCTATACCAGTATCTGTACCAAATTTCAGTGTATTAATAATGTACAGTTATACTTTAGAGTATTGTAGTAAAACCATTAGAAAAGAACAGGAGGAACAAACAAAACAAAAGCCCTACAGAGTCTAATGACAGGACAATATTTTATGTCTTACATAAATACAATATAACACAAAAAGCAAAAAGTTGCATTATTGAAATAAATGGTAGCAGATAAAGCATTCTCAATTTGGTAGAAACCTGACCTACCAAATCACTGAGTAGCCACCTACTTTCCTCCTTTCCTCCTGGTGCATTGCAGCCCATAAGACAAGCCAATGTTTAAATGACAGCTGCTGATAACCAGATGCTATTTTCTAGTAGACTTTGGTACACTGAATCCTGTTTAAGAAGCAAAATCCCAGTGAACGTGTATCTTTGAATGTTTTAGTTTTGGAACTTGGTAAGTGTGTGTGTTTGTTCAGCAGTACTCTGGCAACTTTAGAACATTTTAATGTATTGTTTTGATACAGGCACTTTGTTAGAAAGCTTATTCTGAAACCAGTGGACCCTTGAGGGATGTTAATTAATAGAAATGAATGCATTAATAAGGAAAGAGGATTTCATTCTATGAGATCCTTGTTCAGACTGGCCAATCCAAGGACTTTAGATCTGATCAGAGAGATTTAATTTTTATTTCTATTGTGGTGCTTTAAGCTTTCTAGATATTTCACTGAATTGTTTTTACACCTGCTTTTGCTAACATTCCTCCATGAAAGTTTCTTAAGTGCCAACAAGAAGAACAAAGAAAACAGTATAAAGTGGTATTAATTTCTTAAGATTAATGGTGTGCTTAAAGGTAACTTTAATTAGGTGGATCTGTAAAGATCATGTTGATTTTTTAAAATAAAAATAATTGGAACAGCTTTAAGTTTCATTATCATCATAAAAAATAATTTTTTCCTTCATCAAAACTGTTTTGAGCTTCAAGCTCAACTGAACTTGAAAGATTCAGAGCAAAATTCTGCCAGTTTTCATCTGAAACCTTCTCTGGCATATAAAACTTGGATGAGGTTTTGATACTTCTGGAGCATATTGAGAAAAGAGGTCCAACCCTCAGATTTGTAAGAAAACTATCTTGTGTTCTTTTTCAAGGATTTTCTTTCTTAATCTTCCACTGACTTTATATGACCTTGAACAGTATACATCACTTCAAAATTTTTTATACTTAATTTTGCCTACATGCAGGAATGATGTAGTACATTATCAGGAATGCTATGAGTTTAAGTAATTAATTTCTTTTAATTTTTTCAATTTATTTTTTAAGACATAGCAGTAAATGAGCATTACAACTTTACAACTGTAACAATTTCACAGTAAGAAATAGAGATACAATAGTATCTCTTCAGATATTCTTTCCTATTTTAAAATTAGATCACATGAATCAAGCTTATGTCCCCTTTATTTTCTCTAAGTACTCATTCTCTGAAGCACTTTGTGCGAATAGGTTTCGCTGGCTAGACTGTTTGTGAAACCTGCATTTAACATTTGTACAAAATGAGCATTCACTACTGGCAGTGTTAACACAGACAGCCAATCAGAGATTGGTAGCAATTTTGTGCAAATTAGTTGACCAATCACATCTAACAGTTTAAATAGCAAATATAATGTGGGACAGAGTTTGACATGTTTGAATAGTCCTTTTGTTTGCTACACTTCAGCTCCCACAGAAAGCTGCTATTCAGGGTAAACAAGAGTACTGACTGAGGGCTAATCCGTATTTTCTACAGACAAGAGATTTTCATGACCAAGCTATAAAAATTAAGGAATAATAATTAATTGGATAATTTAAAATAAGTATCTAATAAAAACATTAGTAATGGTCAGAAGTCTCTCATGAGCACAAAAATTAGATCATTGCAGAATGATTCACAGTGAATTATTCACACAGCTGTAGAAATGATTCAGACTGACAGATTGATGGGTA
Organism: Chelictinia riocourii; assembly: GCA_026930925.1. Lineage (NCBI taxonomy): Eukaryota > Metazoa > Chordata > Aves > Accipitriformes > Accipitridae > Chelictinia > Chelictinia riocourii. The sequence continues at coordinate 1,527,310 of JANZLP010000032.1, read as the reverse complement.
GAACATGCCCATAAAAACAGGATATTCCCCACATCCTTTGTGTGTTACACATTCTATGCCTTTGACTGAGATTCTACAAGTACATGCAAAGCAATGAACGTTAGCCAGCAGAATGATTTCTGATTTTCCTGCAAGCACAAAATTAAAGGATATGACCCAACAGGAGTAGCTGGCTGAAGAAAGAAATGGAAATTACATTCTCAGTTAATAGTGGAGTTATCAATTGAAACACATATTATGTACTTTTTGGCTTCAGTTTTATGAGAGATGTGCGTAAAAGTTCGGATTCAGCTGATTATTTTTTTTTTTCCTGATCAAGTAACACACTTGGTAGTAAACAAATGAACAATGATAGGAAACATTGGGGTTGTTTTCTTGCAATCCAGAGCAAACTTCCAATGGTTAAATTAGTGTGACAAAATATGTTATGAAATTTCAGTGACGGGTATAATATTTTTCTGAAATAACATGTTTTGGTACTGATGTCTCCCTGCTTCTTCATGCAAGAGTAATAATATTTCTGTAGTTTTAGATATATTTTTTCTGTTGAAATTACAGTAATGCTGATCTCAGTGAAGTTTAACCCGATGAATTTACAAATAGTTCCTTTTAATTTTTAGCATGAAGAACTTTTCTATATCTAAAGATAGCTTCTGTACTGGCAGTTTAACAGCTTAGTGACTGTAAAACATTTACAATAAATGGAACATAGTCTTCAAAAGGACAGAAAATAAGTCCTTCGTTCTTACTTGAATATGTAGCTGCTCCTTTTAAAACACTACAGCTGGTACCCTTTGATTCAGTAATGACTATCAAGTGGATTACTGTAAACAGAAATTTTATAGTGGTTTTTTTTGGGTAGGAGAAGCTAGATTTGTAGACACACATGCGCTGTGTTTCAGCTGCATAACACAATGAATTTTTTAAGCAAAGAAGCAGCATAAAGTGTTTGACCTTTTGGATTTTTATTTGTACTCTTCTGAAGCCGTCCCAGTAAGATTTGATACTGAACATGAAGTCAGAAGACAGTTTGCCTTTATTTTTTTGTATGCTATGGTGTGCTAGGTACCTTCTAGAAAAACAAACAAACAAACCCAAAGCCCCCAAAACCACACAAAACCCAAAATAAAAACCCCTCCGTTCCTCAAAGAACTGTCACAGTATGTTCTTCACCCTGCTCTAGCCTTTGGGGTGGATTATTAACTCAGTTAATTTCACTTATATAGAGCTCCTAAAGTGTGTTACTTCTTTTATAGACGGGAATGAAGAAATGAATCCTGTCCTGAAGATCTTGTGGTCTCTTACCAGGAATCTAAGAATCCTTGAGCCATGGAATACAGTAGTTTCAGCAGATATCATATACATGGACCTCAAACCCTACTTTTCTCTAAGAAATATAGGCAGCACACATCACTTCATTTACAGTTTAAGTGTTCAGCAATAATAGTGATTTAGAAATCTTGCTTAATTGGTAAGGAGTCTTGAGATGCATAGATATCTTCATCCTTAAAGTTAGCAACCCTGTACAGCCTGATCAAGTAAGTATTTACACATACAGAAAGTTCATTCAAAAATCACTGTCCATAAATAAGAGTGGGAGGAGATGGCTAAGATCTTTTTGATAATATGTTCATGACTGGAGAATTTATGTGGAAAATACTAAACTTGGGTTCCCTTCTCACATTTAAAAAGCTCAAACCTATGTCTTCCACTTCAGTCACTATGTTTTCTTTTCAAAAGAGTTTTCTGAAGACACTTTCCACTTCTCTTGTCCAAGCTAGTTCACTGCATGGCAAGGAATATAGGAGTCATAGGGCCAGAAGAAAAAACAAACAAAAAAAGATAAATAAAAGAAGGGAAAAACTGATCTTGAATCTGTATTAGAATAAAAGGGCATTACTTCTGCATTTTTCAGTACAGTAACATTCATAAACATCACTGGGCATCAGAATGAGAATCCAGAGTCACCTTCTCCATGCTCTTTCTCAGGAATCTCAGTTGCAGTTCCCTGAAAACTTGATGGTGAATGAGATAAAAACTTTGAAGTCTTTTGGAAAATGAAAACTTAGTCCTGAGAAAAAGAGGAATTCACTTTCCTTGCAGTGCCTAGGAGAGCTGCACACACACTGAATAATGTAACAGGTGGTGTGGGTGGGTGTGCATGTGCAGGCAGAACATCCCAGTGCTGCTGCTGGTTCACAATGAAAATTCATTCCCAGACAAGTCTTTTCCACACAATCATTTTAACACTTTCCTCCTAACCTGAACATGTTGAGCACAAAGGAACTTCATGCATCATGATGTTTATCCTTGACCTTTCCTGTTGGGTTCAGGGAGGTACACGTCTTCTACACTCTCTTGGAATATCCTTATTAAAAGAGAAGGGAGAGATTTAAATGTGTGAAATTTTAATAAAGTTTCCCACTGTAGCAATTGTACGTTATGTCATCCTGGATAAATTTTGACTGAATTAGCTTTTACAGAATGCCCACTAGACCTGCTTTCGCAGGCTGTTTTGCCATCTGCACTATTAAAGCATCCCCATTCAGTGTGCATCGAGTCTAATCTTTTGCAACTGATTACGGATTGTCCATAATGCACATCCTGAAATAAAATCACAGGAATTAATTTTTAAAAATTAAACTTGCAAATTCATTATAGCAGAAACAAAAGGATATATCTACTTATAATAATTTTAACCTGAAAAGATGAAGATTAGGTTGGTCACAGACACTGATAATAAAGATCAGATACTAATAAAGTACAATCATTTGACTCATGGGTATTCAGGAAAGTTTTAATGTGTTTATATTGCAAGTCTGACAGAAGCTTTTGTATTTCTCTGGACATCTGGTTGGAAAATCCCACTGTATGTGAATCACTGCCCTCACACTGGAATTAAATGATACGTACTCATAGACTAAACAAAAATTACCAAAAAACTGCTTTGAAAACCAAGCATCTGTTCTTCTAGATATCTAGAAGGGAGAAAGGATTGCTGTTTTTCCTGTATCCACCTTAAGAATGGTCTTGTTATAAAATATTCTTCCTCATTTTTGTCTCTGAAAAAGGAAGATAAGTAAGGGAGAGTCTAGAAGGTACTACCTGAAAATAGGACATATAGGTTCTAATCTTGCTCTATGACTATCACCTTCTCCCTGTTCAGACAAGTCTTGTATATCCTGCCCTGCACTGCAGTTTCCTCCTCACTTATTCTTACCTATCTCATGGAAGATATGGTTCCTGTATTAAGACAGAGAGTGATAAATATACACATGGAGCTAACTCAAGGTATGGAAAGAGAAGGCAAAGAAGTAAAAGCCAAGAATAGTTCAGGTATTTTTAAATATCAGAGTTGTGTAAAGCCAAGAAGTGTGTTGTAAGTCTTAGCTTGAACCGGTACTCCCATGATTTCCAGGCTCATTTTGGCAAAACTGAAACCTGAAACCCTATGAACCTCCTTTAGTTTGAACTCCTGTTCCTGTCAACCTTGAGGTTTCTGCTGCAATGTAGTTTACACAATGAAAGTGCACCAAGTCACAGCAGCTAGGAGCCCTAGCCACAGCAAAAGAAAATGGGCATATGTAGTCATGATTTGACAACAGGTTTTTAGAACTATAATGCTTCCCCAGAATTGAAACATTCAATAGAATGCTTACAAATTATGATTTTAGATGCAGAAAATGTTTCTTTTGAAAATTACTGATTCCATTTCTAGCATGCTGAAGAAAATGGCATTTTCTGATGACAGCCTTAGTATCTACCCTGTGGAGCTGTGGAGCAGGTCCCTCGCAACACTGGAACAGCAGCCTTGCATCCCTCTGAAGAATCCATCTGGATTTCTCGGGCTATCAGTATTCCTTGGAGCATTCATTCCTTGGATGTCTTAGAGCTTGGAAGTTTGACTGCCACATCAGATTCAGAGTCTCAACTCTTGGTTCAGAACTCCAGAGTACCTTTTCTTTTACTACTGCTGACCTAAGAGCAGCAATGAAGAATGATTGGGAGACAGATAAGTATGCCCTAATCTAACCCTCAAATGGCTGTCACCATTCTCTAGCAGATGAATAGTGCATTGATCAGCATGTACCTTCTTACCTTGTGCATACAAAGACATTGTGGTGGCATATTTCCTCTTTCTCCTGCACTTTGCACTCCACATCTATCAAGAAGAATTACGGGCTAGGCAGCTCAAAAGGCAAAAGAAACTATTTCAGCAATAGGGGGATGACTCAACAGGGAAATGACATGGAGAATTCAGTGATTATCTCTTCAGAAGGATGCAGACAGATAACTACTCACTCCTTCAGAAGCACAAGGTGTAGCAGTTCTTAACTCTCTGCCTCTCCCCATGCCCTTCCCTCTTTCCGATCTTGTATCCAGTCTAAACAGCAGCTCATAACAATGTTACCAAATAAGGCAATGCATTTAAGAAGTCCAAATGAACATCTGCATCACGTAGCTGCCTTTCCTTCAATAAGGTCTAAATACCAGGGAGGGAGCTTACTTAATACTAAACTTGAAATAACTGGGCTGTAACTGTTTTCTATGACTTAAATGTATGGAGAAAAAATCTAGTTCAGGCTGGTGCAAGGCAGAGCATTTTTTTCAGAAATAGCTATCAGCACTGATTTATTCACATCATATTATTTTCCACAAGGCAAAAAGGTCATACATATTCCAAACCAGACCAGCAGCAAGAACATAAGGGAAAGGGAATTCTAGAGTTTGGGGTAAGGCCAGAGTGTGAGCAATGCTCAGGATCTCTAGATTCTCTAATATCAGTTCTTTCTGAGCCTTTCAGGAGATCGTTTGGTTGTGCTAGAATCAATATTTAGGCTGTCAATAGAGGAAAACTAAAAAGAAGCAGAGGAAATCAAGCAAGTGGATGCCACAACATGCTGATTCATACTTTAAAAATTCCATAGTGACCCTGGTAAATCCAGCAGCAGCAGCAGCAGCGATTTTCTGTGGGTTCTCTGAAGTGA
>JANZLP010000032.1:994658-1011094 GCA_026930925.1 Chelictinia riocourii | reverse complement strand
AATGCTCTTTAGATGCTCTTTGCATCCTATTTATATTCAAAACTGATCTGATTAGCTATGTCTTCTCACTCCTTGGGTACAGCCTATTTCGCCCTTCTATCAGTTGGCATTGTGGCCCAAACCAACTCTGCATCTTCCCTGAAGGACAGCCTAAGGCTTCTTGTCACAAGGAAGTCCACATAAGTAACTTCTTCCAGCCTCTATTTGCATATCATGCTTGGAGAGGATGATGTGGAGACAGAAGGAGGCACTATTGTATGTGAACGAAATTTCCTAAGTCCTTAGGAAACCTTGGAATAATTATAGCAGTCCCATTATTGCAGTAACTTGCAGTTTGGATCAAAAACCGACCAAAAAATTTGCTCCTGGGCTGAATAAAAGAAATTACTTCTTTATTTTTGCAAAGCTATACCACAACATAGCTCAACATGCCTACGTCTTTTGTCTTCATGTTTCCCTGTCTTTGAATACTGTTTTTCTTTAGATAATACTGTCCTTAATCAACCCTTCATTTCATGTCTTTCCAAAAAATTTTCTTTTTTAAATTAAAAACTATTGTTCTACATTTTAATAGATGACTCTAAAGCATGCAAAACCAGTGTAATATTTTAACAACACAGAGATAATCAGATAAGGGCTGGAGGGGGAGAAGAGATAGGGAAAAAAAAGTGTTTCTCCTGGTCAGCAGAAAATCTTTTGGTTTCTTAAGGTCTTTTCTTTTAAAGCCTTACACTCCAGTATTTGTATACAATACAGAAAGCAGAAAAAACGTTGATAAAAAAAGACACTCATTCATGCATAAAATGCAAACAAAGAAAAAATCATTGCTGAGTACATGAGGGTGTTTTTCTTTTGTTGCTTTGTTTTGATTTGGTTTGTGGGTTTGTTTTTTTTTTTTTTCCTGGCTGAAAGCTGTTGCCTGGGTCCATTTCCGAAGAACTAAACATATAATTATATAACATGTAATTACTCAGCTTTCCAATTATATACAGCAGGGTCAGATATTCCCTGCATTTGCATGAAAGGACTAATGAACACCTGGTCTTTGCTTGAGGAAAATAAATTTATTGAATGAAATCTGAGGGTAAAAAAAATAGCATTAGTGTTTAGTATTCTCATTTTTGCCACAAATTTTGCTTTCTTAATAAAAATGAGAACAATGCAGTAGAATTAGGCTCGAAGTCGCAGAAGTCCTGATCCTCCTAAAGACAGGTAAGATATTTAGGGCAGCAAAGAATTAGAATTACTTTCCTAATTCTCCCAAGCCACCAATAGAGCTACAGCCTGGTATATCCCATTATGGAAGCCCATTACAGGGTATGCCCAAACTAGAAAAAAGAGATGGCCTGTTCCTTAAAGAAGGCTATATTCTAAAAAAGTGTATTTGCCTTATTAGCATCTACACTTTTTTCACCACATACTAGGTAAGAGTCCATCAGGAATTCTGGAACAAAAGCCAGATCTCTTAGATTCCTTTATCAAAAGGTCCTAGTGTAAATTTCAAGTCCACTGGCATCAATAGAATTCTTAAGTAGTCTCAGTATGGTCACGTTTTCACCCAAGATCTTTCCAAACTCTAGTCAACCAGGTTCCATGAATATTATGAGGTCAAAATTTAAAGTATCCATTCATTGCTTAGAAAACACTGTGACATTTTCCTATGGAGCCACCAGTCACCATTCTATTCATGTGAAATGCCATCCACAGCTATTTGATTAATTGCCAACTTGCATCAGAAAAACTGCATCACCTAAAGGCAAAAAATCCTTTGTCTTTTTGTTGATCAGTAATATGAGTCAGCAAAGTGTTGAAATGGTGAACATTTGTCATATATCCCACAAATTCAAAGCCGTGTTGGAGACAGGCCAAAAAGCTGGTTCCAGATTTTCTGACGATTTTAGCCATATTTATGCTGAATCCTTCGGAGTATAAAGTTAAAGTCTGGCAGCTATAGTGAAATTTGCAATGGTTATCAAGTCCCTAAGGTCACTATATGTTCAAAGTAGAAAGACAGATGCTCAGAATGAAACTCAGAACACTAAGGAAGGACGAATCTAAGCCAGCCAAAAAAATTAGTAGACATAAGTCTAGCTGATATTTACCCTTTCTTGGAAATTTGGTTGCCTACCTGCACCCTTGAGTTGGGTGATTCCATGTGAAACTAGTTTTCAGCAATATTCCAGGCTTTCTCTTTCATGCTTTACTTTTCAAAAAAAAAAAAGTTGAAGCAAGGATTTCTGTAAGCTGCCCTGCTACAGTTACATGAATTCTACCAAATGAGTAATTTATTTGCCCAATTTTTTCATTCAGTCTGGGTCTTTGCCTTCACCAGCTCAGAAATAATTATCATAATACAAACAAATCTGGTAAGTGTAGTTCTTCTCATGGGAGAAAAATTAAATAAAAGTGAGCTTCAAATATGGCATGTGTAGGCAAATATTAGCTACAGTAAGAGACTACTGAGATGGCTAATGGAACTACACTTATTTGTACCAGCTGAGATCTAGTTCAGTACATGCAGTCTAGTGATACCTTGCATCACTGCCCATGAGGGTTATTCCTTTGACCCTTAGCACTTTTGAGGTGTATGAACTCTTATTATTAGCAACATCTGTTCCTGAAAGTGTGTCATTTAGCCCTAAACCCCTGAGCCCAGTAACTGAGCCCCACAGGTCATTGAGCAATTCAATCTCAGGGCCCTTGTTTATTAAAGATTCTTTCCAATAGTTCTTTGCTGTCTTCATCAGCCTCCCCTACTGTAGGTTTCTCCTACTGAGATTTTCTCTACCTTTTCAAAATTAGTTCAGTTCCAGTCTTCCTTCCCTTTAACTTTGAAGTCTGTCTTACGTACTTTCAGCAATTACTATATAGTCTTTTTTCCTGTCACTCCCCATTTCATATCATTAGCCCTTAGAACTATTAAACCATGTTTTTCCCCAAAAATGTCTGTTTTCCATGAGAGAAAGACACCCTCTCAAGTTTAACTCATTAATATCAATAATATGTCTTCAATTTTCATTTCCATCTTTGATACCACTTGAAGTATGATTCTGGCTGGAGTATGGATGGACATGTTTCAACCCAGTTCATCTGCAGCTGGTTGAATATGTGTTTGGATGTTTTCTCCAATTGTGTAACATGTGTCTAAATTGTGGCAGTAACACAGGTAGCTCCTCCCCCCAATATGCTGCTTTGAGCCACTTACTCCTCTCAGTCACATAAGAACATCTTTTTTTCAATTGTATTTCATATACTTAAAATGTAGCAATATTCCAGGCTGATATCTGTTTCTTCTTTCTGTAATCATACTTATATTAGGATTGTTATACTAGTGTAGATTAAGCTAGCTTTTTCTCTACTGCAAAGTTGGACATTCAGGCCATATCAAAGTCCACAGGATTTTTTAAAATCAATCTTAGATTTTCTATTTTCATCCCTTTTAAAGTTAAATAAACCTTTCTTTATATTTAGCAGAATGCTAGAGCTACTTAAAAACTCATCCAATTTACTCCTCCCGTGGTACATTCTTCTTGTACTTTCCCTTACGCATTTTCCATCTTTAACAAAGATGTTTATCACACCATTACTCACTCTAAACTCTAAGCAGGTTGCCTCTGCTTTGAAAATAAACTCACAAACATTTTCTAATTGCCACACACTTGACTTTTTCTTCAAAGAGTGATCCAAAGCCTTTTTATAAGACACATCAAGTAATCACTGATATTTTGATCATACCTTGAAAGGTAACAAAAAAGTGATTAAGGATTGAAAATTATGATTTTTCAGTCCTTTCCATATAATAATGGAATATAATATAGAAACTGAAAGAGAATTTGTAAACTGGGTAGGTTTTTAAAAACAGGTGAGAGTTAATTAATACTTACCACCCAAACCAAAGGAGGAAACATGGCATCATTTAACACTGTTACAGCAACTTCCTCAAGGCAACGTTTTCCTAGCAATAGTCATGTAGAGTCTTGATGCTTTCCTAGCCCAGAAAAGAGATAACCTTAGATCTAATAAGATTTTGGAAAGTTATAAGCTGTTCATGTGTTGCATATTATTGTAGTCTGAACTGGGCATGTCTGAAAATAGCCATGTTTATCTCAGACTTTTGGAAAATCTGCTAAGCTCACTTACTTCACTGATCTCTCAGAGCTAGTATACACCTAAATATGTCTGTCAGAAAGAAAACAGGCTTTCCAAACTCTTCAGGAGGTCTGTGGGACTTCTAATCCATTTTTTCAAAATTTATCTTAAAAAGGTAGTCACACTATTTTTTCCTAGCTCATGTACCCATTAAAAGTTTGGAGGGAAGATATATAAAAGAGAAAGAAAAATGTTTTAAAAAAAAAATCTTCCCAATTACATTTATAAAACAGCACAAAATTCAATATATTTTATATAATAGAGACCTGTGAAACTGAGAAACAATTATTTTCACTGAAAAATAATTTTTAAAAAATCTGCCAAAGAACACATGATGGACCTAATGCCTTCTAACATATTTAAAAATTCTCACATCTCAATGTATAATAAATCTTGCAAAGATCTCTACTGCTGTGAAGTGGCTGCTTTTATGTAAAGACGTGTAGAGACCAGATATCACCTTCAATTTTATCATGCTCTGAACTACAGAGAACAAACTGAAGAGTACTCTTAAGTTTATAGGCACTCAGGTTTCTGTGGAATGTAGCACTAGAAAAGTAATATAATTTTTAACCAAAAGACCTCATTTCTTCAATGCAAAGAATCAGCTTCACGATGCTTCAGTGGGGGTGCACTTATCTCTATGACTTCTGTAGTAACTTCTGAATCCAGAGGCAGATGTATCTGCCTTTTCTTTTTCTCTGTATTTTTTTGCATTGAGCTAAATTGAGAATAGTGGCTCAGGTCCCTGTAGATCAAATTAAAAAGAAAATATAATATCTGCACTTTTTTAAAGAACATTCATATCTTTGACGATTTAATGGAGACTCAACCTTCTCTCTCCATTTCGGCAAACAATGGTGTGATAATCACCTAATAGCTGTATTCAGTCAGAGTTGTAATTACAGAAATAACCTAATAATACCCAGTAGCTTGCTATTTTTTATCATCAGCATAAGATATCTTTCCATATGACTACAGAATAGCTCTAGGTAGTAGTCTTTAAGTTTCGAAACTAGATTGTGGAAGGAAAGTAACATAAAGAAAAAAAGTATGATTACCTTTTACTTATGGATAATAAAGAAACATTAAGAAGAGTGGGAAAAGTTTTCCTTCACTATTTTACTTTAAAAAAAGAAGCTGGTTTATGACCAACTATTACATTTTAAGAACAAGGCAGACAGGAGGGAGGAAAATCAATTTCCATTTAGAAGATATTTAAATAACTTTGTCATAATCTGTCCAGAGCTGCCATTTCAAAACATATCTGAATTGACTTATAATTTCATTTTCTTGCCATCTAATATTCATCTACTTCCAAACTCAGTATGAAACTGATTATAATTCTAACAGGGCTCTATAATCCAAAGACACTGGCTAGCATTTAGAAATTCCTAGTCAGTGAGGGTGTCTGGCCCCATACTATCCAGATGCTTCAACCAGAGATTCGATTCTAGTCACTGTTTTCAAAAAGATTCCAGTATAACTTTAGCCTTTTAGCACTGGCTGTTTAAATCATAACATAATCCAGGCTGGTTGGGAGCTATGTTTAAGAACTCTGTTCAGACACTGCTCTCCTGCAAGCACAGGTCAAAGGTTCTACTTGGCATCAAACATGCCCAGCTATTGTTGTTTAAGAAGGAAAGAAATGGAATATTCACAGTCCCTCTCCTCCTTGTAAAATAATTCTGAAGTTGTTACACATTAGTGGGAACATCTGGATCCATGGATAAAAGAACACAGCTGTCTTATATGATTTATGATTCCATTTTCCTGTCTTTACCTGGGGCCAACTTCAGCCTTTTTTTACTCTCACCTTTAACTCACATAACTTTGTCATTTTTAAAGTATGGTCTTGGAGAGGAGGGGGAAGATTTGGGGACACAGGGAAGGGACGTTGGGGCTCGGTGCTGGTGTTGGTGCCACCATCATCATAAAACCAGCAAATGCGCTGGGAACTGCCAAGAAGTTTCTTAATACTGTTCAGCTTCTGTATTTATAAACACCTCTCTATCATCTGCCAAAACTCTATTTTGCAATTTCTTACAGCAGTATTCCTCTGGGAAATGCAACAGGATTCTTCCCCTATGGCAACAAGGCACCAAAGGAGCTATTTTCATTCCTTCTTCAGCAGTTGAACATTTGTAGTGTTGTGACTATGGATACCAACTGGTCTTGCACTTCAACTTATAAAACTGAAATCTTTTCAGCATTAGATGTCTCATGTGCCTTCCCTTAAAAGTAATCTGAGTACTATACGGTTGTGGTTTCTGTTTCCTTTTTTCTTAAACATTACAGCTTCTCAGAGGCAACAGGAAACACAGAGAAGATTTCACATAATTTCTTAGGTGCTCAATTAAAAGAATATACCCACAGACACAGAGGTTGAAGAATACAAAAATAGTTTCAGAAGGTAAGCAAGCTTTACAGTAGAAATTCCACACAGGGTTATGCTTTTCTATAGCAGAATGTAAGTAGAGGAAGAATGGAAAACTATGTACCTTCTAAATAGAAAAGCCTAATTAATTAATATATTTCTTGATATTGCTTAAGAAGACTTCATACTCTACACCAGTGATTCAAGATTGCAATAAATAGCATATAAATGAGTTGTCAAACAATGAACCAGAATAAAAATAGCCACAGTATGTTACACTGTCGAAGCTGTGACACTAAGACAGGTAAAGTTACACAGGCAGTTTCATTTTTTAATATGTGCCTCCAACAAACTTGATACATAGGGCTCAAGCTGAAAGCAAATGTTTTCTTTAAAAAACAAACAAACAACAACTTTGAAAAATATTAACTCTATGCTTAGTTACTTAGTGGGAAAGAAATACAAGTTTTAGATACTATAAACATAAAATAGGGAAGTTTTCTAATGGACAGTCAGTCATCCTTTTTGCAGCTTATGTATGTATAGGCAATAATTTCAAAAGGGGCTTGTGTTTGTAAATGACAGTACACACACATAAAAACCATTTAACTGAATCTGTACTCAATTTACACAAACAAGGAAAATTACATTTTAGAGTAAACTTAACATATTAATTCCAAATTGAATTAAATTCCACAAGTCCATTAAACATCTTCCTATCTCCCTAATAAAATCTCAGTATTTCTGTGTCTTATTAAAATGAAATTCCCACCATACATTATATTAAATCTTAAGTAGTTACTCAGAAGCGATACTGAAACTCTTACACTTAACATTCTTTCATACTATAGAAAGCACACTGAAAAATTGTTGCTGTCTCCTGTTGTGGTTTCACTTTACATTGGTGACTGCTTACAGGTGAAGAGGTGATACAGAAGATCTTGGTCAAGAATTATATGTGGACTTTTCAAGCATTAAACCTCTTCCTGGTTTAATAATGCTGGTTTTTATGACTACTAGAACAATTAGGAGTGTAAACCAGGTAAGGATTAACAGTTAGGAGTGTAAGCCAAGAGATATGGATGTATTGGTCTGAGGAGGTATTTTTCCAGTAAAGTTAGGGAGAATTACTTTATCTTTTCAAATTCTGAGATCTTCTTCTGGAATGTGCATTCTGCTCCCCCACCCCATGCTCTCCATCCCCCTGTCTCTCCCAGACAAAGGGCTTCCAGCTGGCAGAGGTAGCCCTGGGCCTGGAATGGGTTGTCAGAAGTAGAGGAAGATGGCATTTTTAGCAAGATCAGGTGGAGAGGTGCTACTGGCTTGTCAAGGGAGAAGTACCTGTTGAAGTCAAGTGGGTGAAGTTGGGTATTAAAGCAAAACGATGACGACATGGGAGATATGAGAATACACTGACCATGAAAATACATAGTCTAGAGGATATGATGTAGTTTCTTACTATGAGGATGCAATTCTGAAGCACTGTTCTGGTTTAAGCAAGGTAGACTAACGACCTATCTATTTTTCAGATGGAAATAGCTTGGGTGATGAGTGTAGTTACCTGCTGTGGAAAAGGACTCCACACTGTGGGCCAGGACAATCTTCTCAGACCTCTCATCTTATGAGAGTGGGGTCCTGGCCAACAGTCCTCACACTCTTTGTATCACAGTCTTTGAATTTGCATGCAGTTCCCCTTGGTAACGTGGTTGTTTGGTTTTATGTGTTTGTCTCTGAAAGATAGTCTAAATTTATGCTGAAAGGAAACTTATGTTTCTCTTATTCTTATGTCCCTGAAATTGATCTTCACTATCTGTTCCTGGCAATGAACTGTTTGCTGGATGGTATAAATAAATCAACGGCTGTAATTGTCTGTGTGGAACCTTGTGTGAAGAACCCTGGAGAATAACTTTACTACTGGTTTGCAGTAGCAACCCCTTCTCTTTGCCAGAAAAAGCCAGCAGAGGTACTGTTGCGTTTGCCAAACAAGGCATTACATGTTGTCTTGTCATCAGGAAGAAGTGACAGCTGGGAAGTATTTCTGGAGGCCTTCAACAGTTGGGATAACCGATTTTTGCTGCCTGTTATTCAGTGTTCATTGCTTGTACCAGTTCTCATGCAGGTGTTTACTTATTGCTGTGGTTTCATGTTCAACCCAAGGCTCTAGCTGCCAGAAGCTCATAGTGATAGGAGTATTTTTGTGTAAGGGAAAAGGGAGAAGATAAAGGTTACTTTTTGGTTTTCTGTTATTTTGAACTTTGTTTGTCTTCTCCTAGTGTTTTTGGAAACCCATAAAATAATTTAAAAGGGTTTCTATATATCACTGCACATTTCATTTGTTATATTTTTCAGGGAATATTTAGAGCCACTAATTTGTCCTAGATCTTATATGAATCCAATTAATTCAGGTCGCAGAGCAAGAAGTAGAACTGACTAGAAAAGTCAGTTTCAAACATTAGCTTGGCATGTTGTTCTAAGCCTGTGGCTGTTTTATGGGAAGAATGGGAAGAAAAGAGGAGCAGGAGAATGCTACTAGAATGTTTAGCAAATGACCACTGTTATAAACAATTATTATTAAGATTCCTTGAACAGTGCTTTTTACCATCACCTTTTCATCTCCAGTAGAAATTCTGAGTATCTCTTTCCTACATAAAAGTGAATGTTTCTATGAAAATTTCAGCAAAACCAACAAAAGCATTTTCCAGTAATAGAAGAACGGAGAACATGTTTTCTTTCAACTCTTCTTTCATTTGATCAATTGCATCAGAGAGAAAGGAAAAAAAAAGACTGAAGGATGGTAGTATATTCACTAGGGAGGTGTGAAAGCTAGTTTCGGTTTGGGTGAGTTACAGTTGTTTGAAGACTTGCATAAACATGAATCACTTGTGATTTATATTTCATCCAAAGGCGACAACACGGTAGGCTGCAGTGTGTTATTCACATGTAGCTGAAGTACCTCTGATTCATGCCCACAAGTAAGGCTTCAGCTGGTCTTACACAAACCATTAAAGGTGTCTGTGGAAATAACATCACTGACTGCAGTCGATATTTAATTGTGCCCCAGTGAGCAAAAAGTGAGCACTGAATAAAGCTGTGTCTTACAGGTAGGCCAAATGAATGAAGCTGGGTGCTGATTGATCCCTTTACTGTGGTCTCATTTAGCACAGAAGCTGGCAAATGATGAAATTTCATGGTATGTAATTTTTTTTTCTGTAGTTGTGAAAGATACCTTTCATAGGGTTGGATGTAACTTCTTAATAAACGTGAAAGCCTTCCTCTCTTTTGCGCTTACATAGACCTCAGTACCAGCAAGCTGTAAACTATAAGCTGCAAGTAAGGGCTCATGTACATAGAATAGTGCCAGTGCTTACTGGAATAACACTAGCCACCTAAATAGCTTTTGTGGAGTCAGTATGGCCCATGCTGAGGAGTACAGCAAGCAAAGAGGGTGTCGGGTATTGACTGTAAACTGTTTTAATGTTCTGTCTGCTTTGCTGTAGGTAATAATGAAATGAGACCAAATAATGCAAGCCAATAGCACGTGGAGAAAAATAATGGGAACTTATTACAGATAAATGTAGTTGCACATTTCATGCTTTGCTTTTTGTAATCACTCTGTCAAGTCAAACACTAAAATACATTAATTAAACACCAGTTTCCCTCAGAACTCAGTAACTTGTTAGTGGCCCTTAAAATATTGATACCAGATTGCTCGCAGTCCAGTGCAGATCAGCATTTGGCAGTCAGGTTGAGCTGTGATTAGTTGAATTGATGAACTCAGTGGACTGACAGTGGGAAGCAGAATGTGCCCCATGGCTGCAGGCTGACTGCTGCTTTACTTCACTGGGCCTGTAGCAATTAAATCAAATCATACTGAGGAACAGTGTCTCCTTTAACTGCATGGTAACTATTCAGGCCTTGTCCATCAAGCACTATGGTTCTGTGGTTTTTTGAAGAGCTCCTTGGCCCAATGCAAGGGAGACAAAACATTACCTCGTCTAGCAGAGCAGGAGCGTTTAGGTGAGTGGCACATTGTTATTCAGAAAACATACTCTGGTTTTGATAGCTTTTGTTTAAATTGATGCCAAACAGGAAGTGAAGGTACAGGTAACAATATTCACTAAATGTTTAATCCAGAAAATATCCAGCAAAAGCAAATCTCAAGCCATATTAGTAGGATTTTTTTTTTTCTTTTAATGTACTTCATTAATGGTTTTGCATAACCAGGATCTTTATCTGTCTATACAGTGTGTGGCCATATCACCATGAGATTTCAGGCACTTTTATAAAGGTTACATGTATTACATAGTTAAAGGTATTTTTGACATTTAATTTAGGAGCATCCCTGGGGGGAGCTAAGTTCTTATGCAGTCAATGGAGAGGGATCTGCCTCTAAAGGGCATCTGACTTAGATGACTAAAATAACCTGAGGTACCTGTACCTGTTAAAACCTCATTGTGTCCACATATCACATATGTCTACAACCTCTGTAGAGCCCTCTCCTCCCTATTTTGACACTTGGTTGTCATCTTGCTTTTGTTTTGATTTATGAAAATCTCTCATATTTATCTTTTGACAGATAATGCTTTATTTTGCCTTCAGCTTGTTTTCATATAATTTATTTCATAAATCTCCTGTAATTTCAGGTATTATAAAAAAATACAAGGAGAACGAAAATAAAAAGCAGAAATTGTATTATAAATGTCCTACTTAGTTATCATAAGGCAATCATTCATCTTTCGATGCTAAAGTGAATTTTCCAGTGTATATGGACCTAGTACAAACTCATTTGCTAAAGATATGCTTGTTAGAAAAAGTAAAAGAAAAAACCAAACACACAAAACTTCTTTAAAAAAAATGCACTTGCAAGCTAAGAAGAGCATAATTACCTCTGCTCAGCTGCTAAAAAGGTTCTTCCAACCTTACAGCATTGCTCCTTTGTTTACGAGGCAGCAGAGTTCCTTTTATGTTTCTAAAATTTTTTACTGCATCTCCTTAGCAGATCTTTCCATGTCAGGAGCTGCAAAGAAGTAACACATCCACTTGCTCTGGAGAACATTTGAAAAGCAAAACCTACTCTAGAAAACGATAGAGAGGAACATGAATAAACAGCACTAAGCATGTATTCTTCTTAAACAAGTGGATAAACAAGCTCAGGGAATTAGCAAGCTTAGCAACAGTATTTGTTGTGCTGCTAGAACTATCCTGTAATGAATTACAATGATTAGTACCACCAGACAAAGTGGTTCAGTTTCACAGAAAATTTTCACAGCCTTTGTCATCAATCTTACCTGGGTTTATTACTAGCACTGTCACTTGCATCTTGGGTAGCTAAACTCCTTAATATGCAATCTGTACGGGTAGCTTACCATTTGTTTCCCATAGCAGAATGCAGGGACTGAGGGTGCTGTGCATGCTGTATCTCACATAAGTGTGCTTAAAGAGAAAGGAGGAGAGATTGCAAGCTGTGAGTATCCTAGAATGTAACTTGAGATGAATATTCCCCAAGGAAAGTGTTTTCTAACCATCACACGTGTAACAGGGCTGCTCAGTCAAATACTTGGGTAGAAATAGGAATATTCTCAGGTGCCAGTATGAGCAATTGCTTCTAAGCATTATACTGTTATAACTGTTTACAATCACATTTTATTTATATGTACCAAAATCATATTGCATATTATTCTGAAATGATTTTCATACTTTCTTTCACAAACTTCATAACCACTAGATATCCTATAAGACAAAGGAAACAATGTTTTGTGTCTCTAAGGTGAAAGAAAGCTTTTCTTTTCACTTTGCAGGCAGTCCTCACTAGCTCCAAGGAAAGAGGGCATTTCTTTCCATCTGCAGACTCTGAGGAGGAGAGCAACATGCCTGAGCAGCAGTGATAACTCAGAAAACAAATTATCACCTGTTTCATAATATTAAGCCTTAGAAAGAAGAGTGGTGAGCAGCAGATGTGAGGTGTACAGGGTCTGCCCATGGGGAGCTCACTCTCCTCCCCTTTAAGCTCATTGAAGGTGCCTGGATCATCCCACTCTAATACAGTCAGTTAGAGGAAATAGAATTGCATCATTAAGTCACGATGATTAAAAAGAGAGTGTAACAAGTCTGGTACACATACCTGTACACTCTTGAGATTTACATTTGGTAAAGTGAGTCCTTTGTCTTCATCTCCCTGCCTCAGTTACGGGCACTGAGGGTTCTTGTACCCACCTGCAAGATACAGTCATGTCTCAAAAGCATATATATGTATGCACAGTATGTTCAAAGGGTCGTACACTCTATTCATCTCAGTCTCTCTCTCTCTCTGCCCTTGCACACACATGCATATGCAAACACAAGCAGATGAGTCATAGTAGTAAAAAAGAAATAGAAAAGAAACAAAAAAAAAATCCCACAACATTCCTTGCATATATACATACGCAGGCATGCATGATTGCCACAAAAAATATTATCTACCTATTTTCTTGGCTGGCAAATGACTTCTTTTTGTCATCTTTAAAAGGCAGATAAGTCAAAGTATAGAGACCACTGTGAAAAGAGTGAGAGATAGGCCAGTAACTTGTCCTAAATATAAATGCATTATATAAACTAAATATTAGTCACTTTGGTAAAAAGTATGATAGCCAGAGATTTTATTTGAAACATAAATATTTGAAATTTAGATTTTCTTTCAAACCAGGCAATAAACCCCATGACTTTCAAAGGGGTTTTGATTATTTCAATTCATGTTTGATTATCAACTATTAAGTTCTTATAAATTGGCTTATAAATTGAACTTTCAAACACAGTGAAATGGATGTGCTTTATTGTGCACTACAATACAGGCAAACAACTCTATGGTTAAATAATTTAAAAATTTTCTCTGATTAAAGCTGATTTGCCAGGCACCTTGAGGCACAGGTTCCCACGGGACTTCAAAGGTAAAGCTCACCTCCCTCATTTCCCTGCCTGTGGGATTACCTACAGAGGGGTTGGCTGGAGTCCTGCACTCTCTTATGATTTCTGTTGATACAAGAAAAATGCCAATCTAGGGACTTGCAATGCCATTGTTCTCCCCCTATCGTCATGTTCTCCCCCACTTCAGACTTAGATAAATAAAGTGTAACTTAAATCCCTGTGTTCTTCTGTAGCATCAGAAATTAGCTGTTTCTCAGGAAACACAACAGAACTTGTTCCCTCTTTCACTGCACAACAGCCCAGGTGGGTGCTTCTCAGTTTGTGGAGGGCAACTATCCAGCAAAGTCCCTCTGTCCTCCTTCCCCGTTGTGTTTCAGCCTTACCTTACCCTTCTCCTGCTGCTACCTTTGTTTCAGCACTAAGTTAAACTCTACCTGTAGGGTTAGTTAAGTCCTGTCTCTGAAACCACGACGCTGAAGTAGGACCTGTTTAGAAAGGTTCATGGCGTTCCCTGGCTCTAACATGGTGACAATCATTGCCCACTCACACAGTGTTACACAGAAAGTTTTGTCTCAAGTAGATTATGTTATGCTAAACTTTGATGTTTCTCTTTCCCCAAAATATAATACCACTGAACTAATATTTAGTTTTATTCTCCTTGGAGGTCAGGAGAGGGGTAATAACCAGAGGAAAGTTTCATTCTTCAACCTAAAAATTTTAAAGCTATCATTATCATTTGATTTCTACAGTAACAGCTTTTCATCATATGAAAGTGCATCTTCTTCCTTCCACCATGACTGAATCCAAACATCTTACCAACCTTAAGTGAAGTTAGCAAGCCTTCTGGTTTGGACTGCTTGCATCCTACAGGGAGTAGAAAAATTACTCTTCTTACTTCCTAACTCTCTGCTTCTTATTTTTCACTCCTATTCAAAAAACAAACTAAATTTGTTTGGATTTCAGTTGCAAAGAGACCACTACAGGGAGACAAATTATGAAGATGCTAAACTGGTTTTGCTGCTCTAGACCCTGTTTTCTTCTCTGGCTGTAACTGCAACCTTTCTTATTGCTATTTACAGTGATATTAGACATATTCATAAATGATATGAGGAAGGGGGAGTGTGGTGAAAGAGTTTGCTGCTACCATGAGGCTATGCAAAGCACTAAGCACTATGCAATAAAATGGCAGGTGAAATTCAACAGATAAATACCAAGCTATGAATCTATGGAAAAATATATCATAACTTCACACATACAATGAAGGATACTAGGATGCCTTAAGGAGTGAGATCTCCAGGCTGTGACAGACAGTTCCATAAAAACACTGTCAACATACTGAGTAGCAGCACAAAAAATGAGTTAAATATTAGGAATAGCTAGAAAAGCAATAAAAAATGAAAGAGAATGTAGACCACCACCTTATATATCCACAGGTTGCCCATATTTTGAATACTGTGAGTTGTTCTGATCTCCTCATCTCAGAGAAGGTCCAGCTGCATTGGAAAAATCTCTGAAGGCAGCAAGAGAGATGAAAGAGACCTTTGCAGTGAAGAACAAGGAACTGCTATTTAGTGTAGGATTCTTTAGCCTCGAAACAGAGACAACCTGATTTATGGCAGAGGTCTGCAAGCCAGGAGTGGCGTGACGAGAGCAAGCAGGGATTGGGTGCTCAGTGTGTCTCATCATACAAGAACCAGGGGCCCACCTCAGACGAAACTGGTAGGAGCAAAGGTCAACCTAAACAAAAGGAAGGGGTTCCTCCTGCAGTGGATAGAAATACTTCCCAAAGGATAACTGGTATGTGAGAAGGTGTTTTACCAGACAGACAAAACCCAGCAGAATCAGAAAATAGTTGGAATACAGGAGATTATTAAAGTGTATCATATATACATATAATACCTCTTTGCCCAGAGGCCACTCCTGGAGACCAGATTCTGGGGCAGATGGACATTTGGCCCAAACTGGTACAGTGACTCTTATATTCTGCATACATCTTCATTCACTTAGTAAATTGTGTTACACAGCTCTACTGCCAACCCACAGGACAACGTGATTTGGCATCGGGTGCACCAGGTCCACCAAACCCAAAATGCTGTCTCCAGTCTGTGCTGGCCAACAGTGATTGCTGTGACTGTTTCCTTCCAAAGGCAACAGCATAAGAAGAACAGGGTATGCACAACATTGTTGTTACACAAAGTAGTCTCCAGCAAATTGTAATTCAGTGTCTTCCCAGTCACTATTGGTATTTTTGTTTTTATTCACTCATGTTGGGTTGTTCTTCCATTGACTTGTTCAGCCATTTAAAAAAAAGCTACTTGGAAAACTCTTGGCAGCTATTATTTCACTGGATTTTGAACATTTAAGACTTTTCAGGGAATAATGCACAGTTATCCCTCAGTCACTTTAACAGTGATACTGTGCCTAGGCTGTCATATACTGATGATATATGTGTCTACTAGTATGTATATACTGATGGCATGTACATATAAATAATACTCTTTCATAAAATAGATAGCTTCTATCCTTATAACCTTGTGGTAGCAACTACAAGAACTCCAATACATGCAATAATTCCTTAGAAAAATATTGATTTGCTTTTGCTATTAAATTCCAAAGAGTGTTTAACATAAAAATAGCCACAGTAAAAGAAATAGATTTACTGACTGGGACCCAATTTTTAAAAAAAAATTCAAGTTGCTTAAAATCAAATTAGTCAAAAGTTATATTGTGTTACATCTAAGGAAAAAAAATTGTCCAAATTGATGATTAGACACAGAAGAAATGAACAATTTCTCTAATTTAAAAATATTAAGAAGTAGCTAATTTATTAGTTGGATGCCTCACATGGTAGAGGAATACAAATTTTATCTTTTCCCCAATATTTATACTGAAATGAGAAACCTGACAAAGTATATATGTAGAACTTTCCAGTGGGCACACTGATAAACAGACAGAAATGAAATAAAAAAAAGTATGGACATTCTGCTTTGCACAGGAGAAAAAAAAGACC
>JANZLP010000032.1:399146-410425 GCA_026930925.1 Chelictinia riocourii | reverse complement strand
AGAGCCCATAGATACATTCTGAAAAACTGGAACCACACACTACTGTCAATCACAGGTTTGCAAATAACTTTAAACCACCTTGATCTTGAATGTTTCCAGGGATGGGGCTTCTACCATCTCTGGGAAACCTGTTCCAGTGTCTCACCACCCCCTTAATAAAAAATTTCTTCCTCATATCTACTCTGAATCTACCCTCTCTTAGTTTAAAACCATTACCCCTTGTCCTATCGCTACAGGTCCTACTAAGAAGTCTATCCCAATCTTTCTTATAAACCCCCTTTAAGTATTGAAAGACCTCAGTAAGGTCTCCCTGGAGCCTTCTCCAAGCTAAACAATGCCAACTCTCTCAGCCTGTCCTCATAGAAGAGGTGTTCCATCCCTCTGATCACTTTTGTGTCCCTCATCTGGACCCACTCTGGCAGGTCCATGTCTTCCCTGTACTGAAGGCCCCAGAGCTGGATGCAGTACTCCAGGTGGGGTCTCACCAGAGTGGAGTAGAGGGGCAGAATCACCTCCTTTGACCTGCTGGTCCTACTTCTTTTGATGCAGCCCAGGGCATGGTTGGCTTTCTGGGCTTTGCGTGGGAATGCACATTGCTGACTCATGTCCAGCTTTTCATCCACCAGTACCCGCAAGCCCTTCTCCACAGGGCTGCTCTCAATCCCTTCCTTCCCCAGCTGATACTGATACCGGGGATTGCCCCGACTCAGGTGCAGGACCTTGCGATTTAGTTACATATGGGTCACAGAAGTGGATGAAATATGAAAGACAGTTTGAAAGCAATGAGGGAGGAAGTTTTGAAAGATTATGAACCTGTTTTCATCATATCCAGAGAATGGATGTACAAGAAATATGCTTCTCAGGAAAGAATAAACATGTGAAGTGTACGTACCTGCTTCAAGTTTCAGAGAAGGAAGACAGAAATAGGGGTTTAATTCCCAGAATCTAAACAGCAGCATTAAACCATTCACAGTCTTTTTACTTCTGTTTCCAGAGGCTTACAAGAGTGAATCTGTCAGTAGTTTCAGGGGAAATAAATCATTTTTTTTCTCTTTTGAGGCCAGCAGATGGAAAGTCAAAGTTTCTTTTCTATCATTCTATATCTTTTTCAGTCTATCTGGGAACAGTCAAAAGAATAGCTGTTCAGGACTTTTTCTCCTGGCTCAGCATGGTTCCAATGCTCTTTAATATCTTTTTACAATTACTCTTCAAAGCAGAATAAATTTAAAATACTTTCTTTGCCTCAGAAGTATGTTGACAAAATGAGCTCAGGGATTCTGAAACTGAACCCCATGCTAGAATTTCAAAGGCAGGAGTAGCATTTAGACACTTCACTTTCATTGAAAGTCAATAGGATTTTGTTACCTAAGTGCCGTTTGAATGTCCATCCTGATATCTTAATAGAAAGAAACTGCACCACGTAACACATACCCTTTTTGTGATCATGCATATCATTTTTCTTCCATGTCATTAAATTTGAACCTTGGAAGTACTATAGATGGAGGATACATTTGTGTAAAAAACTGTGTTTTCTTTCTTAAATTTCAGGCCAGATTCTGAAATGTTTTAATGATTTCTAGTAAGTACAGCAAAATGCATATAAGTGCATTGATTTTTTTAATAATTTTTTTCTGAAGAATCTCCTAATTATTTTAAGGCCAATACAAATGAACTGACTTGCAGTTTTAGAAGTCGTTTAGCATAGTTTATATGTTATTTATTTAAAAATGTACTTTTCTCACAAACAAAGTTAGTTGATCAAATCATAGAATCATAGAAATGCTGACTGGAAGGGACCTCTGTAAACCTCTCATCCAACTTTCTGCTCAAAGTGTGACTACTACCAACACTAGAACAGATCAGATATGGTTTTGTCTAGCCAGGTCTAGAAAAGCTTTGAGGAGAAAGACTCCACCATCATTATTCAGGAACTTGTTCTAGTGCTGTACTACTTTGATTCTAAAAAAGAACTTGGCTCCATCAGTTTTGTAATGTACATTCCAAATCTTATAGATACTGTATACTTCTCTCTCCAGATTAAACAAGCCCGTTTGCCTCCTGATTTGTCATATTCTCATAGTTCTTGACTGTCTTAGCAGGCTTCTGCTAAACGCTGTCCACTTTCTCAATATTTTTCTTGAACTAGGGAACCATATATTGGCTAGATTGTCCTAGATGTGACCTCACTACTGCTAAGCAGAAGGGAATAATATATACTTTTGTTCTGCTAATCACATTTCTGCTAACATTTCCATAGCTGTGGTTGCCTTAGTCATGGTGGAAACACACTGTTGGTTTATATTTAATTTGGTGTCCACCTTAACACCTGGGTCCTTTTCTATGGGCTGCTACTCAGTCAGTTGCATCCCAACTAGTATTATCAATACATGGTGTTTTTTTCTGCCCTGCATACAGAACTTCTCACTTTCTCTCCTGAGTTTTATGGATTTTCTGCTGGCCTAATCCCCTAGTGTCTCAACATTCCTCTGGTCTGAAGCACTGCTATTTTTTGTGTCAGCCACTCCACCTAATTTAGTATGATTAGAAAATTTGTTGAGGAGCAATGTGTGTCATCACACAGCTCACTGATAAACATGTTGAGAAGTGAAGGCATGCTGGCTTGTCCCATCAATCATCAACTGGACATGGAGTGCACTTTTAACTGTGGGGTATTTTCTGCTCTTTAATATTTGTCTGTACAGTGATTACATGTCTTGGCAAACTCACCAAATATCTTCCTTCTGTTCTCCCTGTTTAAAGCTGATACATATCACCTACACTCTGGCAGAAAGATTATGGGTATTATCCAAATTTCTCAGAGGAATCTCTTCTTCTTTCTGAATAAATGTTTCTATTTTTCTAGTTACGGGCATGAAGGTTAACAAGTAATATTATTCTTAAGAAATTCCATTTGTTTTTCACTTTTTAAAAAGACTAATTGGGTAGAAATTATGTAGGAAATCCAGGACAACATGACCTTGTGTCTCTCATATAATCAGCACTTGTTTTGGTTCACTGAGACAGGCACTAAATACAAAAGTTTGAGAACTTGTGAAGTTTCTTAAAGTTGATTAAATGTATTGAAGAAATCAAATGCTAAATGTTACAATTTCCAGAAACCTAGTAAACTGAGCTGCATCAATTCAACCTGTTATGTCAGAGGAGGAAACTTTCTGATGGGTGAAGAGCCTCCAGAAGTGATCTTTTTGATCATGTACCTATGAGTTATATGGCTTAGGAAGAAAATTGGTAATAAATAGTTTTTAAAAAAATCTTTTTTTTCCCCTGTGTAGTTGTATAAGGGAGACCTCGAAATGTGAACAGAGTGCATGCTCCAGGTGAGGATTTAAAAAGGCAGTCTAGGCCAATACTAATTCATTTTCCTTAAATAGACTACACAGAGGCTTGCCAGGAGATAGTTATGGAAAATACCAAAATGAAGTATAGTAGTTTTTATTTTCAGAGAGAGAAAAGCTTCATCATTTAGTGGTTAAGGACCAAAGCCAGAATTAGAAGGGCACTGAATTCACCCTATAATGGCACCTGCAAGTAATAAGGAAATCCTTACTACCAAGACAGATCCTGGTGCTAGAGGACTAAATGAGAATTGTCTCTGAACTTCGATAATTATGGTAAAAGCATATAAGGACTTTAGGATATAAAGGCCTAAAGCTGTGTCCCTTTTCATGTCTTGGGAGTGGATACATGCAAACTATTGCCCGGGTCCTGTAGTCGGGTTCTGCTGCGGGAACCTGAGCGCAGGACTGGAGCCGAAATGGTCGATACGGCATTGCTTATCAGTTGCCTGATTCCCAGAAGACTACATTTAGTTAAGTGACACACTGCTTCTCTTTTTTTTAGTGTTCGTGTGCGTGTGTGTGCGTGCGCATTTGTGTGGGTCTCATGTGGTTTAAAACTAACGGAAAAACTGAAAGTGCCTGATATAACTAGTTTTAAGCTTGGACTGTTTAGACAGCTTCTCCTTAAAAGACTTGAATGTTCAGTTGAAATTTTGGAGCTTGCTTTTTCCACCTATATATAATATATGTGTGCGTATATATATGTATGTGTGCGTGTGTATATATACACATACATATATAAGTATTTTTTCTGAAATTAATGAGATGGGTTGACAAAAGAAAGCGAATGATGCTGGTGTAACTTTTGTAAAATCTTTTAATTAGAATACCTTGTGTTGGAACAATCCCATTGATAACTCATATTTAATATAATGCCAAGGGTTTGAAATATGGTTTTAACCAGCAGTTTATTTAACTGTCTCATTTTGGGAAGGGAGCGGCGGGAGGCGGTATTCATAAATGAAATAATTTAGAAAATGTTCAAAATAGTTGATATTCCAGGAAAACAAAACAAAAACCAAGTAAGTACCTCTTAAAACCATTTTAAAAAAAGGTGTGATTTCCAAATGACATTTCTAAGGCAGTTGTCTTCCTGTAAGAGTTCTATTGCCAAGGAATCTCTCTCTCATCTTTCACTCATTCTGTCCTGGAGGAGGGAATTGGGCTTAGAAAGATTCTTAAATGTTTCACTGTCCGCAGAAAATAATCATTTTTACCTTTTGTGCAAGATATTTTACGTTTTAAAGATAATTTTAAAATGAGCACTACATAATGTCAATGTGAATGTAGGCCTTGAAAGCATCTTGCTCGGTGTTGAGCCTGGTTCTAAAAGCAATCTCCTGTGTAAAATGTGTGAATAGTTTGATAATTTGTATACATAATCAAGAGCATCTGATCAGCTGAACTCTGTGTTGGCTGCTGTATAGTACATGAACAAATGTCATGGGATAGAAAAATTACTTTGGATATTTAAAAGAAAAATAAATATATAGTCTATTTGTTTTGTAACAAGTTTCTGTAAATAAAATAATTTATACTATTTATAAGAAAAAGTTGTGCTTTGCTTCCTGAAAAAGATTAGTTTGTTGAACAAACATGTTACTAAACAAGGCAATAAAATTAGGACTTTTCAATAAATGAGGTTGGTTGCATGGAATACATTATATGTTTCTACTTCATTATAAAAATCATTCACCATTAAAGGAAAACATTATCTGTATTGGTGCCTATGTGAACTAATTTCGGAGAATTGGATGTGGTCAAATTCTGTCACTGTACGTCAGCATCGCGAGAGCGGCTACAGAGCCAGGCTGGTAGGGTCGGATCTTTACATCCTACAGGGTTTCTGGTACCTGTTTTTGAGAGGTGCCTGTATCAACTCTGCAGTGTTTTTCCCATGCAAAGGATGTTTTGTTATTTAAGGTTCATGCTTTATTGTTTTCTAAACAGAATAATGAGCAGCAGCTTTTACAACCCAAATGCGGTATGTTGAATGGTCATATTTCCTTTTTTTTTTTACTTCCAAAAAAGTAACTTCTGTGTTTTCAGAGTTTAAAGATCTAGTGTGTCAATTCAAGAGGTTAAATACTCCTGCAGTGCTTTTCTCCATGTGTGACTCTGAGGAGCGGTTTGTAAAACCCCTGTTAGCGCAGTAGGAATTCAGTTACATCCATGGCAGTGCTTCACTTATTTTTTTCTCTCTCTCTCTCTCTTCTGGTGGGGTTTTTTTGTTTTGGTTTTTTCCCTTTTCCTCTTATAATACAACAAAGTTTTCCTTAGTATTTGGAATAAATGCTACAAGATATAAATGGGGTTCAGGCAACAAGCAGGTTTTGCTTTGTCTTTTTATGAGTAGTACTTCTAATATTTCTACATTTACCTTTTGTGTTGATTGAAGATTTTTATTTCTTTTTTTGTCTCGCCTTCCTGCAAATATCTTTCTTTCCCAGTAGGAATTTCTAGTGTCTGCACCATCCTATGTAAGCTGTTGGCACCGAAGGTGGCTGTGCTGGGCTGTACAAGTGACGGCAGCACGGAGCGTGCAGGAGACAGGAGCTGGCAGAGCGGAGCAGAGCTCTCTGCTTGTCATCGCATTCAGGCAAGTTTGTGACTCAGCTGTCTGCATCTGCTTCAAAACCGAAGGATTAACTCTGCGTTTAACTGCGTTTAAAATAGGGTCCTGTATCCTCTAAAACTGGTAAGCTGAAGAAAAAGGAAAAAAGGTGCATTTATCCTGTATAACCCCAAGCTCTCTGAGGCATCTTGGAGCTCCGCAGGTTTGGAGCATCCTCCCTCTCCCCTTCCTTTGCTGCGCTGGGCACCGCCACCGGCACCGCCGCGGAGCAGAGCTGCTCGCTGGGCTGTCGCTTCTCCCAGCGGCTGGGTCAGTTCAGTAAAGGGGTTTGTCACGAAAAGTGCCTTCTGAACAGGGGCTGGAGCAGAGCCCCATAAACACGGACTTCTCTGAACCGAGTAGAAGGTAGTTTCTCTCCTGTCACTGATTGTCTCATAGAAAAATACTCTGGTTTATTTCCAGGAAGAGTTGCTTGGCGATGTAGGAGTTTGAGCCTGATAGCGCGTGCAATGCAAATCCAAATGTCCCTGTGTGCATGGTTTTGTCCACATGGGCTTATCATCGATGCCCTTTGCATTTAAAATGGAAGTTGGCGATGTGTACTTCGGACCCAAACATGTCAGCCTTCTCCTGGCGGAGACGTGTTGGGCCCGAAGGCTACAACCTGCCTTTGGTAGAACTCCTAAATCCTGGTCCTACACCCTCAGCGTGTGCAGCTCTAGAGGCAGGGGTGCGACGCTGGCCCGGTGCCCTCGCTGCGTACAGCCCGTTGGACAGCGAGCAGTCCTGGCCCCTGTTGCCTTTTTAGGCTGAAGGGCTCTGTGGCCGCTGTTACTTACACCAACTGCCCAAACAACTGAAACAAGGGCTTGCAATTGGCTTTATTTAAATGCAAATTCCTGTTGGTTCATTATTACCGCGTTCTGCTGCAACAAATAATCAAACACACGTGGCTTGTAGGATCCACCATGGGACTCTTAATTTGACTGAATGCTTTTCGCAGTGCTTTGGCTCAGAACTGCGTTAGCTGCTGGATTTGTTCCTAACAAGCAGCATGGGATCTTTGTCGCGGAAAAGCGGCATATGCTTGTTTTGTTTTTTCTGGCCCACCAACCTTCAGGGGAATCTCAAGAAACCTTTTCTGAAGTTGTTCAAAGTAACCTGGATTCAAACTTTATTGCAAAGGACAAAAGCTGGCCCGAGAAATGCAGTCAAAAAGCTTTGTCCAAGCCCATGAGAAATGGCTGGAATTGACATCTGTAGCCAAACTGGTAGGAAAGCTTTCTTCAGCATCAGCAGGGACAGTGCATTGTTACTCAGTTTAGGTGCTCTCTGTCAGTGCTGGAAGTTTTCTTTGTCCTCCATTCTGCAGTTCAGCTCCCTTCACCTGCATCCCTTTCTGTCCACAACAGATGACTTTTTCCAAAAGCGAGTGCCTTGTCTCTTTTCTGCAAGGCTAGACCTTAAACTCTAGAGGCCAATGTTCAGTGAGAGAAGAAACAGAGCTGTTGGCAGGCCAGCAGAGACAGGCGAGCCAAAGAATGTTTGCACACAAACTAGACTTCAGCCACTTCGTGGCAGAGCTTTACTAACAAACCCTGTAACACCCCACCTCCTATCCTTCCCTCCCGCCCTCCCACAGCGTAATGGCAGCGAACGTATTGCAGAGCAAGGTGGAAAGCGTTTCCGTGGTGTGGCTGCATCTTGAAATCTGTGTCTGATTCTGGCTATCTTGTTGCTTGTATGAAGTCAGCCTTCCAAAGCGAAATTGGAGAATGGCATTAGTTCAAGGAACTGCACAAGCTTAAATTACGAGAGAGAATGTACAACTTTGGCATGTGGACTATAAATCCGTGGAAGGGTGTCAAGCCTGAGGCGTGAATGGCTATGTCTGGAGCACCACTCACAATCAGAGTTAAATAAATGGAAATAATGAGATGAGATAAACTAAAGGTAGAACTAACAGGACCACAGGACAGTGAAAGGTAACTTGAAGTTACTTCAGGGTTTAAAGGAAGCAGAAATCCTACTGCTTCTGATTTGACATGGAAATTGAAGCAGGCAGTCAAAAATGATAGAACAGAAAAAACTATGTCCTCGATCAGCTCAAGGCCTCTCTTTGGAAAAAAGACTATGTACCAGATGATTGCTTTTTTTCAGGAGAGCAATGTAAATGCTGCTCTGACTATGCTCTCTGCATCCAGCCGTGGACTTCAGGAGGCATTGCTTTTCCCTACAACTATCCAGAATTTCATCCCACTATTTGGCATGGCTGAGAGGCTGAACTGCTGCTGAAAGCCTTAAAATTGTTTCAGGTAAAATTGCCGTGACTTTCTTGCTAGGCCTTGGCCCAAAAAGCTTTGTCAAGAGGTTCTGCAGGTTCCTCCCAGATCCTCCTTTGCAGGACACAGGCTGAGGTCAGAAAATGAGCAAGGCAAGTTGGGATCTTTAAAGGAGGTCTTTAAAAATTGTCTCTTGTACAATTAGCAGTTTTCTAGATAATGCTGACATCTTGACAAAGATTCTCACTAGAATTAATTTATTGGAGGCACACCAAAAATGAATTCTCACTTTGCTCTGGTAGGGTATGTGCGCTTGTGTTTTGAACATTCTGATTTTTCATCTACCTCAGCAGCGAAAACCAGGTCCTGAAATGCTTGACTCCCAGAGGGCGATAGTGATGGTTAGTATAAAATAGAACTGAAAGCTCTGCAAATATTTTACAGCACACTAATAATCTTTAGTAATACTTTTATTTTCCTCACAAAGTAGACATTTCTCTTTTTTTTTTTTTCCCTGTTGCTCTTATCTACACCAAAAAGGCAGCAAGATTTCTTGAGTGAAGCCTATGTTAGCCTAGTTTTCTTGAGTAAGTTTCTATTCCCTTCAACTTACAGCTAAAAACACATGTTGTAATACATAAGCTGAATGGAAATCCTGAGATTTACTTTGCAAAGTGTTAATATAGTTAATGAAGGCCAGTTCAAGTACAAGTATGTTGGAAAGGAAAATTCACCTGTGCACCAGAAATTAAATCCCTTAATTCAGTGAAGCCTACAGCCCATACCCGCTGTAGTATGTATGGTCTTCTGACACATTTAACATTTGCATGTCTAGAAGGTGGAAAAGTTGTTACCAAAAGGCAGCCAGAACTGAAGTCTTCCTAGGTAGCTGCACTTTATCTGATATGGAACAGATCTAGAAAACTGAGAGAGATTACTGCAGGTCTGAGAAGTCTGAATATTGGCCTAAATTAATTAAAACTCTGTAAGAAGTGATATGTGTGTGAACACACAGAATACAGAATCAAATAGCTGACCACATGATAAAACAAACTAGGGTTCTCCTTTATTACTCTTGCTATTCTAAAGAAAGTGAAGATCAGAATTTTCTTCTCATCACTACTATCTGAAATTTAAATCTTTAAACTCCAGCTAAATAGCTGCTACTTGGAAATAAAACAAAAATACCAAACAAGCTTCTAGTAAGTAAAGAAAACCAAAAATTGTTAGGTTGTATTTTGGATTTCAGAACAGTGCAACAGAGGACATTAATGGACCCTCAACACTGCAGCTGAGGAGTCTAACCTTGGGCAAGTGGCAGTGATTCAAAGACGGGAGATACAATACGATCTCGCAGGAAGAGGACCGGGCATGTGAAATTCCACACAGTCCTAACTGTTGCACAGTGGTTTCCAAAGGTCGCATCATTCTGTGGGTATATCTACCTGTTGGTGTTACTTCAAGGATAAAAGACACAATAAATACAGATGGTAAATGGATTCCGCTGCTAAGTGCCGTGGCATCAGACAGCTAACAGAACTAAGTCACGGACTTTCTTTGGGAGGAAAAAAGAAACCTCGAGCCAAGCCAGCAGGCTAAACAGCTGCTGCCGTAGGCTCTGTTACGGCCAGAAACCACGTGTCATCAGGATGGCAGCAGCCTGCTTGAAACAAACATTTATTCCTCAGCAGCTGTGAAGAAAGAAATCATAACCCCCTATGGTATTTGATCAGTTGTGTCAAACTGCAACAGTATCTTCCACTGTTCCTATCATCATTTTGACATCTGCAAGTCTAACTGAGGAATTAATTACAACTGTTAATGCTTTGCTCATGTGCTGACTTTCTTTTCAACAGCTAGCAAAAATGTCATTTTAAGGGAGAGGCTACTTCAGTTAAAGATGTACCCAAAGTTACAGTCCTTACAGTTTTTGTGGTTATATTATTGCTTCACCACAGTCATTTTCATCCCTATTCCTTCTCCCTTAAGCTGTAATCCTCTTGTAACAAGAGTTCATCCTGTCTGGACAGCGCACCATCTCACCTAAACTTTTTGGCTACTTTACTATTATGCAACTGACTCTTTCCACTTCTGATTCAAATACAGAAGTCTTTAAAAAAAACCAAGCGTATAGTCACCATTAGTTGTCTCTGTTCATGGATCTTGACCCTGCTTTGCTGTTAAGTAGTGAACGCTTTATACAGTCAAGTAAAGCAACAAAGCATATTACAAGAGATCACCAACTGTATCATACATTTAATAAATGAACTGGGATCCATACACCAAAACAGAACATTGTTTACATAATGAAGTGGAAAGTAAAAGCACTACCTCTCACTAGTAATTTTTTTTACCTACAGTATACCAAGTTATACAATATATTTATAGGTTACTTCCAAAATGTTTTAAACATCTAAATTTTGCATTCCCTTGCGTTAAAAAAATTACATATTAATTACTCTGGAAAGTTTCTGAACTCTGTTTAGCAGCAAATCTCCTTTCTTGATGGTTTCTTGGTACTGCCAATTCTTGCTATCAGGCCTAGGAATTGAGGGGGAAAAAAAAAGGTTTAGAAGTGAGAACATGTTTTACACCAAGCCACTTACATTTCTGTAATAACTGTCATCAAAATGTATAGAATGCAACTGAGCTGTCAAAAATGATTTTTAGAAATTGTTGGCATACCTGTTAGTTTCTACAATCTCATTTACTTTGTCTATTTTGCAGTGTAATCGCCCAGCTGCAATAAATCTTGAAAGCTCCCTACGTAAAGAAAAAAACAAAAGTTGGTTAAATCATGTTTCACCAAAGACTTGTAGACCTAACAGCACTGAATCTTCTATTACAAAACAACAGTATCACCACAATGTTTCTGACACAACAGCCTATACATTTTCCTAAGGTATCCAAGCTTTAATAAGATGAGGATGTGTAAGATATTACATGCAAGAATAATTATTCTAGCAATCTGAATACAAAACTTCTTAGTACTTTCTTCTCTGGCCACAGTGTCATACTTGAATTAGTGAAATTTATCGCTTAGCTTAGCATCAACTACTCTTC
>JANZLP010000031.1:27085832-27096660 GCA_026930925.1 Chelictinia riocourii | reverse complement strand
GGGTTTAGCAGGCTGTACAGAGACATTTGCTAGCTCTAGATACCTCTTCCTTATTCTGTAGGAAAGGAGGATAATCCTTTCCTTGTAAACAGTATTGTCCCAGACACCATAAAAAAAACCAACAAAAAAAACCAACAAAAAAACCCATCCAACCCAAAACAAAAAAATACATCAAGGATGTGACCTCATAAGGCACAACTTAAGTACGTAAAGCCCCGGCAGCTATCCAAGAATAAGTCATCAGTACGGCATTTCCTTACAACCTTTTCTGCAATGAAGAGCTGCTATTTTCCCATTCGCTTAATCCAGTCCTTTCTTAAGTCTCGTTCTTTGGTCATCTAAACTTGGGACCAGTTTGTTGTCTTCCTGTAACGGAAGTTCCAACATCACCAGTGTTCTCCTAATCCACTTGTAGTAGTGATTTCTCAGAGACCAATAAAATGGTCTCCTTGGTATATTTGTCTCCTATCAGGCAGTAACAAAGAATTTACAGTCGACCACTTAACCCAGTCTTTGGACCGCTAAACCAAAGGAAACTGAATTTTTCTTTAGTTAAAAATTTACAACCTAGGAGTGAGGGAGGAGGAAAGGCTGATAGGGGCCTTTCTTAGGTGTGTCCCACATCCCTGTAGTCAAATAATTAATGAAGCAATCTTTTTGTCAAGTG
Organism: Chelictinia riocourii; assembly: GCA_026930925.1. Classification (NCBI taxonomy): domain Eukaryota; kingdom Metazoa; phylum Chordata; class Aves; order Accipitriformes; family Accipitridae; genus Chelictinia; species Chelictinia riocourii. The sequence goes on along the minus strand of JANZLP010000031.1, from coordinate 27,095,993 downwards.
TTTTTCCTGCTGACGTGGAAGACTATGTTGCAGACAGAAATAAGGGCCCAGTCCCCAGTACTTTTATGAATGATAGTCTGTAGACTGAATGTTTCAGTGCTTGTCTCTCTCTCGTAGCACAGCAGTCAGGACTTCCAAAACAGAGTTACTGATTAGCACCATGAAAACAAGTATGACAGCTGGCAATGGAGACCAGATGTTCTTCACAGCATCCCACTGCACAACTGGGACCAGTGCATGCAAATTGATGGGAACCTTCAGCCTCTTGACTACAGTGAGCTTGGGGCTGTTTTCATGCCATAAGCAGAGAAGGCCTCCTTGAGCCTCTCATCCTGCAGCACAAACAAAGCAATGGAGGAATTATATGCAAAAAAAAATATTCCTTTTGCTATAGTAGATCTTGCAACGTTCTCACAATTGGACATGGAAAAATTGGACTAAGGAAGCTGACGTGAACAAGAAATCTTACCTTTGCGTAGAAAATGTGACGAGTGGCTACTGTCCAGCGCACTGACTGGGGAAGGCATTGATTTATGTCATGTCCCCACATGCCCCAACAGGCTCTCTAGGGGTTTGGCCACCTGTACTGAGGACCAGCTCTGGTACAGTACAGCTCTTCAGCCTCGGAGCAGACTTGTGTGAGAAAGAGCCGTGGTTAGAAATACCCGTGAGAAGCCTTGTTGGGGCCTCACCCACTTTGACTGGGAGTTGCTTTTAAGTTCAGATCCTTGCCCTTGGTCCTTGCTGAGCTTTGTGGATACGCATGTGCCAACCAGTGTATCTCCCTTCCTGCTCCTGACTCATTGACTTGACTTCTAGGTTGATCTTACACCTGCCCGGCAGTCTGGACTTTTGGCTGACCATGGTTACTGTCACTGGACCTGCTTTGCTCTTCTCACTTGGATCCTGTGGGAACACAGCACGTTTCAGTGAGGCCACTGCCTCTGCTCGCCTTGTTGTCACCCTTGGCTCTCAGCTTCCCTTTCCTCTTGGAGCAGCACCTGCACTTGCTGCTCCCCGATACCTAAGATTCAGGACAAAGAAAAATGTCACCTGAGGTGCAAGATAGCCTGTCAGTTGTGGAAACTGACTCTGGATGTAAGACGTTTAATGCATCCTCCTTACCTAGTCCTGAATCATTTTAAGCCCCAGCCCCCAAACCATTTAGTATTAAATGTAATTCTCTTTATGACGAGTGGACAAACCAGCATCATAGAACTGCCTGGATTTCATTAAATGGATTAGACTGACAGACACTTCTCACTGAAGGTGCTGCTCAGGAAAGGAGCTGACATACTGGACCCTTAACCATCCTCACTGCTTAATTATTAGCTCCTTTTCTTCCTCTGTTTTGGACCTCTCCAGAGAGCTCTGGTACCTGAGACAGGGCTCCTGTGGAGGGTAAGGAGATGGGTGTGAGCTCACCTGTGCTGTTGGGTGCTGGTGCCAGGGTTCAAGTATATTGTGAAAGGCATAAATATTGTTTGCTGATTCCCCAGTAGGAGCTTTCAGATGGTTTAGAAGTATCACTTAAATAAATGCGTCAGATTGGGTATCTTCATATGAAATCTTCTGACTTCTCACAGAGTAAGTGTATTAGCATGGTCAAAACTGCTGTAATAGAGAAATTGTCATAACATTATGAAGGGGACATCTACAAAATCATTTCTGTGGGGCAAGGAGGAGTATTGGTCTGGAAATCCTTCTGCACACTTTTTAACTGGAATTTGTGGTATTTACTTAAATTAAGACATTTTTTGCTGTTTGCTTTGGGTCAAATTAAACTTCACAGATCTTCATGTATTTCTGCTGTAATAGCTGAAGTTGTCTGAAAGTGTTTACACACTCACCATCCACACTGGAAATTGATAGCCTTGATCTCCATCTTCTGTGGATCTGAGACATTAGCTGTGCTTCCTAATTTTTCCTTATCTTTACTCTATGGGATTGGCCACAGAACCAGTTCTATAGTTCCTGCTGCAGTTCCCTGAACCTCTGCTCTTTTGAGCCTGACTTTGTGCATGTCTATCATGTAATTAGAAGCAAGTCTGTGAGGGGAAACAATTTTCTTGCAGTCAAGATAAAGAAGCCTAATATGCCTGGGTTTGGTGCAGTTTGTAAAGTATTACACAGATGAGAAGTGGACCATAATGTTGGGATTAATCCTAAACATAAGTGTTCACATACCATTATAGTTAAGAACTGATGGGTTATGTTTGTCGCAGTTCCAAAGGTAATTGAAATATTCTGAGGGCAACTGAAAAAGATCTTTTCACAGGTATTTTTATCTAAGTTGTCTGGTCTGGGAAGGGGTTAGCAGTCTTCATGTGGAACTCTTCTGAATATGTCAGTCCACATCTGTAGTTTATCAAGATCTCTGCTGTAAACTTTCAAAACCAAATAGTTAACTCGGTAAGGAATCTGCTTTCTTTTATTGAAAGCAACGAATTCTGCGTATGTTGATTTAAAATGTATTGTAAGTTTAGGCTAAGGAAGTAGACACGTCTCTCTAGTGTTAGGTGACAGCGCACAAGACAGGGACAATGCAAAACCAAACTGGAATAGGCAGCTCAATATTGAAGCTGAGGGCATAGCTGGAAAGGCACATTTATTTCAGTCTTCAGGTACACTGGCATACTGCTAAATGAATACTTTTATTGTAGATTTTATATTTCATATACATTATTCTGTATGACTTCTGGTGCTTCAGAGGAATGTCTCATAGTCCTGTTGGCATTTTTCAATTCACCAATTTAATGTGACTGACCCGTGGAAGCGTTATTTTCTCCTCCTTGGGTCTTTTCAAAAGAATGAAAACAGGCAAAGCAGCATTAGTGCAGTGTTCTTGCTGAACTATAGAGCTTAATAGACTTTCAGAAATTCGAAGTTAATGAACTAAAACTCAACATAATTCTGAGTTAGGGGAAACTGTAGGTGGGGAAGTACAGGACATGATTTTCTAAGACCACAGAGTAGTGCCGTGGTGTCGGTAGAGGGTCTGACATCCCTTCCTGGGTTTAATCTACAAACCAATTCTTGTTTTTACTACACTACGTTGTTTGGCTAATGCAAGGCTTAAACAGAATCCTTTGGTTAAAACCTCGTGACTTTTAAGCAAATGTTTTATACAGTACGCTAAATAGAAATGTGGACACGTAATCATTTTTTAAATTCAAAATCAAGAACAGTGGAAACTATGTCTTGAAAACCAGTGATGACTCCTAGCTATTGCACATCTTCACAGGGAAAACCGTGCTCTAGTATATAAGGGACTGGAACAGTTCACAAGCCAGCGTTTCAAATCTCGTGACTCCCCAAATGTTTTTTTTTAATATGCTATTGCACTGCCCCCTCTGGTGTCTGAGCTGGTTGGGTCTCCTCTGGAAAGAAAGGAAGAAAACAAAGGAAAGGGCAGGAAAACTAAATAAACTGTTTGGGGTTTTTTTTGTCTAGGAGCAGGTTTAGCTGATGATGATCTGATTGAGCAGAGAGCATTTAATGCTCTAGGGGTACATAAAGGCAGGAAGAGCCCTCGCTGAGAGAGAAAAGAAAAACCTCTTAAGAGGAAGGTCTTCTGAGAAACGACATTATAGAACTAAAATAGAGCAACTAGAGGAAGGAAGTCCCTGTCCTATACATACAGAAAGGGAGGGGGATCTTCTCCATAGTAACGGAGGGAGCAGGGGAGGAGGAAAAGGACAACGCAAACTGCAAAAGGTGTTTTAACAAATTGTATAGAAAAGAGAGATTTGTGCTTTGCTCTTCTTCCCTGCTTGCAGGGCCTGTGGTTTTGGTGTGATAGAAAATCCCTTTAAAAATGTTTGTTTAAGCTAATAAAATGAGGATTAATTATTTCTGGACAATTACAAAACTTGTACTTTAGTATTTGTAGTTTATATTCTAAATGTCTTACTATTACAAGACTTGAAGCTTGGTTGTTAAAGTTTCAGTTCTGTGATTTACACTGTACGTATGTTACTGCTGTATATTTGTATTATTACTCTGTAGTTACAAAATGTTTTGGCACTGGAATACAGATTTTGCAATGTTATTTAATAGGCAGAAGTTAGGTGAGGTGGTCTGTGTGGCTGTAATAGTCGTGTTGGTGTCACAGAAGTTACCACTTGCATGGAAATCACAGGTATCCTGAAGGTTGGGCTGCTTCTGAGTTTCCTGATATGGTTTTGCTGATGCACTGAGAATCCATTTTTGCTTTTTCGTCTCCCTTATTTCTTGCACTCTTTTTCCCTGGTTAACTCCAGCGGCAGTATTGCAAAACACTTCTAGGACCCAGTGTTCCATCTCTTGCCAGGTAAATCCCCATCAGTAAAGAGAGCAAGCTTTCATGAGAAGTGTTTTTCTCTTCATGAGAGCATTTCCTGAGTATACATGTTTGTTCTCTTTTTGCTTTGTAAGTGGATCTTTTTTAGTTTACCCCTGTGTGCTAACTCCTTAATGCAGCTATAGTAACTTTTAAAAGTGTACAGTATAAGCAGTAACAAAACAAAAAAGTGGAAAATTATCTGCGAGGATAGTTCTGTAAACTGATTATTAGTGCTTTTTCCAGTAACTTTTTCCTGTGCACCTAAGGGCAAAGTGAGCATAAAAGCAATGAGATAATGGAGAATTCTCAATGGATCACCTATTGCTTCCAGAAATAGAGCTCAACTAAGATATCCCTGTCCAAGGACTTTGCCCAAAAGCTGTCATTTTACTCTACATGAGGCTTGAATTGCTTGCACTAGATTGAATGTAATCCACAGTTCATTCCCATGCTATTATGTGTGATACTACCCTGATAAAGGTACACCGTGTTTGCAGGCTAACTTTGTATGTGCAGAGCCGAGTTTATCACTTTGTCTCTTCACTTCATCCTCTTCCTCCTCCCGTCCTTCCTCCTTCCGTAAAGGTTCCCAGAATCGTGTCACTGTTTTCTTTCAGTCTTTATTCTGTACCATGTTATCGGGGAGTTAATTCAAATGGCTCGTACTGTTTACTTGCTTCACAAATTTCTCATCTGCAGATCTCTCCTTTTGCTCAGTCTTCAGACTTGAATAGAATTTTACAGTTCCCCTAAATGTTCAGCTTCTAATTTAAATTGAAAATGGCTGAAACACTGCTTTCATTTCTCCTGGATATGTGGGCCCGAAATCTAGGAGTTCTCTTAGATTTGGCTGTCTTCTTAGATCCATGCAGCCAAGACTGCTTCTGAGATTTCTCAGCGTTATGGCCTTGGAGATGGCTGAGATCAAGTCTTCTGTTTCTGTTAATCCACCAAATCATTTATCCAGGCTCTCACTTCATGTTGAGATCCTTTCCTAAGCTGCTATTTTGATGTGTGTGTTTGCACAGGTGCGTATTAAATGCATATAATTTCTTTCCACTTGCCCCTTTGAAACCTCTCCATAAACTCCCTTAGTGTGCGCACACAAAGTACTACCTTCGGAAGGTGTCTGGACAAACAGTGAACTGAAACAATACCAAAATGTTTCATGTAGTCTTTCTGATATTCCAGTTATCACTTGTTTAATTAATCCACAGCCTGTCACTATAATTCCAGATTGTATGTTCTTTTGGGCCGGGACTATGTAGTCAGAATAGAATAGGAGCTGATTGAGGTCCCTACGTACAGCTGTACTACCACTGCTAGATAACGTAAATCAGAAAGAAAAGAAATTCTTCATTATTGTCAGTACTCTGCGAAAGGATGTGTATGAATTTCTGGGAAGTGCAGTGTGGAAAAACAAACAAACAAACTATACTATTGCAGCTTTGAGGTTTTTTAGTCTAAATGCCAGCGAGTTAATTGTATACATACGTTGCTGCTGACTGGAAGTTCTCTTGGAGATGTGGTACTGATTGTGGTTGGTTTGGTGTGTATCAAAGAAATGATCAACTTTCTCATTTAAAGTGGGAAGCAGGAAGGAGAGTAATGGTTGGGAGTTGCTTTCATATGGATGTGAAAAAATGTGAACTACCAAATGATCTTTTATTTAAAAAACCGAACCACTTTTATATTTTTGCACATACTTTCTTTTTAAGACTATATGTATACAAATTATGCGTATTACATACAGGCTATCACTTTAAAGTTTGGATATTATCTTTACTCTATCTTTTATTGTAGAAAAATTCAGTGGTGACTTGGCCAATTGAGAAAATTAATCATGTGGGGCCTGGTGCCATTGTTAGAGAAGAAGTTGAATATACAGGGCTTTAGCTCTTTCCTTTACAAAACATGGAGGTTTGAAGGTTTAAGTGCACCACATGAGATACGTGCTTTGTGCAGTTACTAGTAAGAAAGATAGGCTTGTAAATCAGTAACGGAGGTACATTAATTCAGATGTTCTTTGCATTGTATTTTTGCATTTTGTACTTTATGAAATCTTTTTAAAAAGAATTTAAAGGCAAAATTACAATGTTTGGACAAAACATGATATTTGAGAGAAACATATGATATTCAAGTAATATTTCACCTGATATTCAAGAACTGCAATGTAAATGGTATTACGTATATTAGGAGTTTAGTACTAGATCTAGCTTTTGCTGTTTGAACCTCTTCTAAGCTTTTGTATATTATGATGCTAGAATATCGTTTGATTGTCCTCTTAGTCACAGTTCATTCAGCTGTATGGAAAACATTCTGACAGAAATACTTGTAACAAATTAGCTCAAGTAGCGAAAATTTAGATATTTATATACACATAACAATAAAAAATGCATCTTGCCTGAAATGTTTGAAATAAACGGTTAGAGTGTGATAAAAAGCTCAACTCCAGAACCACGAAGGAGCGTGGGGTCACAGTGGCAGGCCGGGGAACCCCAGTAACCCAGTCGGAGAAACGGTGGCCCAGCGCAGGCTTCTCCGGGGCTGTCGCAGGAGAGCCACCCGCCCAGTGCTCTGGAGGCAGCGCCCGGCATGGTGGGTCGACTAACGGCAGAGGCTCTCTGGACCATCTCACAGACTGAGGGGTCTGGGACACGGTCGGGGGATGCAAAGAAAGAGCGTTTTGTGATTGCCTACAGCGTGGGCAGTCTGGGGCAGGAACCAAAGGCATTGTAGGGGTCAGGGGAGAGAATGGAGGCGTTGGGTTGATTTGTGAAGGAACCCCCATGGGGAAATAGAGGGAGAAGGGGTTAAAAGGGACAGGTTGCCTGTAAAGGGGTTGTTGATCAGTATACTTGTCTGACCACGTCCTGAACCCGGTCAGCACACTGTCCTTTCTTCCCATTAAACTCAATTTCTAACTATTTTTGTGGGTGAAGGTCTCTCTAGGGACCTCTGTGTCTGTGGTGCAAGCAGGTGGAGGGTATGCATGCTGGTGCGTGATCGCTAGCAAGTACCGAGCTGAACTAGCTAGCCAGATGCTTAAGCGGTTAGGAAACCACGTGTATGTGTCTGTCTCTGGAGTGAGACAACTGGAAGGTCTAGGCCAGCTGCTGCAGAGACTACAAGGTCTGGGGGACTGAGAGCGCTGGTTTGGGGAGTGTGTGTGTGTGTCTGTGGAGGATGTAACAGGGCAGACTGAGGGAGAGAGGTGCCACCAGCATTGCTGATGGGCACCTGAAACTGGCTCTGTCTGACACGGGCTCAGCTCCTGGCCTCTTCTCACAGAAGCCACCGGAGCAGCCCCCCTGCTACCAGAATCTTGCCACGTAAACCCAGTACGGATGTATATATGTATTTCCCACTAACGGACCTTTGTCTTTATTGGCCAGAGAGGGGAACAGGATGAGGCCATTGGTTCTGTTTGTGTTTGTGCGAGTGCTGAGTGCTTGTGTCCGTGTCGGCCACGTATGTCTGCTGTACATGTGTGTGGTTGTGTGTGTAACCTGGGATTACGTGCTCAGCCTTGCTAATCGCCGGAACTGGGGGAATGCAACTGCTCAGGCTTCCTTGAACAGAAACAATAGCTATTTGGTACAGTATATGGCATGTATTTGACAACGGTACTTAAGAATCTATAAGCAGCATGGGAAGCAGGAAACAATGCTAGCAACTATTAAATGTGTTTTAAAATTCTTTATTAGGTTAGGCTTCAATGGCAACAGATACAAACAGTGAAGCAAGGACCTCGTTTTAGTTGAAGAAGTGGTGATAGGAAGGCAAGACAAGCTACTTATGAAAAGCTTAATAAAAAAACGCAAAACTTGGTCAAAAATGTATTAGAAATTGTGAGAGCAGTAAAAAATGGAGGATTTGGACTTGACTTAATGTCCAGATAAAATGTTAATCTTGTGCCTGCTTAGCACCATTTCACCTTTCCTGTGAGAAGGTTTAAAGAGCAGTGGCCACAGCTCTTCTCTGGGTCTTTTTTGTATTTGAGTTAGCAAGATAGAATCTGGTCAGTATCTCATTCATTCTTTATTCTCCGGCAGCATCAATCTTCTTTTAAAGGAACTTCCTAAGTTCCCACTTACAGGTTTTAATCAGCAATTTCTTTAGTTTGACTGTTGCAAAGGAAATGGTTGTACAGTTGAGATAGGTGGTGAATTCAAGCCACTAAGCTTAAATGCTTTGAACATAGAGAAAAGTAATTTCCCTGATATGCCCACGTAAGAGATGACTCCTTTATTTGAAGGAGAACCATGTGGTCCGCTAAGAAGGGATAATATACTGAATGCTTGCCACACTGTAGGTAGAGAGGTAATGATAGCAAGTAGAGGTACTTAACTGTAAGTCAGAAATAAACTGAGACCAAATACGGTTTCAGACATAGTGGTACAGAGCAGAGACCTCAGCTTTCCAAGAACAGGGCATCTGAGCCTTTTCCGAGTCGTGGTGCTGATTACGTCTGGATTGCTGGCATTGACAAAGGCAGTGACTGACAGGCTTGTTAGATCAAAATACTGACTGACTGAAAAGAGATACTATCTGTACTGTGGCAATCCCGAGCTCCAGAACAGGATTGCAGATTTATTAAAAACAGAACAAAACACAACTGCAGTTTGAGGACAAGTTGTAATCAGTTTCTGTAGATAGGCCTTTTCTCACTGTTGAGAGCTGGCTTGCTCCGGGACGAGGGTCTGGATCATAGTTTGTGAACGCACATAGTAAATCTATAGTGATAACTGTGGGTCTATAGGTAGTTCCGGGGGTTACAACAGGATATAGATGGGAGTGTTCAGGGCTGTGAAGAAATGAGGGAGAGACCACAGTGCTGGTTTTGTAGCTGAAGAATGGTATTTCAAGTCTGATTTCTAATCTGAAGTGTGTCAAGAAGGGTGCTGTGTTAAAGTAGTGGTAGTTGCTGCTGCTGCTTTCTCTTGCTCAGTTCATTCCACTCTGCTGGCTTAGGAGCAACACAACATTTCTTCCTTCCTAGGTGCCCTCTTCCAAAGGTCAGTGGGAAAACAGTCCTGTGCTGGAATGTTTCTGTTGTTGGTGGGTTTTCGTTGTTGGATTTGTTTGTTTGTTTGCTTTGGTGCTCCTGACCAAACAATGAGATGGACCTGATTGTTTGAGAGTCTTAACCTTATGCATTTGGGAGCAAATTCTACAACATCCTGCGTCTGTGGATGCAGCAGAGCAGTTAAGGTGCACAGATGGAGCGACTGGCTAAGGGTGAGGAGGCTCCAGTGCCAGCTGACTTGTGTCCTCGGAGCCCTTTGTACAAAAGTGAGGAGGGTTGTAGAGATGGGCTCTAGAGGCTGCCTGCCTTGTTTTCTGTCAACATGGCAGTTGATGCTAAAACCGGTTATCTAAATTATTTGTCGAAAGTTGCCTCTTCAGAAACGGGCTTTGCATGCTGGGTGTTTAAAGGGAAAAACTCCTTTTCCAGAAGTTAAAAGTCCACATACTCCTATCTTTTTTTGTGAAAGATCTGTGATACATCTCGGTAGAAATGACTACCATTGGTACAGACAGGACCTTTTGACTTTCAGTGCTTTGTTCACAAGATCCTAGATGGATATGAAGAAGAGATTTTTATAAAACACTGTGATCTAATTTTTGAATAGTTTGAGGATTATTAAAGATTTATTTCTTTTTCAGCAGATTTTTGATTCCCATCTCAAGTATTTGAAAGGTAATAGTGATCATTACATCACAGATCAAATACTTTCCATTGCTATGTGAGAGAGGGATGAGACAGCTGAAATCTCCCTAGTTAATGGCTTTCAACCAAAGGCTGACATGAATGAAAAAGAAGGCAAGAAACT
>JANZLP010000031.1:27043225-27054215 GCA_026930925.1 Chelictinia riocourii | reverse complement strand
CATGTTATTCCAAGGTTCTTGCCTCTGCTAAGTATCTTTAGCAAAAATTCCCATTACAGTTACACAAGTATGGTAGAGAGCAGAAATTCCTGGAAATCTATATACTTCAGCTAAGCCTTGAGCCCAAGAACCTCTTGGAAATCTTCAACTGGCTGACAGTTTTTTCTATGCTATAGCAACATATTTGCTCTTCTGTGTACAGACAGCTTGACCTACCATTTCCCCATAGCCACGTCCGTTTTGTATGTCTTGCTGCTTCTTTTCATATACCCAGAAGCACCGATCACTTATTTCTAATTTTTTGCAAGGCATGGGATCAATCATAAGCAAGTCCTAGAAAGTAAAACCTAGAGAACAGCACCTAAAGTACAGATAAGTAATGACTCACCTGTGGAAAAACATTGAACAGTGCATTGCAAAGAACAGCTTACAAATAAAGAAAATGGTTCATTCGTAACTATGAGAATCAATTTCAGTATCTAATTAGGAGTATAAATATTTTTCTCATTTTGTTTTAAAACTAGAGTAACTCTACAGCTATGCATTTTTTTTAAACCTGCATGTTGCGGGTTGTTTATGACCAAGTACAAATCTGACCTTCCAATGCTTTTTACAGCATGGAGGGAAGAAAAATACCCCTGACAAGGTTGTTATGAGAAAGAGGCCTTTTAAAAAAAACAGCCATGCATATCTCCTATACTATTAACATTCAGGGAGAAGGGAGGATGAATGCATCCTAGGAGATCTTCCAGAGCGTGCATCATCCTGTTAGGGTCCAGATTTAGCTGCACATCAGTTCCAGTATGTAAAAGTGTTTGCACTAACTCAGATCAAAGGTCTGAGTTCCCTGCCTCCAGCTACATTCAAAAGTAGATGCATAAGTAAGCACACGAGCACAGAAGAACAGTATTCCCAGTTACTCTCACACCTGCCAGCAGTTTGTGGATCAGAAACTTGTTGAGCCAAATACTCAGCCTCATGTTTAGATGCACTGTTGACATGTGGGTGTTTGTTTTGGGGTTTTCCCTTAAGATCCTTTCAAGATGTGTCTTTGCAGACTACTCAAGCATGAATCTCGAAGCACGTTCACAGACATCGTAACTCCTAGAACCACAGTTCCAGCTTCCATGTTAATGACGCTGTGATGCTTTGCTCTTGAAGCGTGATAAGGAAAGCAAGTTTTGGAAAACTAGCAATCTCACCCACTTTGGACTTTTAATGGATCTGCAAAAATCCTAACAAGTTTTACCTCCCAAAACTCTTTACTACTACCCTTATTCGTCCTCCAAATCTAAAGAATTAGATCACATTTATTCTGAAGTCACAAGAGGTGATATTAAGTCAGGGACAGACTGGAAGCATTACCAAGTCATCACTTAATCATAACACTCAACTACTGCTTGCCAGTGCTGTAAGACCGCCAAGACTTGAACTGCTTCACATGATTCACTGCAACAACTGAGCATCACAAAAGCAGCTACAAGTGTCGGTTTGCTAAAGGGAAAGGAACATAACATTGAAGGTGCAGCAGGACCAGGTGTACCCAGTGGTTGCTTGCTTCATGGTTCTGCTTTCTAGTTGTTAGGAACTGTGATAGAACTCTAAACACAGAGGACTTTTTCTCGTTGGAACATTACCAAAATACATTGGAAACACTATTTAGAAAACATCTCCAGGTCAGCTGCCAGCATCCACAGCTGAGCCTTTCTTATGAAGGGCTAGCAAGCAAAACTTCTAACAGTAGTAGGAAGAAGGATTTAGTGGGGATTAAATGAAAGCAGACAAAACCAAAGTAAAAGCAACAAGAACGCAGTTAATTACCTTGCTGATAACAAAGCAGTAGAAACTGCAAGGTATTTTGCCAGCTGCAGGAGCAGCTAACAGTGTACTGATGTCACAGACTTCTGAGGAATTTGGGATATAGGAGAATGCTGTCATGGCGATAAATCTCAATTCTTCACCTTCCTTGTGAGAGTATAGGAGCATATTGCCACTGTTGGCACTTGTATTTAACAAAACAAACCACTACCGGCTCACTGTCACGACCACAGATGCTGGAAGCTGCAGCAGAATGACCACTGGTATGGGGGGGGAAAAAGACACAAAGCGGCTGGGGCTGGGAGACAAACAAAAGAACAACCAGATCATCTCTCCAACCACCTGCAACTAGAGGATTACAGGTAAAAGAAACAGACACAGAAAAGACCCCAAACCACTCCTGTTACGATATAATGTGTGGAAGAAAAGTGGCATGGATAAAATATTGGTAAGCATATCAGCTGTAAAAATTGGGCAGCACCATAGCAATAGCTTCTGCTTGTTGTTTTCTCTCCAAAAATACTCACATTTTTCAGGAATCCAGAAATAGAAAAGCCTGGTGGCTTTTTGTCTCTTCTGGGGGTCTTCTGCACTGCCCCTCTTGCTATCAAGTTTAGCCTATTAGATAAGAGGAATTTGGCAAGGATGGAGTTTTTATAATCTCGTCTATGCTCCCTTTCCCACAGAAAGGACCAGATGATCTTTCGAGTCCTTTCCAGACTGGGCTATTCTATGATATCACGTTATTTGGAATGGAGCAGAGATGCAAGAGATGACTTATGTTTCATGGCAATTCAACCAAAATTTTCTGTTCTTAATTCTATTCTAAATTTTATTTAACAGAGATGTTTCCACACTCAAGAGTAGTAAAGCTGTAACTAATCACACTTCAAATACTAGCACTCACTTTAACTCCTGCTGACAGTAGCAAAGATTTTGTTTATGTCCAAAGCAAAATGGCAAAAAGCCATTTACTAGTAATTTTAGCGAATTTTTATTAAAAACTTAAGTAATATGTGTTGTGGATTTTCAGACAGCAGACTTTCGTATGGCCAAGTTCTAGCTCCTTTAACATCTTAATCAGTGGTATGATACAAAGTTTGTACCTAGAGAAATTCCTTTGCTTGTAGAGCAGAACCTAGAATCATTAGGTGATTTTTAATTTCCCGTTACTCTAGAAACCTCTCCAAGAAATATATACTGGGATTATAGAACACTTGAAGCCTACACCACACAAGTCAGAGAGGGCACATGCTAAAGCTGGTTTCAAGAAGCAGCTTACAAACCAACCAGACCAATGAATCACACTACTCCACATACACTTCATTACAGCCTTCATAACGACGACTCCAGCTGCTGTGTGTAGAAAAATCAAGTGAGCCAGTGAGGCTCAGATTAAGAAACCCCCATCCGTCTCACCAGAGCCTGCGGGCTAGATGCCAAATGGTACTGGTTACTGCAGCCAGTCAGAATTCTGCTGCAGCTCCTTATTCTTATCAGTGATCTCACCCACCTAAATATCAAGTCAAGCAGCTTTATGTCTGAAGTCTCCAAGATCAAGTATTCTATCATTTGTGACTACAGTGAGAGTGCCAAGGCTCTGCAGACCAGAAGCAGATATGCAAATTCCAGGAATTTGCCTTATTCCCAACATGGAACATGTTGCAAGAAACACGATTCATGGCTGGATGACACCAAAGGGCTCTTCTGCTGAATCAAAAGGGGTTTTCTGCATCTAGTATAGATTTACTCGTCTTTTGGGGATGATAAACTATCAGAAGACAAATGGCTACCTGCTCTTTTCACAGTCTGAGAAGAAATTCGTGCAGCGCTCAAAGCATAGGTCTTGTCAGTGATTAACATCATTCAGGAAGACTCAAAAGGATAACTCATTTAACCTCTCTTTATAGAGAGGCAGGTTTGGTCCTGCTTCTAGTAGAAGTGTTGGAACCAATGACTTCGTGAAGTATTTGGACCATCAGAAAGAGGAGAGCAGTAGGAAAGGATAGTTTCTTTTTGATTACCTAGCAATCTCCAAGATGCTAATTTTACATTTCAGTTGGATGAATCAAGCAGAAACGATACTCTAGGAGGCCTGAACTGACAAAAGAGCAGACTAGTCCCAGGGAGGATGACCAAAGGATGGAGAAGAATGGAAACTTTGCTCTTTGGAAGGTTTGGAACTGGAAGCTAACCTGAAGACAACGCTGAGTATGTGAAAATATGTGCAAGAGCTCTTCCCAATGGAACACCCCAGGCTGCATGACTGTCACTGTTACTCACATTTTTTGGAAGCTACTAGATTGGGCCCATCAACTACAGGGAAAGAATCACCAATTAGAAAGTTTAAGTCCTATCAAGCGTTTAAGAAAATAACTGCCATTCATTTATATTGTGAAGTATTCCTTGGATTAACATATATGTAAGCCCATCTCCTATTGTGTATGTAATGAAATTGATTTGATGGCTCACAGCATTCAAGTTCCTTTGACTTCAAAGGGTGAAATAATGACCCTATTCAAATGTCTTCAGTGAGATGGTTTAACTGGGTAAGTTTCATTTAGTAACAGAGGTGGTCTAACTAAAGCTTTATAGAATGCCACCACTATTTCCATGACAACCTGTGTTTCTTTACTGAGGTCAGATCTGCAGCTTAAATTACTAGCTGCAGCTCTGAAAAGGTCACTCGGTAATGCAACATACTGTGGCCAAGGACCAGAGCCCCAGTTAATAGAAACTAAGTTTTCAAGCCTGCTGAGGCTGTGCTAGTAACTTCCGAACTGCTAAACAGCAGTATCTCATAATCCTTGCAGTGGTTTCTTTTAGAAAGAGCAGGAGGACTGAAGATGGTAAGATTATAAATTGGCTTCTTCAAAGGATACCATGGAAGGCACATTTTTGACTGCCAGTTATGCCACTGCATTTAACTTTCAGATACTGCAAAAGACCAAAGGAGTGCAAAACAAAAGTACATTCCCAGAAGGGAATGAGAACAGCAGCAATTACAAATAGCACCTCTCAGACTTGATGACAGAAAAAGATGGAGACAAATGCAGAGAGATAAGCATTGAGTATATTCTTTCAGCTTCGAAGGATGACTGTTAGGGCTTCATGAAGTAACTTCCTATGACACTGGCGAGTTGTCACAGCAATAGAGGTAGCAGTAACTTCTTTCTGACTGTGTCCTTCAACAGAGCAAGCGTACCGTCAGGCTAATGCAGTACAAACAAGCAGGAAGTTTCCTTCTGCCGCGGGAGAGGGTGAGAAGAGAGTTTGTCTCATGCTGGGTTAACCATCGATGAATAACTGGGACTGCAGTGACACAGACCTTCCTCAGGAACCGTACTATAGCCTCCATTTCAAGCATTCAGAAGAGAGGCCCGTTTGCATTCACTGATGTGACTCTCAGCAGATTCACCACCCCAGTTATGTGAAGCCAATTCCTTCCTCAGGTGTTAGAAAAGTAATCTGCAGTCAACAACTTCCTGTGGCTACCTTCTCTCCTCATCCTCAGGCTTTTCCACTAATGCACCTCAAATTGCTTCAGCAAACCACTGTGCATTTTAGAATGACTCCTCCTTCCTATACAAGATTAGCTAGTCTAGGAAAACTGACAATGGGGGAGGCTAAATGACTTCTAAGGCTTCTAGTCTTGAACACTTTAATTGCAAGGCCACAGTTCTTCCCATTAGAGTTATTAATCCCAGGGCATCACCAGGCAGATTCTGCACCAGCTCTCCATAGCCTGTTTTAAAAATTCTGCACTGGTAACTCTACAGCAGAGTGTATCTTACTAACAGCATCAGACGACACCAAAAGTTGTCAGCAGAGTCCAAAGAGCGGACTGTTACGGTATTACACCAGTACTGCAAAGGTCCTTTCAAACACACACATTATGTGAAAACTCCACGAGAAGCACAGTTAGTAGGTGTTAGAGATAGCAGTAGATATTTGGGTCAAAATATTTAGTCAAACAGAAGTGAAAAGGAAATCTCATCCTTAATTTTTCACACCATATAGTACAAGGCACAGAGAGACAAATGCATTTCATGGTTCAGGGGCAAAGTCCTGCCCACGCCATTACTCACTTTGTATTGGGAGACTTCCACTCATCTCTCACTGGCTGATCAAGCAGGGACATCATGGAGTAATCATCCAGCATGAGACCATCAGGGTCATCTGTCTGACCTGGGAGTTTCCCAAGAGGAAAGTCTTTCCATCGTACTTCATCTGGGTAAAAACAGTACATAAACAAGAAATCTGAGCTCCCCAGAAAGATTTTCAAAAAACAAGATCCCCACAAGTCCACAAATACTGCCTCATGCAACTCAGCCATTCAGCAAAAATGAACAAGCCCAGGTACTCAGCAAAAAAAGTCTGAACTATAGTTCTAACTAATTTTATTTCTAACCTAACCATCTCTTCCAAAGAAAGTCATTGTAGTATGTGAGACATCAGGGACACATCGGGAATCACCTAACATCACACAGACTACACAGTGCAGCTCATCCAAACCACTGTGAGACAGTGTCCATTAAACGAAACCCCACAGTACTGTAGAGCAAGCCTTCATATCTACCTTCCTCTTTTAAGCATACTTTCATTTGAAACATACTCGTTGACTTACATACATTAATCTTTAAAAATTACTCTGCATACTTCTGTAAACAGAAAGGGCCATTTGTACACATACAAAGACAAAAACCACCACTTTTGCATCCAGTAGCTCATTCCTCCAGTGAGACTCAGCATCAGCTTCTCAACAACTCACTGAGAGTAGCAGCTGCACAGCAACAGTGACCAAAGAAGAACTGAAGCCACAGAAGTAGAGCAGCGTAAGGCTGGGGAAGCCAATTAACCAATAAAGCAATTCTGGTCAGACAGGTGGGCTGGGATGAGATGGCAAAGAAAAAGAATATGACATTGTCTTGGAAATTCTGCTATTTGTTTTTACGAGCACCTATTGCTGTTTCCTCTCCATGACTTCACATTTGTTAAATTCGGCTTCCAATGGGGACAAGAAACTGCACAATGGGAAACCATCACAACTGATAACGTCAGTGAGTCCATTCCTTTATACTGTGGTGCCAAAATTTCAAAGGCAGTTCCCAACAGGGAAATCCCCATTTAAATTTCATTCTTATTTTACATCTAACTAAATTAAAGATACAAATTGCTACGTGTCATTGTTTTGACAATAAGATTTCTTAAGCCTATGTGCTTTCTTGATACCAGAACACTTATTTCTGGAGTGCTTACTAGCAGCTCAGCAAAGACCAGCAGACAGAAGCCTTCAGAAGATAAGGCACTCCACTCCAAAGAGCCAGCAATAATTACACACGACTTGAGACCCCTGCTAATCATGTACAACTTGGCCATTTCCTTCCCTTTGCGTGAAATTGATTTGTTTTGTGTACCTGGTATCTGCTCAAAAACCTAAGCACTGCCCTAAAGAATGAGTGGATTTGTTTGTTTTAACTTTTTTACCATTCTTGGGCATTTAACAGAACAAACCCAAAAAACCTTGACATAGGATAGAGCTTTCCAACTGTTGTAATTTTACAATTAAAAAAGGGGCAGAAATAGCATTTGGTAACAGCCAACGCAGCTGTAAGTCAAATTACCATTAAATATATATTTAACAGGCTAAGCCCTCTCTCTGGGGAACAACCTAGTAAATAGTTGATATACCACATGTAGTCATAGGTTTGCACATACCTGCTGGCTATAGTTTCAAATTGTTTGAGGATGGTAAACACACAGACGTTATTCAAACAGAAATTAAGTTCACCCATAAACAACTACATAAACAGAATCTTCACAAAAATCAGGTGGTTCAGGACACGATGCACATTCCTTCAGTGAAAGCTTTGCTTGATCTGAACCAAAGCCACTGAAGCAGAGGAAAATTTTGCTCAGCTCTTAACAAGCTGTTCACATCAGCCAACCTGCTTAGGCAGGGTTTTTGGTTTTTGTTTTTTTTTTTTACTCAGGAAAATTTCCCTGAGTAGGGTACAAGAGTTCATTGTCTTTTAATGCCTGCTTTTCTTCCTTTAAATATCACTTTGCCTCCAACTCCTCTCTGCCGACCTCCTCCTCCTGTCTTCAAGTCCCTCCATAAATCACTCATGCAAAATCTCCTTAGCTACAGAACCCTCTACCCCAACAAGTAAGTATAGCTACCATCATAAAGCTAACAAAACACTGGATATACTGGGTTTTACCTCTAAAAACTGCAAAGCCTTGCTCCTTTCTTTTGCTTGCCACCATGTCATAACAGCAATTTTCCTGGAGCATGGAACTTAGGAGCATATGACTGGTGCTTTCCAGCACAGCTAAACTGTGCTTTCAAATACCCCCAAGTCTGACAAACAGAAGTCAAAGAAACACCCATATTTTCTTTGCCATTCACAGCTGGCATATATATGCTGCCCTATCAATTGAATACACTGAAATTTTAAACAGTTTGGAAAAGCCTGACAAAAAAATCCAATGAGGCAGTAACAACACGCTCCTGGAAAAAGCACTCAGTATTTTAAGAGTTTAAGAGAGATGACTCCTGCACATTAACAGAAGACGGGGGGGAAAAAAAAAAAAAAAAAAGTTTTCACTGATTTGGTGTTTAGATGACTTTGAAGCACACTTCAATTCTGGCCAGGCCCAGAAAGCTGAGATGCCTTTGCATTTCAATTAACATTTGCCAGTGACAAAGACTGTCTTACAAAATAATTTTTTACCTGCAGCGATCTGCCAGGCAGACCCTTGCAGCGCTGCCCTTTTCTCAGCAATAGCCACCATGTTACCAGAATGAGCAAGTCCTTCCAAAGGATTTGTTTCAGTTACCATCTCTTCTTCCTCCTCCTCCACCTCCTCTGCACCATCATCTCTCTCCAGCGCATCATCTTGTTTCTCTACAGCCTGCCCTTGATTTTTAACTTGATTTTCTTGCTTGGCCCTCCACTGTAAGCTCTCTATAGTGTAAATTGGCTGTTCACTGCAGTCTGAAGAGAGGCCTGGACTGGACAAAGGGCCACCCCCTTCCGTGTAAACAGAAGCGAGATAGAGAAGGTTCTTCCGCGAAGAACGTGGCAAGCGAGGTCTCATGATTGTAAGGATCCTAGAAAGGAAAAGGGCAATGTAAAAGTCTGAAAAGCAAAAAAGATTCCAGATAAAGGCTTATCAAACTGAGCAGCCTTTTACGTGTGAGTTTCCTCCAGGACATCTCGCTCATTATCTCCTCTAACAGGCAAATCTGATTGTTCCCTGATGGGTGGATGCTGGAATACTCCCTCTTCGTGATTAAAATTAAGGACTTGGGATACTTCTAACTGAATTCCTGCTTTGTCGTTTTCATGTGAAAAAGCTACCACCTGTGCTAAATTCAGATCTCCTGTATAAGCAGTCACATCTCTTCTACCAAGTCACTTTTCTTCTGACCATGTTGCTTCTTTAATACCTCCCCAGATAATCTCCACTTTTCATCTCCTCCTTCTCCTTGTAGAATCAATGGGGAGCTGAGCAGCAACAAGCAGGGCCTCATATACACCTGCCACAACTTCCACTAGATGCAAAGGTAGGGAAGGGAACACAGCTATAACTCAGCATAGCAAGGGAGCTGGCCAAAGCTGTTACTGAGCACTGTTTGCTGTCCCTTTTCTAGGTCACAGGATCAAACTTACAGCTGAAGAAGGTGTGGGGTTGCCCAGCAGGGAGCTTCCAAGCAATTATCAGTCAGTCTTATCCAATGCAAAGGAACTTTATGGAGGAACAGCTCCTTCACGGACACCTGTTTGTTGCAGTGTTGTCTTTTCTTCCCTTCAAAGAAGATAATGAAAACAACAAGGTGCTCAAAACTCATTACAGATAGGCCCTTCATCCCTTTGCATTTTTACTGGAACGCTCATCCTCGAATAAGCTGGCATTCCAGTCCAAGTCCAAGACCAGGCATACTGACCAAATACATTGAGGTTGCTACAAGGGACTTGCCAACGCACTGAGAGCTAGCTTAGCTCCACAAGACACGACCAGCGAGGTGCAGACGTTCCCAAGCTGGTTCTGTGCCTGCCATCCCAGACAGGAATGCCACAAGATGCGTTTGTATGGTATTGTCCGAAAGAAATGCAGTACACTGCTTCCGGGACCCAAGATCATTCCAGATACGCTGACTGAAAGCATCAAACGCTAACCCGTGACTGCCACAGATGCTGGCAAAATCTTGGTGCAGACTGAGCCAGACTGGGAGAGGACAGAGAGGTGGCAAAATTAATCAGCTGGAAACCTCCTCAGGGATACACTATATCGCAGTATACAAGTCCTGTTAACAGAATTCCTGAGACACACTTTGAATAACTAAAGCTCTTCTGTCTCTGGAGTGAAACATACAGCTTGCCAATTCTAAGGAGTTAGGGTGTAAGTTCAGAAGGCATGAAAATCCTGTGATAGGATTAAAAAAAGGACAGCAGGACTATATAATGATCTTGAAAAGGCAGGCTTCTGTTAAGTGAGGAAACAGTTGGGAACAGGGAACTCGTAACAGGTTGCATACGACATCTTTATTTGTTATTTCCTACAAGTACTAGTAATCTGGAAAAATTAGCACTTAAGGGCCTGATCTTTTCATGGGAGAGATTGGCTTTTCCTATCTTGAGGAGACCGTAGCAAAGTCGCCAATAACAATTTCAACTTTTTGCTAAGAAATGCATGACTTACATAAGCTGCAGGTTGACAAGTGTAAGAAATGAACAATAAAAGCTCTACATTCACATGACAAAATGTAATAGTTAGGCTATTGCACATTCCATTTAAAGGTCACACCACTCTCCCAGTTTTCGCAATAGTACAGAAGAGACTTACAGACAGAAATTCCAGATATACTCACCAGCATTTACTTTGGCAATGCCAGTCAGCATCTCAGAAATCCAGTTGATCAAGAACTGAGGCCGCAGTTCTGAACAGTCAGAACATTCCTTCAACTCCATAAACATTTTCTCTATTAGGATCTGTGTAAAACTTCGGGAAAGGAGGCCTGTCAGCAAAGGCTGCCAAAAGCAGTAAAATGTCTGAGGAATTTTGAACTGCCATACTTCTTTATTTGCTGCAATAAAAAGAAAAAAAAAAGACAAAAAAAAAAAAGACAACCAAAAAATCACTGTGTTGTAATTTTTCATGAACC
>JANZLP010000031.1:26254741-26265881 GCA_026930925.1 Chelictinia riocourii | reverse complement strand
TTCTACGGTTCTCCTGCACATTATTGCTTTTTATCACGCTGGAAAGAGATTGCATAAATTGGACCCAAACCTGGAGGTAAGTGAAGTCAGACAGGTCCCTGCTGGAAGGGGAAGGACCTGGGAACTGGAAGAAGGAGGAGAGAAAGTCTTTCTTAGGAGCAAGGGCATGTTAGTGCTCTACTGCTTAATGAGATTGATAGTGAAGGTTTGGCTGAGTCACGGTCTTTAATAAACGCCAGCACTGGTGGTGTGAAGAGGTTAGGTGGGGAGGAAGGCTCTGCCTGCTTGCTCTCCTCCGCGCTCTCGGCCGAGCACTTCCCTCCGCGGTTTGCGCGCTCGCTCCGGATGCGGCCGTGCTTCACCGCTGCTAATTTCGTTCTGCGGGCTGGAAAAGCCATTTGAGGTTGAAAACCCCAGACATGGGTCAAAATTTTAGCTAGTACCACTCCAAAACAGGATCAAAGAACATTTCCTTGCTGCACACAGGCTGCTGCCTACACATGCCCTGTGAAATAGGGTGCAAGTGCACAGCAGTCCAACACGCCTCTTCCCATGTAGTTCTTATTTAACGCATGCCGACACACCGTCCCTATGCCCTGTGCTGGGCAGCATCCGTGCCGGTGCGGGCACGGACCCCTGAGGGGATGCTACAGGGCTTGCTGGGCTGCTCCGTGTGGAGTCTCCCGGTCGGAGGAGCAGCCAGGTCAAGGTCAGTCTCCACTGCCACCGAGATGGCCCCTGCCGTGGGGTAGTCCCCATGAAAGCATAACATCACCTTAGCAGGACAGCCTCCAAGAGGGAATTGGTGAGTGGAAAACAGAACCACTATAAAAGTTGGACTCCCCAAAGAAATAAGAATTCATAAAGGGAAACGCATGGTTGAAGCTGAAGAGAAACATTAGCTGTACCTGAGTTAGGTTTGCATTGTAAAGCAGCTCCGACCCCTGATTTTCCATGAGCTTTTACCAACGTTACCACCCACCGTGCTCAGGACGTAAGAGCCGAGGGGGAAGCACACGAACCGTCAGACCGGCACTCGCAGTTCCCAGAGCTGGGCAGAAGCGTGGTTGCAGGCAACAAAGCCATAAATATTGAAGTGAAATAATTACCCCACTCATTTCTGGCTTAAACAGCCAGGGAGGAACAGAACCAGTTTCACCAGTGACCAACCCAGGCATAGGTGGAGCAGCCTGTAACTGCTCTGGGCTGTGCAATATTTGGGAAGGAGGAGTGGAACAAAACTCTAAAGCTGTTTAAGCTGGCACACTCTGCAGTTCTTCCATATTCTGCAAACTTACATGCTGCTTAATTCTGCAGATCATTGCAGAATAAGTCAGAGGAAAACATTTGGGCCTTTGCTTTCCAGTAGTCATGCTGAAATCCTGTGAAATTGCCAACCTCAAAGCAGACAAGAAGTTTGATCACAAAACTTTGTTCCGACGTTGGATTTTTGACGTCAGTACTGAGCTGTGCTGCTTTTTAGGGTTCATACCCTCCGTTGCTTTAGGCACCTGGAAATACAGCCTGCTAAGTACCTTGCAGGAGGATGTTTGGGAGCCACTGCAGCAGGGAAATCCAGATTTTCAAGTCCAGGGGAAGTGGCTCCCTGAAAGCCACCAGGTCTGGACAAGGATTAAGCAGGTTCTGGGCTTTACTGGGGAACTAGCACAACTTTCCTCTTGCTACTGGCCGGTCCTTTAGACACTGAAAAACCATCCTTCCCACCCCCATAGACCCTGCAGGTCTGGACTTGCCTTGCAAAGCTATGGATCTATCTTAAAATTCCCGGGGCTCTGATGCCTACTGTATTAAAGTGCATCCTTGGACATCTGTGCCCTTGGCTGCTTTGGGCAGCCTGAGACTCCTGAACTTTGCATGGATAAGGACGGATCATTACCTGCAAGCGTCACAGCAGAGACAGCCTGAGACCAGGGAGAAAATGGACAAGGGCTGCTTTTAATTGAAAGATTTAAGGTGCTATGCAAATCCCACTTCCCAGTCCTGTGCCTGTCATGCCTATTTTGCAGCACTGCAAGGAGGTGCCAGTGCTTTGGTGGCTCCCCAGGGAAAATGCCACTGGAGGAGGGCAGGGAACACAGCTCAGTAGGAGCCCCATAACTGTACAACCAAAGGAAAGCTGCAAGAAGATAAACAGCCCCCAATATAAGCTGAATATTGAGGGGATAGGGGGAATAGCAACAGCAATGACTTTTGGATGATGCCTATTTTTTTTCCAGCCACGTTGCAAATATTTCATGCTTCAGCCCATGGCAGTACGGAAAGCAGCAGCATGCCGGCTAGGGAAAAGGTGCTCAGAGGATGCTCCAGCTCTTCTTTTAGTGACAGCCAATGTGTCATTAGTCCCAGGTTTGTTTTTTTAACTAGGAGGACAAAGTCCTGCAGATCCCACGCTATGTTGCAGAGGCATAAGAGAGACCGACATCCTCCCAGTACCCTCGGCCAGCCCATACTCAGTACGTGTGACTGCTGCAGTCGGAGCTGGGACTCTTCCCGAGGGATCTCCTGAAGCACATCCATAGCAATGACAGATGTTACCCTGCTCGCAAGCGCGATTCATTTTTGTGATATCCTATTTCTGCTGGGGCCTGTGATAAATGCAGTCCATTCCTTTATTAAGAAAAGTGTCATCTCTTAAAGGTGAGATGTGCTGCTGTAACCAACGTCGGACGAGGAGCTCCTAACACACCGCTGCTGTGAGCCCTGTCTTTCGTCTCTGGCACCGGCAGTTTTGTCATACTGGGGGAAGAGGCAATTCCTCCTTGGGTGCTCCTGCCTCTGGAGACCAGCTGGGAGCATTTCAGCTTCCTTCTATTCTTGCACATGCGGCAAAACACAGACGTGATGCCCTTCCATCGAGTCCTTTACAACCTCTGCCTCCAACGCGGCCTCATTCAAACCATTCCCAGCTGCTAAAAGCCTCCTACATTTTGCCCATATCACTTATTTTCTTCTCCTCCACTGCTCCTGTAGTAGCTCAGCCTCTTTATCCTGCTCTGTCTCTCCTTAGTCCTCTTTTTGTGCAGGATTTTATGGCAAGAGCCTCTTCTGCTCCACCAGCCCCTGGCCTGGCACCGATAACCCCTTGGCTTTCCCAGCAACAGGAGATCTACTTCCACATTGTTTCTCTCCTTCCTTCATTCCAAGGTTTTATTCCCACCAAATTTGTGGGGAAGTGGCGATGCCAAACGATTTGAGGGCGGGCTCTCTCAGCCAAATAAGAGCCAATGCCACTTGGGTAGCTCCATACCTCTGATTGACATTCCTTCTCCTAGAGCCCAGCTGGAGGTTGAAAAAAAGCAACTCTTCAGTTTTCATTATTCTCAGCAAATGCCTGGGTGTTTCCCACTCTGCTATTTCTCCTGGGCTCTCCTGGCCACCACAGCTCCTGCAGGAAGAGGGAACAACGGGAGGAAAGTGTGTGTGCCTTTAGAGAGCGAACAGCAAGGGGCAAATCCTGGTGCTGTGGGGGGATCCCTCTCCTCTGACACCCCGGAGCTCTCGGTATAAAGCCCTGGTTATGGAAATTCATCCAGAAAGGCCTTTAATAGCATTTCTCAAGCACTGTAGAACGGTCTCCAGGGCTTGAAAAAGGATGGCTGTGGTGGGAGGTGAATCAACTCCTTCCAAGAAACATCCGGAACTGCCGATGTCGGCAGCAGGGGCTGCTTTCAGCTGTTCCAGGCGAGACCCTGGTGCCCGGGCTGGGGAACTTTCATCACTTGGCCAAAAATAAGTCTATTTATCTGCAAAGGAATTTGACAGGCTGAGTTCAAAAGTTTAATAGCAAACCAGGATTTTTACAGTTTCTTTTTTTTTGTTGGTATGCAATGTTAATTCCAAGTGATTTCAATTAATGGCATATTCTGAGATAAAGCTAAATTTTTGTGCACTCTGTGTCATTTTATATTGGGTTTGGGGAGGGGGGTTGGTAGTCAGGGAGAGGCTTGCAGGGGTGGCTCCCCTGAGAAGCTGCTAGAAGTTTCCCTGGCTCCAAATCAGACCCACCTCTGGCCAAGGCCGAGCCCACCAGCGATGGTAGTAATGCCTCTGGGAGAACAGATTTAAAAAGGGGAACCTGCGGCAGAGAAGGGAATGGGATGTGAGAGGAGCCCCTCTGCAGATCCCGAGGTCAGTGAGGAAGGAGGGAGAGGAGGTGTGCCAGAGGAGGGGATGCCCCTGCAGCCCGTGGGGAGACCGCAGGCTGTCCCCCCCCAGCCCATGGAGGGGAGCGGGGGAGCAGATGCCCACCTGCACACCTTGTCTCTGCCGCTCCTTCCTCCTCAGGGGCAGGACTCCTCACTCTTCCCCTGCTCCAGCGTGGGGTCCCTCCCATGGGAGACAGTTCTCCATGAACTTCTCTGGCATGAGTCCTTCCCACGGGCTGCAGTTCTTCATGAACCGCTCCAGCATGCATCCCTTCCACGGGCTGCAGTCCTTCAGGCACAGACTGCTCCAGCGTGGGCTTTCCCATGGAGCCACGGCCATCTTGAGGGGGGCATCCAACAGCTCTGCTGTGGGATCCTCCTGGAAGTGTTGTGCTTTGTGAAGTCTTGGTTTGGTCCTCTGGCATGTAGATTTGCACCTTTGCCTTCCGAAGGCAAAAGAAGTTATTTCTAAAAACATCCAGACAATTAATCAAATTTCTGATTCTTAGCTGTTTGAGACACCTTCTATCCCTAAAAATCTTTTCTTCTTATCAAGCTTTTTTGATAGGCATGTGAAACAGGGAATTCTTTTTTTGACTTTGTGTAGAATTCATTGGATAGAGCCTTGAGCCATGACTAGTGCCTCTGACTGGAAAGCCTGTCTTTGAGTTTCTGTGGATGTTTCTTCATTTTCCATGTGAAAATTTTTCGTGCCATATTTGACCTTCAGTGGCACATCACTGTATAAAACAAGTGCAAAAGAAAAACTTTCTTTTCCTTCAGTTCCACCCTTTACATGCATGAAAAAGAAGCTGTATATCGAGTACACTGAGCATATCAGATACACAAAATGAGGTAGCCGACACCTTTCCACATCTTGAATGTGCCTGATATTCCTTTGTTGACCAGCACTCATCGAGAATCCAGGATATCTAGGCACCTTCATGTCCTCTCCCTGAAAGAATCCAAACTCTATCATTTCCTGTGAGATTTAACCATGAGAGTCAAACCAAACCATGTCTTCAGTGCTCCCTGCCACATAGCTTGTCAGCTCCCCACTCTGCATTTGGGAATCCCTTTCTGAAGATTTTGCCTCCTGTAATAGATTTTATGATGAATTTTCTTACCAGAGATATGGCTGCCTATTCTACTACAGATGTTGGGGCTCAATCCAAAGGTTTTATATATCTAGTCTTTGCCCTTTTATATATACACACAGAAATATATCTTTATATATCCATATATCACTATTTATATACAATCTATACTATAGGTGTGTGATATTACACACCAAGCTATATGTAAAAAGGCAGATATTTATAAAGACATTAATTTATAATTGCAGGTACAGCTGTAGATTTATATTTATGTGTAAGGTATATCTAGAGGGTTTTATTTACATCTAAGTATCTATCTTCACTAACTGTAAGATTTCGCATATAGCCATATTATGCTGAAGGAGACATCAACAACATGCATACACCTTGGAAAGGAAGTGTAAAATTAATGTGCATCTTATAGTGATGGGCTACCTGCCACTTCAGTTCCTCTCAGAACAGCCAGGCCAGCAGGGACAGAAGCTCGACTGACAGCATTGGAGAGTGGCAGCAGAAAGCTGTAAATTATCACTGGTAGAAAGGAGACTGTATATTTGTGTATACATCATTGTGTCCTAAAGCACTGGGAAATACGACAATTGGTTTGCTGCTTATCCATTTTCTTTGCTGCATCTCTGATGTAATAATCAGTTGTGCAATTTAGGCTTTTAAAACTCAATAAATATGTGTTCGGCACAAAAAAAAAAAAAAGGACCCATCAATTCCTCTAACACAGGCCTTTGTTAGCTATGTGCTGTGACACAGATCTTATAGACTGGAATTTTTTTGCTCAAAACTACTGGAGGAAGTAAGGTAGTATTCTTTCATTTTCATGTCATTTTTCATTATTAAATTGAACAAGTAGGAATTGCAAAGCTGAGCAGATGGTTTCAGGGCACCCAGAGAGTAGCTTGTCTTTTGGACAGAAAGAAAGTTAGGCTATGGAAAGTATTAATTAACACTTATCATTTGTGGGAGTTCTCAGCAGTTGACATTGAAAAGATCATTATTCTTCCACATAACATTTTTTTTAAAACGTTATTTTAAAGTTAACAGTAAATTTGTCAGTCTCCAGTGTAAATCAAATGGAAGTAGCTGTCATCAAATGATGGACAGTACCACTGGAAGTCTTCTCTATAGTGACAGCAAAACAAGATAACGTGGTATGGACATGTATGACTGTGAGGGTGATCAGAGTTTTGGAAGGTTATAGGGGGAAAAAGACAATATCTTTTTCCCCACATCCATGTGCTTGCATCAGAGATGATCTGATTTTTCTAGAGCCAGGCTCTATTCCTTGGAAAAATGCATTTATGATGGAGTTTACTGTGCAAGTCAGAAGTAGGGACACTGGAAGTGCATCCTTCTCCAGCTACCCTCTCTTTCAGACACTATCTTCCACAGACTTCACAGCAGTTTTCTATGAAGTAGAAGGAAGAGTAAAGGAGGTAAATATTCATTTGCTGTAATACTTTAAAGAAAGAATGGAAAACAGTAAAGCCCCTTTTATAGTGTAACATTTTCCCAGTAGAGGAAAGAAAATACTTTGAAAATTAAAAAATCATGAATGAATATTTAACATACATAAACATATAGAAGTCTATAAAATCTGTAACAGCTGTTTCAGATAAGATTTGTAACAGCCACTTAGTTTTTCACAAGTGTGATAAAGTCTTCTGACAGAAGAAACATAATTCAATGAGTTAGTAAAACTCAACAAAGTGACTATTCCATTTAGGTCACAATGATATTTTCAAGCACATAAACTTTCCCTGTGTTCAGGGGGCAGCTCTTACAAAACAAACTACATTCATAAATACTGCTATGGGAATGAAGGGGGTGTGAAACAAAACCTGAAGTTTATTAAGATTGAAGTTGGCGAATGCTCACTTTTATTTTCCCTTGTGCTAATATCTTTCAAAAGTAAAGAGTACAGAAGGGGATTCTCCACAGTCTTTAGGGCAAAGATGCTGCTGAACTCTGGCTCGTGCTGACTCCCTGGGGTAGAACATCTCCAGCCCTCTGCGCATACATATATTGCTTTATTATGAGTGAGCTGTTTTCAGAGTATGTCGTGTTACTGGATACCTTTCCTTATTTTCTTCCCCTTTTCCTCTACAGCCCCCAAAGTCGGGGGAAGACGAATGTTGACTTCTTTGCCTAAAATCAGCTGGTGCTTCAATACAGGCTTCCATTCAGGCAAACTTTTATTTGGTGGGCTCGCACACAAGCTGCCTGGGCACTCTTCTCGCTTCTCTTCTGGAGACGGCAGATGGCTGAAGTGGGAAGCTACTACAGTTAGTCTGACTACTTGAGTAAATGTGTATAACCACACTTATGAGCTGGTGCAGCTTTCTTGTATAGACAATAACTTATTCCTACCCCACTTGCTTTGCCTTCTTTAAGCTCTGCCAACTGCACTGGGTTTGTAACTTTTGTTGGAAGGCAGTCTGTAGAAGAAACAATTTAAAAGCTTAATCCACACTTGGAGTTAAACTAGC
This sequence comes from Chelictinia riocourii, assembly GCA_026930925.1. Taxonomy (NCBI): domain Eukaryota; kingdom Metazoa; phylum Chordata; class Aves; order Accipitriformes; family Accipitridae; genus Chelictinia; species Chelictinia riocourii. Next base: position 26,258,117 of record JANZLP010000031.1, on the reverse strand, counting down.
TTCGGCACATCAAGTTGATAGTAAAAATTTAGTTAAGCTGGCACAGCTTTGGAGTGGTTAAAACTGCAACACTTGGCTCTGGAGTGAAAACGAGAGATGAACATAATCAATATAGAAGTTGTGCCTTGCTAATGCACAAGTTGTACCAAAGCCTCTTTTTTTATTGCTCTTTCCTTCCCCATACACTTCAGGTAATCCAAAACGTGGAGGAAGATAAGGTGGCTGAATCCTGACTTTTGTAATGTTGGTCTGACCAGTTGCCTTTTCCCCACCCCTTTTCCTCACTTTTACAACATAGGGTCTAAGTATTGCTCTCTGCTCCGGCAGGTATCTGGCCGGGCAGCCTTTCTGACCCACCAAACTGCTCACTAGGATCCCATAAATGGGCAATAACTGCAGCTCCCTGGCTGAACTGGGTGCTACTGGTCAGCAGCAAGACAGGTCTGTACTGGTGCGTGGTTCCCATCCCAGTCCTCTGGTGCCAGCCTTGGCGGCCGCTGCACCAGTGCAGCTGGTGGTGGGAAGCCCATTTGCCTAGAATGGGTGAGAGCTGAGCCAGGTGGCTTCTCTTGAAGGGCCTTGGGAAGAGAAGTTTGGGCTGAAAAAAGGTAGTTTTTAGGTTATATGTTGGAAAGCAGTCCTTGTACTTTGTGTGTTCTTCAAGGTGGTGTGGAAGCACGGAGCAGGAGACGAAGTAATCCTTCTCAAAGTGGAGCCACTAATAAAGTGATGGTGTTAGTGCCTTCTTGTGAGAAGAGGATTTCCCTTATTGCAAAGAAAAAGTAGCTGTGTACTTTGTTCTGATGCCTATGCCTTTACCTGTGGCAAAAGCAAAGCAATAATGTGCATCAGCTAGGTGCCTGTTTATGTAGGTGGTGGCTCAAGCACTTTTTTTTTTTTTCCAGGTGGGATTTTGTAATGTTTTTCATCATTTATCTGTATCAGATTTGTTTAAATTTCTCAAGTTCTGTTCTGGAGGGTACTTCAACCTCTGGACTACAGGTTATTTTAATTTGAAGCAGGGCCCGAAAAGGGAGGAACCATCCTGTTACTCGTAGTTCAGTTAGAAATCCCTGATCTTCAGCTTCTTAAGTCGCATGCTCCAGCCAATTCTATTACAATTTACCTAAGCAATGGATTCAATAAATGAGGTAAATATCCTTGACTGAAATTGTACTTGCACTTTACTAAGCCTTTAAAGTGCTTTTTGGAGTCCCTGCCTTACAGAACACACTCTCTCAGCTGTAGTTGCTAGAAGCCGAACAACGCACGGTGTCAGAAAACAGTATTTTAAAATGCTGAGCTTGTTATCTGGGAATAAAACCATTAAGTCCATGAATTTTGAGTTGGAAGGAGGAGAAATGATCTGTGTAAGTGTTATGGGGAATGGCTGTTCTTTAGGTACCTCACTAACTATAATGAAGGAAACAACCCCTTTTACCAAGTCACTGAAGTTGGATGTTTTCCAGACTGGGTCAGCTTAGAACATTTCCGACTGCTGTTGTAAGTCTAATAGGGAATTATACGGGTCCAGGTTTTCACTGTGCCCCTGTTCGTTTCATTGTTTTGCTGAAGCAATAGTGAATCGTGATAATGCGCAACGTGAAACCCAGGATCAGCAAGGCTGAAACCGAAGCCCGTTAGTCCTCGAACGGAAGGGATGGTGCCATCCTGCAGGACTGTAACGCTGTCCGGCTGACTGGGTAACGGTATTGGCACAGGTTTGGTTGCAGGAAAGTAGACTCCTGGGAATGTATTCTTGATTGCTTCCCCAAGGACTGTTTTTTTCATCATTTGGAATGGAAGTTGGGGAATCCTATTCCCTCCTCTTAGAACTCTTCTATTTTAAATAAGTCTTTAATGGAAAATAAAATACAAACCATAAGAAGCAATCTGTGAACTGAACATACCTGTCCCATGATGGAGTTAAAGGACTAAAGCCACCATCTTTTGCAGTGTTCTGAAAAAAACAGCTGAGTACTATGATTTTTTTGAAAGAGGTATATCAGCTACTTGACTCCAATAATCAGTTTAGGATAGAGGACCAAAAGTGGAAAGATGCATCTGAACTACAGAAACAGAATATATTAAGAAAATGTCTATTTGTTCTTTGCAATACCTATAATGATAGATGACTGGCTTAAACACATTTTTCTTTTCCCTTAAGAACTAAAGACAATGCCCCAAAATAAAGGTTTTTGTCTTTATATGTTTTATGAAGGACTCTGCAATTACCAGAGATAATTGTTCTAAGCTTTTAAGTATCTGCAGTCCTCTGTGTAGATCTTCTGTAGTTTCCAAACACTATTGAATTCCACATTGCAACTCCAGAATGTGGGTTTATTTCCATAGCTATTGTATATTCTTTGAATTTAAAAGCAATGTTATCTTCCTGGTAGCTCAAATGACACAGAGTCACAAAGGGCTGAAATGAAATGCCACACAGCAGGCCAGGACCACAACTGAGACTAGAGCTAAGGTTTTTGGTGTTATTGGTAAAGGTCTAGTTACAAGTTCATTATGCCCTCAAGATATGTTTTTAAACTGCACCTCTGATCCTGTTTCAAGTACTATCTGCCTTTGTTTTTTGGTTGTTTTTTTTTTCCTCGATGTCTCAAATTCTTTATTTTCTCTTCCCACTGTCAAGCAATTAATTGTGAACTCTGAACAAATACATATTGTAGGGGTGGATTACAGTGGAGATAGAGGAACAGTCTGCCATAGGTTGCTTTTTGGAAAGGCAGATTTATTATAGATATAAAACTACTTTGCAACTTTTAACAGAAGGACATTTAGAAGGAAAGCTGAAGTGATTAATTATTGCACAGTAGACAGTTAAATATTTATTAAATACAGGGGATGCATACTGCAGTGAACCAACTAATATGCACAAGAATTGAGTTTATTATCATTATGGCAATAACTGCATGCTTAAATGGAGCTAGGCAACTTGCAAGTATTTAAGATGCCTGTTCCGATCAGATGTGTAAAGCACAAGAAAAGAATATAGCTAAACATCTGCCTAGGTGATTTTGAAAATTCCTGTACATCCAGCTGAGCAACAGCAAGATGTCTTTAAGTCTACTAAACACCCTTAACTCTCCCAGTCTCAGGGGGAACTGCTGCACAGCTGCAGAGAAACATCTGCCACAATAGTCTTCAGCAAATAAAACTCAGATGAACATAAGCTGGCAATAAAACAGTCCAATACTTTTGCAAAATCTTTTCTGACTCAGTATTAGGGACAGAAACCGGCTGTTAGCATGACGTAGCGGGAGGCAGCGAGAAACAGCGACCCTTTGGCCGGCTCCGGTGAAAGGAACGGGGCTATCAGGTCTACCTCCAGGCGCAGCAAATTTGACTAAGTCCCGCCGCA
>JANZLP010000031.1:23046825-23058297 GCA_026930925.1 Chelictinia riocourii | reverse complement strand
AGTCCCGCTCATATTGCACTCATCATTTACTTTAAAATATATCATATGAAAATTAAATGCACCTCTCAAACCTGCTGTTATTCTTCATTCCACTTTTTTTCTCTGGGTGTGACCACATTCATTATAGTAACGGTGGGCTGCCATTCATAACTTTCCGTGTCTTTTGTGTCCAGTGAACTAGAAATAGCTCAACCCAGTTGATCTGACCTACTGAACAGGTGCCTTTACCATGACCAGCGGCTAACAGAGCACATTAAATATTATTTTGAGTCATTAAATGCAGAAATCTGCAGTATATTCAAGCTGATATACTTCAGGCCAGATTTACTATTCAGGTAAATAGGTATAATCCTGTCTTCAAAGACTGAGTAATTTGCAAGGAAACTAGGGCTCCGGTAGAATTTACAGATTTTGGGAATGGTGCTGTCTTACCCATTCTGATTCACCCTCTTAGGTCGAAGGCTCCTGTGCCATGTGAAAACTGCACAGAGACTGGCAGAGCCTCCAGCTCTTACACAGAAACCCTCTCAAATTCCATAGAAGCAGGGAAAGACATCCTCACTTAAGCCCTAACTTTCAAGCTCCTAACTGTAGACATCCTGCTCTCAAGAGCAGTTTCTACAGGAGCAGTGCCTATAAATCTCACAGAAGCCACGACTGGTGCTTTATTGCTCCCAAACACCTCATAGTCAGGAGTAAGAGAACAAAAATTTCAGCTCTTCTGAAACAAAGTGCTTAATGCCACTGTTAAATTCTGCAGAATTAGAATGGTTGCTGAAATTTTTATGTTTCATGCTTTTCACTGGCAAAGATGACCCTCACCCACAGTTAACAAACAAATGCACCTTGTTCAAGTAACTTCAGAAAACAGTCTCTAAAAAAAACCCCAATTGCTAATTTTTATCATTCAAAATACAGAATAAAACCAGACCTAGTTGTGTCTCTATGCTCCCCACCCCAAACTGGACAGCATAAATTTTAGAACCAAAAGCTGATTTGGTTACTAGGGCTGTGCCTTGGATACTGGAAAATCACAACTGAAATCCGAGCTGTTACAGAAGGACTTGAAGGACTTTTCTATTCCCTACCCTCAAAATATGGGTAGTAAAACTATTCTTAGTCAGAAAGGTATCAAATTCCCAACAGTTAACATTCCGGCCAAAATGACCAGAAATGTCCATACATAAGTTGTCAAAATTTATAATGGGAATATCCTGTTTACAGCAAAAGTAGCTGCCATGAAAGAGCCGTGCCCGGAAGCCGAGATCCCCGCAGTGCCCCAGCAGGCTCTGAGTCTTTGAGGCAGATGCTCTCACCTTTGGATTAGGCGGCCTTAGAAAAGTGTGCTTTTAGCGGTAACTGCAGACCAAAAATGAGTGTGATCGACACAGTTATCCATAAACACCAAGTCAGCAACCGCATTTTGTTGCTAGTCTACAGAACTACCTCTCTACTGCAGATCTGTCTTTTTTTGTATGACTAAAACGTACGTGGAACTTGAGATACTTTGCGAGTCCAATATGGCCAACGTTCGCTACGCCATTAATAACAATGAAGAGAAATCCCATGAAGCATTTATGTTTTAAATCCCAAAGAGACTTATAATGTTAATTTAGAGGTCTCCAAAACTAGAGCTCAGTGCATATAAATGGAGATGGAAAGGGAGTTCAAATTCACACACAACCAAGTATCTCCAAAGGGTTCTGGGGTTGCATCCCTTCACTTGAAGTAATCAAGAGCAAACCTGGAAACTGCCATCTTAATAGACAACTACATTGTTGCAAATCTTTTAAATTTTTTGGTTAGTCATGGCCCAAATCAGTCTGCAGCTACTAATTTTCAAAAGCAGCCGTTTGGTTTACAGAACAACCACAGTATGTGGATTGTAAGTATCAAGAGTCTTTGTTCAAAGTAGTACAGTTTCTAAAGAAAAAGCACTTTGTTGGTCATTACTGCAAAATTCTTTTTTACAATTGAAACCTGTGCCTGCTCACCTGGGAAGAATTTTAATACAGAAACATTTTAAATGTTAACACCTACATAATAGCCTACAGAATGGGCCTAATAAAGGCTGATTTACCACTGTATTTGATTAAACTGTATCTCCATCTGCAGAAGGTAAATGGATTCTTAAATTACTGGGGATAATTATAGCCCACAAACCTTGCAGACCCCTTGCATCAGTCCCTATGCAATGAGTAAGGCAGCAGCTCCACCTCCTCCTTACTGTCTGTGCACTGAGTTGTACAATGAATGCTGTATTATATATATATGTATAATATCTCTAAGTACGAAACTAAACCAAATGAATCAGTTAAATCGCACGAGGTATCCCCTTCCAAAGGCATAAGAAGCCTAATAAGTACCTTACACTAGTGCTGACCCCCTGTGCATAGCACCCATCTCTCCTTACTACAACCACTGAATCCCCCTTTCAAAAAGAGAACAAACCCCAAAATACGTCACTGGATACATCTAAATCTGCACCAAGATCAGGTTGTGATGGTTATCACGACAGGGGAAAACATGTTATTACATCAGTGTTTCAATCCTCTAAACTACTTATATTCTAATATCTTCAAGAGTTACAGGTTCCCACATTTCACAAAAGAAGTTACCAAGACATTCTTTAATTGTTAATAGCAGAAAAATAAAACATGGCTGTTGCTGGTTTTCCTCGGTCTATCAGATGTTTCTCTGCTTACACATGTAGTATCAGGAACATACAGCTCCACCGCAATTCAGGCCTGACAGATGATTTGTAACTCAATCTCCTAACTCGTGCAGAAGTTCTGGGCTTTGAAATGACCCCCAAAAAGGAGAGAACAGAAATTCCCAACAGAAGCAGAACAATCAGAAGAGGTTGTGGTTTGGGGTAGGGTTTGGGGGGGTTGATTTTGGGTTTGGGTTTTTTTTTCTTCCCATTAAATGCCTCAAACAGTGAACAGCCTAAATGCTCCAGTAAAGCTAAGCTGAGCTGAAATTTGAGCAGGCAAGTGTTCTGAACTCAGCCAGACAAGGTTATTTAAAGTAATTTCACCTAAACATCAAGGGAAATTTAGCAGATAGAAGGATAATTGTTAAATAATTATTGAAAAAACAATTTTATTTAAAATGGACACAGCACCCTAAACTCAATGTTTCTGTATTAATGATGTACAGAGGCTGATTTTTAGACAGAATCAGGCTAACATACAGGTTGTATTCTGATATCACATTTTCCAACTCCAGTTAAAACTAAGAAGGCACAAAGATTTGAGGACTTTTGAAACCCCCTCTGCATGCTGTAGTCCGTCTTCTAGAAAGGACAAAGTGAGAAAAAAGGGGCCATAAAATGTTTTCTTTTTTGATAATGGGAGAAAATTGTCCAGTTTCCAATTTTGTTGTTGACTTCGCTGATAAGAAATCTGCTGTTAATGAAAACTTTGATGATAATTAATTTAACAGAAAAAAAAAGTGATTCATTGTCTTTTAATTTAATGCCAAAATTTACCCTTTTTGCTGGTATTTTATAAAAAAAAGTCTGCTTCCCTTGAAAAGCCCCTAGGCAATAGTTTTAAACTCTACAGAAAGTAGAGAGAGGAAAAAGAAAAAATTTGGCAGAACACTAATATTAAAAAAAAATAAAATTAAGAGGTTTGAGCCAAAATATCTTGACAATAAATATCTATCAAATGTTTATTATTTTCAGAAATGCTGTGTTAACACACTAAAGGAAAGCTTATTGCAGTGGCACTTATGCCTAACTCCCCAGCTGCCACAACTACAGCACAAACTTTGATATATTTGGCTCCACATCACTTCTGAAACACACCCGAGTGGTATTCCTGTTCTGAAGACGTGTAAAACAAAACCGCAAGCTTCTGAGTACATCTCACCTAGTTCTAGACATCTAAACGAAGCGACTAAGTTAGAATCTCCTGTTCCTTTAAGGACAGTAGAGAAGACAAGCACATCTAGACTGCGTATTTTCTGGTTCAGAAGATCTCCTGGAGATGTTTGTCTCCATTTTTTGACCGTAGAGGTGATGTATAACAGTTAAACACCTAAATTAGACACCCTAAGTCAGCACTTAAAAGTTATCTGGGCCAAAGCAGCTTAGAGATTGCCTTTACAACATGACAACTGCAACAGAACTGGGAACAGGACCTCCTCAAGATTCTTGGCAGAAATTCTCCTCTACTGATAAAAGAATGGGTCAGGAAAAAAGGAAAATAACCCTCCCTTTTTCCCAAATGACCTTCCATAAGGTCACATGTAGAGAACGAACTTACACGTAACCGGATCAGTGAAACGCACTACACACAGCACAAACGATTCCCTGTGTCCAGCCGTGATTTATCCCCGACCGCTGGGTTGCCCCATCCCGTGCTCTCGCAGAATCACTGCGGGTCCCTCTGGCCCCCACGCGCCCGCTCCAGTGCCAATCCACGGCACTGGCTCTCCCACTCATGCGCTGCAGGTACGCAGGAAAAGGGCTAAGTGATCTCAGTCTGAACGACACCAAGTTGCTTACCCTGGCGCTAGATCAGCCCAGACTGATGTTTCACATTATTTAGCTCTGCGGAAAACAACCTACCCAAAGATCATTTGGTTCACTTCTCTAGATGGACAAAACGTGTTCCATTTTGTGGGGAAATTCCCACACAGCGTGTTTCTTCCGAGCAAATCTGATCAGCAACTTCTGCTTGCATCAATATGTTTTAGAAAAATAAAATAAATCAATTGGCATGTAAGCAAAAATAAAAGGAACGCGACAAATGAAGAATATGTTGGAAATATGTTAGTTCAGGTCTCAGTATTTCATGTCAAGGATGTACAGTAACTAAATTCCTATTTTTAATTATTGTTTTATGTCATAATCTCACTTGAGTCTGAACTCCAGAATGAGTGAATAATTAAAACAAAAACCAAACAAAAACAAACCAACAAAACCCAACACATCAAAAGTAGCGTAGCAGGAAAGAAAAATATAACGGTGTTACTTTTTTCTTTTTGTTTTCTCTAGGCCAAGTATTCTAGTGTTATGACTGAGGAATCCAACAGCCATAACACAAATCATGCAAAGAGGAAAAAACAAATTCCAGCAGATTTTAGATTAGACTAGGCATTTAACTGCTATGCTCCCTAGCACTGAATGAATGATGTTCTGAGGGTGGAGAATAAAATGAAGGTTTGAGGTACAACATATAACATCGCTACAGTGTACAGTGTGATTCTGGACCTATCACACAGATGAACTGCTACTCAAGGGAATTCCCAATGCTTAGTTGAAACGTTACTCAATGGACGATCACAGCCGCTTGAGAATCTTCAGCGTCCTGAAATTACATATATTTTCCCAAATAATTTCATTAATCTGGAAAATGATGCTGTCACCTAATAGTTTTCATATAATACATTTTATTTAATAAAAAAACCTGGGAGTTACTATGACAACTCCAACATAATAGGATTGTTTTTCTAACACTCAGGCACATTAAAGGAGAAACACACTCCTCAAGTCACATATGTTCTATTGTAAATTTTCAATTTTGCTCTAACAGATGGGATGGCTGAATTACAATAGAATCATTTACGTGTGAGGGAAACTGCAATTTCTTCTTCAGTCCATGTTTTATTTGTCATAGTAATTGATGCTGGGTCTTTTGACAACAAACAACTTTTTAGCCTGTAGAATTTTCTTATGCTATGCTAGTAATACTGATAGCGCTCTCCTCGTGCTGTGCAATGCCTACGGAGACACAACATAAAGAATAGAAAACGTAGCACATTTAATGAATGACCCATGCTATATGTTGACCGTGAAGTGCAGCCTGACACACAGTTCACTCGTCCTGAGTTACCACCTCAGACATCTCAGTGTCCCCGGTTCATCCTTGTTGACTGACCTGGCGCAGCTGCACGAAGCTTGCTTACTCCTCTCTCTCCTTTCTCAGAAACCAAAAGCAACCAATTCCAGTCCTGTGAGCCTCACCAAACTGAAAAACCAAGGAGCACACAGGGTTGTAGTCCACCAGACAGGCTGGGCTTTGGCTCTGCAAAGCCATTATGCAGGAGGTCTTGCACAAGTTACTTGCAGCAAGCTCCAAAAAAGACTTGGCACCGAAGACATGCACGCTGCAACACCCAGCACTTAAGGGCCTTGCTCCAAGGGTGGATCCCAGGGTTAGGGTCCTCGGTGCTTCTGCAGCCTCTGAGAAGAGTCAGACACCACCAAGGCTCCAAAACAACTTCTTGTGAGCATGGAGCCACTTACTGTCAGCACGTTTAGCAGGGGCTGGCCAGAGGAGAAACACCGCTGGCTCTCCTGCCCGAGGAGCTCTGTACCTTGCTCAGAGCTACCGGGAACAGCCTGCGCTCACACTTGACCCCAAATTAGGTGCTTCTCCTCTGCCGTCAAATTGCTGCGCTCCCGCTTGCATACAAGTGGGCGAGCCATAGCTGGAGGAAGCAGCGGTGTGCCCTGCTTTTAAAAGTAGCCTAAGGAAGCAGGAGACCTGCTTTAATTCCTTCTCCCTCCATTTGTGGCACTTCAAACCTACTCCTCCCAGAGAAGGCACTAATCATTGGCCCTCAGGTGAGGGCCAGGAGAAAGGGCCACTCTCCACTATTCCCATATAAGCTGTGCTACGGTGCGGATGATTATTCCAGACTTGGTACAAGAAACAGAGTACATGAAGGAAGCAATGGCTATAGACCACCAGTTTACTCTTGGGGCTCGCCTCTCCTGAAACCTCTCGGTGTGCTGCTTAAAGCAGCTGTTGGATAAAACGAAGAAGCAGGCTTTGATCCCTAAGCCTTCCAACCATTCAGCTGCTATGTAAGATGTTTCAAAAGAGAGTGGCAAGTGCCACTGGGTGTTCAATTTTATGGCGTCCATGTGTGCTACGTGTGCTCCGAAAGCACCTGGGGATGCTGAGGGGCCAGGGTGCTTGCTTTCTAGATCATGATCCGACTGAAGCAGTTTTGGGCAGGCACGTAGGTACAACGCTCAGTACCTCAGGGGTGTTAAAATTAACTTGAAAAAAAACCCCAAACAAATAAACACAGAGAAAAGGCAAGTGAGGCATTTATGGAATTTAGATGCCTCCAGGAGCTAGGTGGTACCTAAGTTGGGGATTTTGATTTTGCAATTTTGAATACTGCCTAGACGTCATTTGTTTTGGTGGGATTTTTTCTTGCATCAGTTCTTTTGCCCTTCTCTATCCCGTTCTCTCCATCTACATGGACACTGTTTTTGCAGAGTTCCAAGACTGTAAGATAAAAAGACGAATGCTCAAAATTGCTCATTAAGGCAGATGTGCTTTAATATGCTCTGTATGCATCTAACTTCTAGCAGACGGATGAATCTGCTCTCCAAGATAGCTCCACCGCTTCAGTATCCAAAGATAAGGGATGCAGAATCACCAGTAACTAGTAGCGTAGGATGCAAACCTGTGTGATTCACTACTGGGAGTAGAAATCTAAGGCCAGGTGAAGAGTCAGCTCCAACTTCTCACCCTAATAAATTGAACACCAAGCATAGCACCACAGGAGAGCCATCCTTTACTAATTCCAAGGAAGCAGATCTTTCCCCCAGCCTGCTGTTCCTGAGTGCTGTCAGCGAGCTTTTCTCATGGAGTCCCGAGTCCTTCTGTTTACACACAGCCTGCTGTCCACAGATAACCGTGAAAAGCCCTGCTTACAGTATCACAGAAATACGGGGACTTCCAGAGATCACTGTCCAAATTCTGCACAGAGGCAGGATCAAGTAGACTTGGATCATTCCTGGCAAGGGTTTATCTTATCCATCTTACCCATTCCTAAAACTGTCCCTAAAGGCATAGCCTGCAGCCCCCTTTCCCAAGCACTTCCAGTTTACTTCTAGTAATTTTTCTCTATCCACCTTAAATATTCTATTTTTCCTCCAGATTAAGCTGTGTTTTTAATACTCTCCACAACTAGCAACAGACAAGAGTTGCAGACGTTTCTGTTTAGGGCAACCTCTTATGGCCTGGTCCACAACTCCTTTCCCTTAGTCCTCATGCTCAGCTCCCTGCAGATGCACCATGCTGCAACTCCACCTCTGTGCAGGGTCTGCCTTGTGAAGAGCCCAATTATTATGCTGCATTATATGGATGGATTTCTAGATGTATGATAAACATGTCTGGAAACTATTATGATCCTCCCAAATGTTTGCGGCCTGCAAGACTTGAATCCAGAATCCCAACAACATAAAGTGATTTGCTCACTGGGATGTCATAAAGATTTTATATTTTACAATATTATCATAATATATACTATAAAAACATTACAAAGATACAACTTGCCACTTGTAAATTGTTAAAGCTTCCTAAGACATTCAGGTAACTCAATTTTCACCCTCTGTCCCAGCACTCCCGCTACTTTCTTTTATAGGTACCTGACAGCCTTGCTTCTTTATCCTCCTTATGGGTACTCTCTCATGCCCCTTGATCCAATAGCTGTGTCCCCCACAGGAGTCAACAGGGACTATATTTCCATCCCCTACCCCGGGGCCATTGACAGAGGCACGAGGGATGTGCTCAGTTCAGCAAGACCACCAGCAAGCGTTTCACATGCAGCTACACAATGTAGAAGAATCTTCTTTTTCTAGTGTAGCTTTACCATGCAAGTGAAAAGCGGGGACTGACAGGCCATGCCAACTGGAACCACTCCTGTTCGAGTTGGACACTGCACCAAAACTGTCCTAGCATGAGCATTACAGACCTTTGAACTTCATGGGCTTTTGTCAATTCTGCCACCAGCATAGGATGTCCCACAATGACAAACAGTGAAAAAAAAAATCCCTTTCCAGCTCTCAGCAGAGAAGTCGTGCTGACTGTCACGGTACTCAGAGAAGGTATGGTGCACAGGTTTCCTGCTTGCACTATCACTACTGTTTTTGAGACACAGTTTCAAGCTCATCACTGAGCAGAACAGAAAAGCCGAGCTACAATACACTACAGAAATAACACTGCTCATCCAGGAAATTACAACAGGGACTCTGCTGCCTGGTCAGCAGCTTGCCTGGCTGGGGAGCCGAGCTGCGTGTCCTGGGGACTCTGGATGCTGGCTGCACTCTGCTGGATCACCGCCTGCTCCCTGTAACTCCACGGGGCTGGGCTGGCCGGCGGGGCTGCTCTGCTCTGACATCCCGCTGGAGCAGCCTGTCCCTCTGCCCTAGGCTGTCCTGCGAGTGCCTGGGGCAGGGCCATCGGCAGCCGTCAGTCCTCCGCCTCCTGTACAGCTTCCTGGGCCACATCTGCAACACAGTTGGGGCGCTGCTCGCCAGCCAGCTTGGCATCCAGGTGGGCAAGGCTCTGTGCGGCAGGGTAGGGACCCCCCTGCACCCTGCCCACCCTCTGCTGCAGCTGTGGGACTCACACCTGCCTGCCAGAGGTGCTACTCTGCTGCTTTGGGGTGCTGGGCCTGGAGGGAGGAGGATTTTGGCAGCCTGGCTCAAGGTGGCATTGCAAATGCAGCCGTCTTGGGGGGCTATGAGCTGCTGCTGCCTGAGGTTTTGCATTTTGGGGAGGTTCATCCTCCCTCTGCCGTCATCATGTCTCCCCAGATCCTCACAGGCACCTACATGGCTGTGGCTGATGTCATCCGCTTCCTGCTCGCCCTCTTTCCCCCATGCCCACCCGAGTCCCATAAGATAGCAGGTTTGTGCAGGTATACCCCTCCTTGCCATTGGTGCAGGTTGGCAGCAAGCTGCTCCGAGCTGAGGGTGTCAGGAGTGCCGTGTGCCCCTGGCTGGGCAGCAGCACCTGGGGTGGTAGCACCCTGGGCAAGCAGGGGGTGGCTGGGTGGCCCCCAGGACAGGCGAGGAGTGGGGGACCCAGTGCAGCCCACAAGGGTGGGAGGGGGAAAACCTGTCTCCACGGATGACGCCCTGAAAGCGAGCCCGTGTCCCATGCAGGTCTGCCCCGCCGGAGGAGGAGATGGTGGCGGCTGCGGGGTGGTCTGCTTGCCCTCACCCTGCCCCTGTCTGTGGGTGCTGGCAGGTCCCTGCTGGCACCCGGCCCCTGGCCTTCCCGGGGGCAGCTCGAGGGGGCCCGGCGGAGGCTGCTCAGGGCAGTGTTCAAGGTGAGCTGCCCCCTCCTTGTCCCCCAGGGCCGGGTGGGCACAGGCCGCTGCCAGGCTCTGAGCGCTGGCCGATTCAGTTGCATTTTCCCTTTTAGCACCTTTGGGGCTGCCCAACCTGGTGTCTCTGCTTCCCAGGGCTTCGTGTCCCTGATGTGCCCAAGGCTGGTCCAGGGGTGCTCTTTGGTCTCCTGGGACCCATCTCAGCCCCTGCACCCCGGGAATGGGGGCCAGGAGAGGCAGCCCCTGCACACCAAGGCAGGATTGGGGGGGTGGGGGGCTGTGAAATCCCTGGGATCATTGGGGGCAGGAGCCTGGGGCAGCTGGTGGGGGCACTGAGAACAGGGCTTCTGCTTGGGACGTGTGTGTACTGGGCTTTCTCCAGACCCCTTCTCTGGGCAGGCTGTCAGGGAGGGGTTCCCCTGCTTGCCCTGTTTCTTCTCCCTCCCTCAGGACAACAGGGAAGTGCTGGGCTTTGTCCTGGGCCTGCTCTCTGCCCTTGTTGCCCTCACAGCTAGGATCCCTGCACTCTCCAGAGCAGTAAGTGTCTACTGGGCACAGCTGCCACTTTGTTCCCCAGTCCCAGGCAGGGCTCCCCAGCCATGACGGTGACTCCTACATCCATGCACTGTTATTTTATATAAGCATACACAAAGACAGTAAAATTAGCAGCAGAATGTTTAAACTTTCTTTTAAGCAGATTTCTTAAAGATAAATAAGGGCTCAGTGAAAGAAGAATGTCCCCCATTATTCAGTAGTTAATAGGTATCATTACTTGCTAACCCTGATTAGTAAAACTATACCTCTTGGTTCAGGCATGCACACTACACATACATACCATTTTGTGGAAAAAAGTCTGCAAGATTTATTGCATCTTGCCTTTCGGCTTTAAAAAGAAAAAATTTAAAAATGTAATAACTCTGGGTCAAGGCATTTCACGTCACAAAATACAGGAGGTGTCATGCAAGTATCACAAGTCCCAGAGTCAACAGGGAAAACAGTTCCAATGGTTTCATCCTAAGTCCCTGAAAACGTAAGCTTTTAATTACCTTTAGTCAAATCAGGACACTATGTATTCTTGTTAGGCCAATTCTTTTTTTTTCCCCCAACACTTATATAGTTCATTTCCTTGGCTCAGCTGGGCTGTATAACAATCTTATACTTCCTACATCCTAGGCCATTCTCAGCTTTGCTCTCAGTACAGTTATCAGTTCCACATGGCATCAAAGGAATACGCAGGTTTGGGATGACTGTTGGATATTCTCCTTTTTGTTTCTCTTTCTCAGTTTATTGAGCAGCTGCACAGAAAAAAACCCAACACAGTTATGTTTAATCCATGCAGACATGTAAATAGTTTGCCTGTTAAAACATCAGCATCTAAAC
>JANZLP010000031.1:22974154-22986689 GCA_026930925.1 Chelictinia riocourii | reverse complement strand
TTTTGGTGGAGAAGCCTTTGATCTCTGAAATTTCTGCTCCGTTTCTCTTTCTTGGGAATGGATGAACTCCTGCCTGCCCATGGGAAGTGGGGATGAATTCCTTGTTTCGCTTTGCTTGTGCACTCAGCTTTTGCTTTCCCTGTTAAACTGTCTTTACCTCAACGTACAAGTTTTCTCACCTTTTACCCTTCTGATTCTCTTCCCATCCCACCGGTGTGAGTAAGGATAGAATGGCTGGGTGGTTCTCAGCTGCCTACTGGGATTAAAACACAACACACTAGAAAAAACACCCTAACTCTGAGCCGGGTAAAGTACATCCCTGGTGAAGATGAAAAATTCAGTTTCAAGGGGGTGTAGTGGATGACACGGAAGAAATGCCTAAGGCAAGCTGTAACTGCCAGAGGAACTTAACACCATGATGCCAGAAGCCCACATCAGATAGCAAAGGGAAACTACAGAAAAGATTTCCAAATGGGAAAGGGGAGGATCAAGATGCCCACGCTCTGCTATTTTTCATATGATTAGCAGACATTAGTAAAGTCAGGTTAAGTCACAGAACTCCGAAGAGAGACTGAATGAGAGGAGGTGGCAAACCGCAAGAACAGTCAGTTAATTCTAATGTGACAAAATATCGCAAGACCACACGAAAAAAAAAAAGAAGAAAAAAAAAAGTGAGAAGCAGGATAACTAAAAAAGGATCCTGGAGTTAGTGACATTCAAAAAACCCCATAACTAACTGAGCAATACTAGAGATTCATTTGTTCAGAATTACAAAAGTTTTTATGTATTTATGCATATAGTATTTTACCTGCAACTCTTCACAATTTGCGAGTTTACCTTCAATGACTGCACACAGTTTTGGCGTTAGACATAATACATTAATACATCTGGCTTTTTCAAAGTTTAGATCAGAAGTTTATAAAATTCTGATTTGTTTTCATTCTCTTTGGAAATTACTTTGAATCAAGAAACTCACTAGTGATACAACACTGATTTTTGTGGTTTTTTCATAAACTGATTCTAAATATTTTAAAAATGAACACATGGCTATTTATTTTTGATCCCTATTTGCAAGTTCTCAATATTTTCAACATAACAGTGGATCTCCAGAACACAGAAGCTGCTGGAATTCTAGACAGCCTATTGATGTACCTGAATTAAAATCAAACAGAAGTACTTTAAGCACCTGTGTCTATTACATCTATCTGAAAGTAACACATGCCACTTTTTTTTTTTTTTTCAACAGTTTTTCATTTTTTGTGGGCAAAATCAGGAAGTCCTCATTAATAGGTATTGTGCTATAAACAGCACAATTCCTTTTAGCCTTCTATTTTTTTTATTATTATTTTGTGTGGTTTCTGCATGACTTGATACCAGATTAACTGTCAAAAAATCCAGTTTTTCCACAAGAAACAGATACTCCTCAAAATCTACAACTTCTTAGTACAAATGACATTCTTGTCAGTTTTTGCAACAGTGAGCAATGCCGATGAAGTTCAGAACACTCCAAGGCATATAACACAATCTCAGTTTTATAATAGAGAAGTGCCATTTTTATGCACTGCAACATTGACCTCACTGTATTTCAGATACCTGGAATTAAAAAAAAACCCCACCCACACAGAGAACACCTCTTATATAGCCATAAATATATCTACAACATGTAAATACACTTTTAAGAAAGTATTAAGACATTAAAGAGGCAGAAAAGTATAAAGCTTTTATATAAATATGCTGGAAATCCAGTGAAAAGGTGCCTATATATTCACATCATGTCTAACTAAAAATTAGCCTGACTTCTATGGCTGTAGTTGGTAGTTATATACAAAATGAGACATGCATATGTGTGATTCTATGAAATGGCAGGAAAGCTATTTCGAATGTAAAATTATACATTAACTTTTGAAAATTATTACATTGCATTTCTGCACATTTTATACTCTCTTAAATATGAGAATCGAAATTCTCTCTAAACCTCTAAAATATTGGGAACAGACCTATTGTGATGTGCTGACAGAAACAAAACTCAAAACCTACAGAGTTGCAGTTTCAGGGTTTTGTTTCAGAGGCAAGGCATTTTTTGCAACATTGATGGAATTCCCTCCTCATTTCAGGAACTGGAAAGCATATTCTGCACAGACAGAATAGAAGAAGAGTGTCAAGGTAACAGAAAATGGCCAAGGTATCCATGTAGCACTTAGCTTATTGAGAACCCATAGATAGACAAGTGACACACATAAGGAAACCAGATCCCTTTGAGACTAAATTAAATCTAGCAGAAATTTGCAGGCTGGGTTTTGATCATGAACCTAGTAAGTCAAGAGGTAGCAGGGAAATAAAGAAGCGTAGGCAAGCTTTGCCTGTTAGCAGTGAAATATTTGTATATATATATATTTTATAGAAAATAGACAGGTCTGACGGTTCGTCAGGAAGAGGTAATTTTCCACTTAAATGCATATGCATATTAACTTCTGTAGTACTGTGCAAATGAAGGCGGCAATCTATAAGAAACTTAAAGTAAGCATACTGAATGAGATTCAAAAGAGCCAATTCAGCATATATGGTATACATGACTGATCATAGAATGATAATGAATAACTATCCCTTTGATGTTAATTAGTTGCACTTGATAAAGCAATGCTAAGTGGGTTTACAACAGTCAAGTAAGAAAAATCAAAATCTCAATAAAGCTTTCAGAATGCTAAAACCAATAAGGATTAAAGAAAAAAAACAAACCAATAACACTACCAAGAAGTCCCTAATTCATTGGATTATCTAAACCCCTTACTAACAGAAAAGACTTAATAAAAATTATATTGTAGAAACAGAAATAATGGAGGTACAGTTTTGCCAGAAATGTGGATGCATTTTAAAAACAAACAAACAAAAAAACCCAAACAACAAATACCTACCAAAACCCAAATAAACAACACAACATGTAAGGCAGCAAAGAACAAATTTGCTGGCACTAAATTCAAACAATGGAGTCAAGAGTAAATCCAACACAAATTTATCTGAATTTTACCAAAATATAGATGTATGTGCTCATGACTAGAGATTAGTAATATTAAAAAGGTGATTTAATGCACTGCTTCTTAGTTTGTGCCAAGATTTTTAGATCTGCTTATCCCAACTAAGCATATCTTTCTTAGGACATAAGACAAGTGCACAACTTGGGTAAGGAATAGCATTGGTTCCTCTCCTCCCCACAGCAAATTCTTCTGCGTTAGAGCAAAAACTATTTAGTGGTGGATTGAAGGACTCGTGAAAAGCTGTACAGCTGAACAAGGGAACTTAACTGTGTTTGTCAGGCACCTTATTTCAGAATTTCTTTCTCACATTTCTCAGAAATAGAAATTACTGTCATATTTTGCTCCATCTTTCATGATATGGAGAAGTACAGGCACTCATGCAAAATGATTTGACAGAGACCCACGGGAAGCAGTCTGGAAAATGGTGCTGTTCTTAGTGCCATGGTTAGTATTTAAAATTCTGCCCAGATGCAAAAAACCAAACCCAAACCAACATCCTCCCCCAACTCAAAAAGTTGCAAATTAAGACTTCCAAGTTGATATGAAATGGCAGAATTTTTGTTGAAAATCACTTTGTTACATTTAGTCTATATATTTGGTTATTCTTTGTATTCTAAGAAAAGTATTATGCAGTTGCACAGGCAAATGAGAAGCCATACATATATCAATAAAATACAGGCAATGTTTAAACTTTGACTTTTTCAACTTTGACTCAGTATAGTCATATATAAAAATTTATGTTAAGTATATTTTCTGAAAAAAATAGGAGGTATGAGACTCTGCTTGCTTGATTGTTTTGGTACTCCTAAAAAAAATATCTGTGGGCTTTTTTTATTGTCTGAGTGAATATCCCTTTCTTTCCATCTGCCCCAGGACTCTTGCAGTAGGAACACAGACTGAATTATGCCAAACTTATAAGTAACCATGCAATATATTATTCTGTCCTTCCAATTCAAATCGAGACATCATGCTTGTTGCACACTATTCAAACTCTGCACAGTGCTATTAATTTATCTGATCATAGTCATTACTATGGTACCTGCGCGCTTCACAAATGCTGTGTTATTATTTTTCAAAAGCCTTGTTAGATAAGAGGTGTTGTTATTGCCGTTGCTAAATAATAAGATGAGATAAAAAAGGATTTGGAGCAAAAATATCAGCTAATCTTGATTTTCTGTTTGGCACAAGAGTTCAAGTTTTTCAGTAAATCATACTATAAGGTGCTGTCTGTTCAGACACAGCTCCCAGTGATGTCAGTCACAAGTATTAAAAAACCCCCTTTACCTTCACATATGAAACTGCACACCCAGAATGGAAGGAAAACACAAGTAGTTAATACTGCTAAAAAAGACTGGAATAAATGACTGGCTGGAACCACATGCTAACTTTGACACATTGAATGCCATTTCAGCCTCTGCTTAAGTTACATACTTAATAATTTGAAATATTTTTGAAATATCACAAATTCATTGGCATATATGGAAAACATTCATGCTACTAGAAATAATAGTGGACATTACCTGACATTAAAAAAAACAACAGTGCATATTAAGCCTAAAATTTTGCTTAATGATATTGGTACCTAGCATGTTCCTTTGGTCAATTCCTTCTTAGGATGAATTTCTATCCTTGTTCTCTCTTCTCCTTTTATACACTAAACCTTGAACAGAGCTAATAGAACACATAGAAAAAGCTACAGATGTAACATAAGCGTGCACAGATTTACACTCACAAATCTAAGGAAGTGCCAGAAGCTTCTTGTATAGAAGTCATACAGCACAGCATCCTAAAGCAGCTATAAAGCATAAGTCTATTGACTTTCATGCCCTAGCTTAATTGAGTAGACTACTATGTGTACCAGGAAGTCTAGCTTTTACCTACTTGGTAATAGGTAACAGTAAGAATAAACTACTGTTAATATGCATTTTGAGAAATGAATGTGATAATACTAAAAAAATTAATACGATTATTACTATTTGTATCTTTTATAACCCACATTGTGTTTCCCTAAATCCCAGCAGTGCATGAACGGATTTACCCAGGGGCTGTTTATGGTCTAGCACTCGCCGCTCTTGCTCGCCGCTCTTGGATCTTGTTCCTTTAATTGTTCATGCACAGTCATGGCCAGCCAGCTATCAAAATGTTCAAACCTGAGCATTCCTGCTTTCCTAAGAGACTTAAAAATCCTGAATCCATTTGAAATTCAGGGTTTCATTCACTTGAACACTTTTTCCTGAGGACAGGCAAAGTAGGGCACTCTGCTGACTTACCCCTAACATTTGATGTTCTTGGAAAAACACCTTGCTGCGGCAGTTTTCCTGCCTTAGCAATTCTATGGGATATCACAACTAAGTGTTACTAGTGTAGGAAGGGAAATACACATATTTAGAAATAAAAAAGCAATGTAAGCACAAAGGAATAAAACCATTCTATAAATATTCCAACTACTGGACCACCAAAATATTTTAGTGAAGGAGCTCAAAAAAACCGCCGAAACACCCAACCCTACTAAACCACACTTTCAACTTTGGTATTCTAGAAAACGTCTTAAATTTGGTTAATTTCATAAGTATATTAGGTTATAAAACAAGTTAAAATGATCTTAAATATCAAATAAAAATTAAACTTGGGATAGAAAAAGCCCACATTCCTACTGGGTTTACATTTCTGATAGCTCATCATATCTGCAGTGATTGTGTTTGTAGCATTAGGTTGATAAAAAAATAGGAAAGCAATCTTGCGCATCTCCTATTCAAAAAAATAGAAAAAGAAATAGGAAAAAAAAGGGATCATGCTTTGATTTAGGTTCTTATCATGATAGCCTTAACTTCATTGCTATGTAAGAAGATGGAGGAAATGATTTATTGTTGACTGTCATTCTTTCTGGAGATGAATAATCTTCTTCCTCAGTATTAAAGTGGCTTTCAGGCAAATCAATCAACCATAGATCATGTCATAAGACTGTCTTCTGATGTTAATAAAGCATTCGGTAATAAGGAGCTTTATGTGTTGTATTTATAGACACAGAAATACTATAATAACCTGTTTAAAAAGGGACAATCTTGCCTTTGATATTGTTTTAAAATAAGGTTTAACACACACACACAGCCATAAGTTTCTTAATTCTCCAACACACACCGAGCACAAGACAGCAACAGTTTGCTAAAACGCCTCCTCAAATAAAGAGATCCCATTTAATGAGGATGGAAACAGCTTGTGTAAGTAAGTATATTAACACTGGGGAATTTAGGCTTCAGAAGCTCTTTTTAATTCCTGAAAATGCAATCAGGTATCTGACTTTATGCCCTTATATTTAAAATGTTGTAGGCAGTGATATTTTTTAGGATTCACATTGCTCACTCTGCTGCCCTTTTCTGCGCTGTGGGAGTTCCTGCCTTGGCCTTTCTGTGGGCAGATGAGTGATGGTGAATAATATTTCTTTTCTCTTGCTACAAGAGTTCATCAGCACATTAAGATGAGAAACAGTTCCTCTTGCTCAGCTAATAAGATAAATCATAATTAATATTTTGGGCCATTTAGAGACTGGCTGTATCTTCAAGCTTCCTTCTTTGTAAGATACAAATAATTATAAAAGATAATAAATGAAATGTTCCTTCTAGCTCAGCTCCACTCACAGAGGTCTCCAGCTTGAGTTCAGCGATGCTGTCACTTGAGATACTTGGCCTATCAAGAAGCTTGAGCTGAAGGTCAGGCGATGTTGATGCTTGAAACCCTGAAATGGAAACTGAACTATACTTCAAGCTGACAAAACTCTCAATCTCTGTGCTCATGTATAGGGGAAGAACATTTTGGGATTGCACAGGGCTTAGTACGGGATGTTGAGGGGAGGAACCAAGGGTGCGGAAAAGGAGTGGTTTAGTTGTCAGGGTGGTCTAGGTGAAAGGGGTGGATTTACATGACAAACTTAAGGTATGTTAGCATAGTTTTTGTTTAATACAGTGTTAATCTGTTAGTTGCCTGGTTTTTTTAATTTAAAAAGTTTTAGTCTTCAGGATCATTAGAAGTTCAATCTCTGTACTGCTTATGCTGTTAGCTGACCGTGTTGGTTGTATTTCTGCTGTAAAATAAGGACATTATGTGATAAAGTTACAGAACTTTGAAAATAGTTTCTACAAATCTGTGTTTTTTCCATTTCTTTTCTATTTCGTCAGTCACTACAGAGTGTTTATAAATAATTTTTAAAGATTAGCAGCTAATTAAAAGTATGTTAATGCAATCTTTGTGAAGAGTTCTTGGAATTTTGTAACTAGTTCAGAGGTTAGAATTTTGCCTAACAGTATTTTTTGGAAGAGTTAGGAAATCGGTAGCATTTGTTTTTTCCTAGAGAGAAGAGCGGAGGCGTGCAGTCAGGAGATAAGAGAAAGCCAGCTCCTTCCTCAGCTGTTGCACCTCCTGGGCTTGTTCCTCCAGCAGAGCAATGGAGTTCCTGCAGAACGCCGGCAAAGCAGATCTTGTCAGGGAGCTGCTCAGCCCCTCCCCGAGCCTCCAAGCTCGGAGACGAGCAGAGACACAGGTGCTCGAGCTCCCTTTTCTCTCCCTCCTTTGCGAGTGCTTCCCTTCAGCTCCAGCTTCAGCAAAAGGTGAAGAGAGAGAAAGGCACGAGCCCTGGGCACTACGCACGGGACTGCAAACAGCACGAGGCCGGCTCCTGCTACCCCAACAAATAAGCTGGGGGCCAGGAGAGGGCTCTTACCACATGGACTTCAGCTCGCCCACAGGCTGTTCCTGCAGCACCTGAAAGGGACAGGCTCTCCGCTTGATTCCCAGAGCCGCCGGGGCTTCCCAGGCCTGGCGGCTCTAGGAAAGCCCAGCAGAAGCTGCTCCTGCTGCTGCTTCTCTGGGTCGCAGCCCGGAGACGGAGGACTCGGCGATTTACCCGACCACCGTCAGCAGTGCTCCTCTGTGGGACTTTCCTGTCCCGCAACAACAGTCACTGACCTGTGGCACCTTCTTTGCCGACAGCACCCACACGGGCAGCGAGGTCCCGCAGTAGGCCCCAGCTGTAATTCACATCACAGAGAGAGAGTTACTTTACGAGCGGTTCTAATGATCCATGTTTCCTGTAATTCTTAGTCTTCCTACCTCCAGCACCCCTCTGGCCTGTAAGCTGAGGGGTATGCACATGTGCACACGTGCATCCTTTCACATGGCAAAAATGAAAAGTTTAAACTACTTTCAAAAAGGCTTGGTTTGCTTTTTGGTTGAAAATAAGTGTCAATTTGGTTTTATATGGCTTTTACTGCTTGCCTAGTGAAGGTACATAAAAAGTAAACATATCTCAAACACATATGTATGTGTGTGGTTGTGTGTCTTGTACACAAGTTTTTTAAAGTATGTCAGTTTTTCTTTAAATTAAACAAATGAAACTGCTCATCTGTCACAACAGATATTAACAGGGATGTGAAGAATGCTGAATTTAGACAGCAACTAAACATTTGATCATAAGGAAACTTTCCATGCAATGAACACTCCAATACTATGAGGTCTCCACTCTTCAGAGGAGAAAATTTCACAAGTGGAAGAAGTTTTGGGAGAGACAAATCTTCCCTTAGGAAAAAGGGATCTTTGGAGATTCTGGTTTTGGCAATCAGAGAAGGGAAACAGTCTTATATCCAGTATTTCTGGGAGTTAAGAAGTATGCATAATTAAGAGTTTAGAACTCAGATTCCTGTTTATGCTAAAATGATCAGGCTGTCATGGAGATAATGCTCTACAGATGTGATTGCACTGGATAGAATTATTTATGTCATACAAAATATAAAATTGATATGAGGAGACCTGGTAGACTTTGTTTATTGACCACTTACAGTTGTAGGACATAACTTAGGGTAGCAACATTGCAAAGTCAAGAAAAGTAGAACTCTTCAAAAGATCTGCTGTCCAATATTGAAAGTCACTGTAGTACAAAGCTCTTCTATATAACATAACATACAGAAAACTGAGGCTTGAAAAGTAGAATCAATAATGTGATTTTACTCTAGAAATTACCTTATAATTGAAATTGAATATTTGAGGAAGACTGTGTTCCTCAAATATTACTAAAAAAAAGATGAGGATTGTATGACATATTGTCAGTGCTTTTCTTTTCTAAATTGTAAATTTGCAAAGATGATTTACAGAGCAATTCTGAAACAACCGAAAGATGCAGCTCCTTAAAACTAACAACAACCCTACAAAAAAAAAACAACTAGAAAAATGCAAGACACATTTTAGTACAATGATTTAGGTCAAATCTTTTCTGGGACTCCTCTTTCTGTACATCCATCAGGCAAGTTTTTGTCCTCTAATAACAAGGATTTTGAATAAATTCAGTGTACATTAGCAAGTGCTGTTGCCTTTGGTCCCATGAATACATATTTTTTAACACACTTGAACTTGGACAGTTTTCTATCATAAGTAGCAGAAGCCTATGTACTATTTACCATAGAACACAACCTGCCTGAGATGTGCAAAACCAGGGCTTTTGATGGTCCTTCCCTGCCAGGAACACCAGTGGGACTGATGCCCATCACCTGTTGTCCCTAACCAGGTAGGAGGCCTATCCCGTCGCATCCTGTTTACAGTAACATGCAATTTAAGCCAAGCATTTCACATGTACCACCTGGCAGGGTTGGTCTGGCTTTCTTTTCATTAGTTAAAATCACGATCAGCGGCAGAGACTAAGGAATCACACTATATGACTAAAGATCTTTTTTTGGAAATAGAAACTTTTTCTAGCTAATGGAGAGGATTCCTTTCAGGAACACAAATATGTTCCTTTCGTGATGTAAATAACAAAAAAAACCCCTAATGACAGTGTCAAAAGTTCAAGTGTGGCAGACTCATGAGAACCCAAGGAGAATGTAATTGGTGTTTAGCTACATTTCTCCTGCAAGCTTTAATAACATTTTTAACATTGTGGTGTTTTTTCCTTGAATGTTGTAGAGAGAAATGACAGGTAGTTATTTTCACTATTTCCTGTTTCTATGGAAGCCCAGTGTTTACAGTAACAGTCTCACTGTAAGCTCTGTAATCCTCCCCGGGGCTTCTAGCCAATGTGGTAATTTAATAATACATGGCCATTAAGCCTGAATTTGCTGTGAAGCGAACTGTGTTGCAAGATAGCAAGAATCCATTTAGTTCTGGTGAAGGGGAGCAACCATGCTACAAAAACCTAACTTGGACGATTGCTTTCTCACTCATCCTGTGCTGTATTGCATTGCCAGTGTTTCTGGAAAAAAATCCTGTGTGCTGTAGCAAGCTGAATCTCTGTGATTCTTCCCAAACATGGAAGGAGAAGTCTTCTGTTTTTCTAGGAAAGCTGTGGGAAGGAACTTGAGGATGAGGAATACTCCAAAAGCTTCATCTCTAGTCTCCTTGTGGAGTGCTGTCTGTTACTGGCTAGTGGTTTTAGCCACTAGCCTTAGACAGGGAAGCTAGCCCAGGTTGAAAGTATTACTGAACTCAGGTGTAAAGCGGGGTTGTGTGGACCAGAGAAAGGGTGCTCAAGATAATTCTGCAGTGAAAAAAATAACCTCAGAAAGTCTGAATCTTACTCCAGTGTCCCTTTCCCTCAGGCCCCTAAAGCTAAGTGCTCTCCGGGCCTGAGTGTCTTGGAAAATTAATTTTGCCACTGGAAAAAGAGAGGTCTGGCCTTAGCATGTAAGGGAGATTGCATGTGGTTAGTATTTCAGTGGTCCCACTCCATATTTCTGGGAGACACTGATGCAAGCCAAGGAGTGATGGCCAAACACTGTTGAATGTTAGATGTCAGGACCCAAGTGAGTGGAATAACTGCATTTGGCCCATCATTTCTGATAATGTAATAGGCAGGAGATAAAAAAAAGTTATGTCTGATTGGAGAATGAATATTAAACATCAGAGCAAGGAAAAGAACCAGGAGGCTGGGGATCCTGCATTTCGCTTCTAACATCCTTGGTTCAAAGTTATATTTAGAAGCAAAGCCAAAGTAGTTTGATGGATCTCAGCCCCTCCCTATCTTTTCTGGATCCTATGCTGACACAGGACTTGATCTGCAGAAGCAGAGGGTATTGCAGATGAGGCCTGCAGTGCTTGTGGCATATCCCAAATAAGGCCTGTGGCTGCAAGTAGCGTGAGATGAGAAATAATACTCAGATGCATCTGCTAAGCTATAAGGAAGAAACCTATACTACTGCTGGCTTCAAGCAGCTCTGCTAGTGTCTGCTTATGAAAATATCGTGGCTGGCCTGTTAGAAAGGTCACAGGTGAGGTTACGAGGAATACTTTTGAACCATATAAGCTTGTCTTGAGCCTCTCCAAATTTCTAATTCCTCAGCTGTTGAACAAGCACAGACATAAACAGTTGTTTGACAAGTTTTAGGTCCCACCTGCTAAGTTATAAGCAGCAGTGGTAGGCCAAACCCCAGTGTCCCCTTGTTAAGCATTTGAAGATGTCTTCATGGGTTCTGATTTAAAACTGCCTACCACCCCTCCTCTCTGGCATGCTGCAGGTTACACATTGCAGCTATGGCAATTCTGGCGGTTTATCTTTGCTTCGGAAGTTATCAGTCCTTTCCCTCTTCATATATGGGAACACTTGCCAGAGTTAACCTCAAGATCCTGCAGCAGCTGAGAGGAAGGATCTTGGAAGAGACTGGTGTGATGAGGAGTCATTGATTGCCAGACATGACCACAGTGCAATCCAAGATTGTCCCTCAGAAAAAAATAAGCTCCCTTTCTGGTATAATATCCAGCATCCCCTACCAGACCCTCCTCCTAGAAGAAACTCATCAGTGCTCTGAAAATGGGAGCTCAGCAGCAGTGCTCTTTCTGGTGGAAGATGTGACCCCAGAAGAAGCTAAGAGGTGGCATCTTTGTTTATGGAAATACTTTTTTTTCCTTTTCTGTTTTGTCTCCCCCGCCCCCCCCTGCAATTTACAGTCACTTTCTGTTTGTTTGTGCAAAAGAATAAACTTGTGATATGCACTTTACATGTGGCATTTTGTCACTTTCTTTGCTTGGCGCCCAGGAAGAACTGCTATGTGTACAGCACATGCAGTTAGCACCACCACCAAACTACTAAGACCAAGAGAATATAAGGAGTCCAAAAAAAAGGGTGGGCTATCTTAGCAATACAAACACCTAAGTTGGACTTAAAACCCCTATACATTAAAAAAGCCATGAGATTTTGGAAGTGATATGAAAGCTTTTCTCTCAGAGTATAAGCGTGGGTTAAATTCTGCTCATCTGCAGTTCTCCTTATGCATGAATAAAGGGTGGCAAATATGGTACATCCTAATTAATTGCTGCATATGCACTTCTAAACACTGCTCAGTGTTTCTTTCATCTTGTATACTGTTTTGGGTTGTTTTTTGGTTTTTTTATCCTGAACCTGTTTAATTACAGGTTATTACACAAAAGGCAGAAAGGATAAATGTATCCTGAATTAGGCAGTCCTTTGGGTAGTCATCAGGTTGATCTTGGCTGGCTTCAGAATCAGACACTGAAAGTTCATTTCAGTC
>JANZLP010000031.1:22799626-22809636 GCA_026930925.1 Chelictinia riocourii | reverse complement strand
AAGAGCCTGGGCAAATATCAAGGTCTACATGGTACGCTAAGAGTTTAGGTTTAAATGATGCCTGAGATTTCTCTCAGCCCTAAGTTTCAATGGTTATGCAACCTGTACATTTCCACTTTCATTTTCAGAAAAGCACATATCATAAACTGGATTTAATACAGCAAGTCTGCAATAGTTAAGTGCTAAATAAGGTTACTTGTTAATTACGCTGAAAGCGTGACTTGTTAGGAGATGGCTGTTTTAAAATATATTTTAAAAGAATTATATAAAGCAATGACATTTCACTTTATAAATCTGTTTTTATGGAAGTGAGACTGCTATAAAGTAATGGATGTTGCTGTTCTTTGAAAGCACTCTTGTGGGGATTGCTGCTTGCCCTTACTCCGTGAAGAACTATAATGTGCTTTAGCTTATAGAGTGACTTCAGGCTTTAGTTGAAATCCCCTGGTTATACCATAACTCACTCTCACTCGAAGATAACAACCATATTTAAAAGAGGATACTCTTAATTTCCTGGTCACTGTACAACTTGCTTCCATGCGCAGATTTACACACTGTTTCAAGTGACAATTAAACACTGGAATCAAGCTTTATTTCAGTGTAGTACGTTCTCCGACGTACACATTTACCACGTATACAAACTCTTCAGTTCAGTACATCTTCTTCTGATAACAAAGCTCTAAGTTTTCTGAAATTCTAGCAATAGGAATAGCTACAAAATGAAATATTTACAATTCTCTCTGAATGCATCATCTCTCACCTTTCCCTCAACAAAGTTAACTGGTATCTGATGCCTATTTTGATTTTTCCTTGAGACAGCGTTCTCTAATTATTTTAATGTGTATTTTATTAGCAAATGATAAACAGAGAATGGCTTACTCCAGACAATTTCTGCTAGAATGCTGCGTGGCAACAATCCTAGCTACCTTTAATAGCAGGAAACCTATATCATAATTTTCAATAATCTCGAATAGTCACAATCACAAATGCCTACCCACATTACTGGTCCTGTTCCGTTCCTCATGCCACCGCACCTATTGCTTGCTCTGAATATTTTCTTGTAAATGAGTGTTTCCCTGTTTCCCTTTATCATATCTAATTATCTTGCAATATTGTATAGAAGACAGGATTTCCCTCTTTTTTCTTCAGCATTTGGAGGTAAAAAGCCCATATAAAAATTCTTTAAAATAACTTAAGACTTGTTTCGCAGAACTGTATAACAACCGCTGTAGTATCAGCGCTGTTGACACCACCACAAAGAAGCAACTCTTTGGGATCCACCTACAAGGTCACTGAACTAGAACGATAGTTCAGTGAATTGAGATGATCATGTACTCATAGTAGATCATCTGGTCGTTCACATTTACTTCTAATAAATTCAGATCAGCTCCACAGTGATCATAAATTCATGAAGCTGCACTGAACAATGGATCAAACCTTAAACTTTATATGCAGAACTTGCATATGAGATGCAGTTGGCATGTGAGCACCTTCCTGGGAGTCAGCTTCCCTTTTACACGGAATGTGTCAGTCTGATGTTAATGTCAGTCAAATTTAACAAATAACTAATTTAACCAAACATGCAGTCAGTTAATAAGAGCTGTAATCATGGTGATTTTGCTGACATGAAATGCTTAAGGTCAACCTATTTCACATTCAGTAGGCAACCCAGAAGATAACTAGTTTCAGATTTAAGTGAATTAGAAATTATCTTTAGGAAGTACTACGAAGGAATCATTATACTGTGTTCTGAGCTATTATGGTTTCTCCCTGAATACACAGTGATTCTCCATATAGACAGTGAGAACTGCAGACAATTTAAAGTTGTTGAACTTTTAAAATGCCTCCGGTAATTGCATAACAACTACAAAATCAGAAAGAATTCGCAAATTAAAATAAAACCAGGAAGTAATCTCTGCGAATTCTGGACCTTATTCTTTGATTCTAGCCCTGCCTTTTCTTCCCACTTTTCCACCTCCGAAACACACAGCAACAATCCCTTTTCAGATGTTTCCCTTGCCTATCCTTCTTTTGTCTTTATTGGGAACCAGTGATAAATCCCTGAAGCCCAGCACAGGGCCTATGCACCGTAATCCTTTTAACAGCCCTTTCTGGGGGGGTTAGCAAAGAGAGGCAGCTGCAGATTGTTGCAGCAAGGTTGGAGAAAACAAAGAACCCAGCCTCAACTGTGAATTTAAGCTGAAGTCCAGGACTGTGGAATCCCTAAATGAAGTAAATGGGGAAAGTCAGGAATCTCAGGCACCAAAGCACCAGATCATACCTTCTTCTCTGATCGGGTTTTCAGTGTTGTCCGTATAACCATACAGAATCAATGCCTCTCAGAAACCATAAGCTTGGAGAAAACAAGGCCACCTTTCTAAAGTAGACATAAAAGCCCATGCCGAACCACAGTTTTGCTAGAGGTAGTAACAGCCATTTCTGCTGGATATGGAGTTTTCTTGTACCTATGGCTATCTTTTGTATGATGTCTTTGAAAACTTCCTATAAAACAGGCACATTTTTCCCCCCATAATATATTTTCCCTGATGTTTAGTCAGTGAATCTTCCAATTATCAAGCAGTTTAATTCCTGACTAAAACAGGCTTTTCCTCCATATTTTATAATATTTGCATTTATATGCACAGGGATTCTGCCTATGAGTAGAATCCACTGTTAAAGTTTCTTCTGAGTTTAAAAAATTACTGTAGAAATACTGGCTTATGCTTCTTTTTCTTCATTTCCTATAATACATTACTAATTCCTAGTACCTTTTACTGTCAATTATGTGATGGAATTAGAAAAATAAAGCCCTAATTGTGGAGAGAAAGTTGATGCAGCTATAGCACTCCACAAATAAACACAGCTACTTGGACTCTGTTCACGCAGCAGAATACATTATGCTGTGCTCTGTGCGTGCTGGAGTGTACTACAATGCTTGCTGATTATGGTATAATTGACACGAGCTTTCCCCACGCTCCACAGTCTCCAGTTAACATTTGAGTTTTATATCACATAAAATAGAACATGAGTACATTATGCCTGTATAAAAGCGACTCAAATAATAGTAGTTGTTACAATTGTATATCCTTCAGCGCATTAAAACGTTCCCTACCAGGAAATGCACAGTGAAGAAAGGCTTTTGTAATGAGGTCCATTTTCTCCTCCTTCCTCAACTGTCTTAATTATTGTAGAATCAGAAATTAATTGCACACTATCTATTTCACCAAATAATTTTAACTATCAGAAATAGCAAGCAAAAGCTGAACTTGAGTAGAATAATATGAAAATATGGGTAAATGAGAGGTTTTTTTAAAAATTACTTTTTACAAATTTGGATTTCTATGAAGTGTAGATTTCTTAAAATTTAAAAGTTAAAATAAATAGCTGATATCCTTAGTAAATAATAAAGTTTTATATGACTCACATCATAAACTCTTCAGCAGAGGGTGTTTTGATTGCATTGTGCTTAAAGAAAGGCCTTGTTCCACGGATATGATAAAGTGTAAGATT
The DNA here is from genome assembly GCA_026930925.1 of Chelictinia riocourii. Classification (NCBI taxonomy): domain Eukaryota; kingdom Metazoa; phylum Chordata; class Aves; order Accipitriformes; family Accipitridae; genus Chelictinia; species Chelictinia riocourii. The sequence goes on along the minus strand of JANZLP010000031.1, from coordinate 22,806,126 downwards.
AATTTTTAGTGAGCAAAATCTCTTAAAATACTTCAAGATATAAAGCATCAAGAATTCCATTATAAATCATAAAAATATATCTATATATTCTAAGATCTTCCCAAAACAGGAGGAAATTGCAAGACCTTGTGTGTACCAATTTACAAATTAATCTTCAAGCCAAAGAGCACCGGCCTATTGGTGACAATGCAGATCTGACAGTATGAGTGTATAAGCAGTAACAGATATTGAAGTGTCAGCTCAAATAAAAACACACATCATTTTTTTTTCCCATTCAGTAAACAAAGAACACTTATAAAGGGCAGCATTAACACAGAGGTAGAAGAATGTCTTCCCTTAACAGTGCTGTCAGAAAAAGGGAGAAGGGACTGATTAAAATCTAAACGCCAGGAAGCCAGACATTCCCAGGACATGCAGTAATTTGTAACAACCAGAAGAAAAGAATTTTGAAGGAGAAAATAAGTCAGACCTGTCAGATAAAGTCAGTGAGTTCATGATTCAGCAATGGTTCATTGTTAGCCCAAAGGTCAAATATGCAAGAAAAGACATTGGAACACTTTATATTCCAGCAAAATGCTAAATACATGTTCACAAAACCATTAAACTTAAAAGCCATAAATTAAAACAAGATATCACAGCCTCCTTACATTTTGTTGCCTGACTGCACTGTGACCAAAGGCAGTATGCTTTTTCTTTCTCTTTTCTTTTTTTTTTTTAGCTAAATTGACTATGAAAACCAGCCTGTAGCAATCAGAGACATCTGGTGTCCAAACACAGATTCTTACCACATCTTGACTTTTGTATGGAATGATTGTAATTTGGAGATTCTTCCTGCTCCCCACCACCAAAAATATAAAATTACTTTATCATTTTATATTGAAATTATTTCTGAATTATGAAAGGGTACGGGGTTTATCCTCAAACTGAAATTTGCAGAAGCAATCACCTTGATGAGAACCTACAAGCCAATACTTGTTTCTGCTGAGGCTCTTGCAATCTTGCCGTTAAAATAAAAAGGTAAGCAAGATCCTCTCATTCAACTTGGTGACTTTATTGGGACATTATATTTTGTCATTCTCGTGTAGACCAAATTTCCCTCTTAGTGAGTGGAGTGGAAGGGTCACACTGAATTTCCAGCTGGTTGGTGAGGGCCATATGACTACTGCAAGCAGAAGACAGCATTTGGCCCTGTGTCAAATACATATATGTGTCTTACAGATATTGTAAATTTTATAAATGAATTGAGACACACAACAAACTGGCGGCAGTATCTGGCAGCTCTGGACATAGGAGATTCTAAGTTATAAAAGTAATTGGCCAAGCATCTACTCATTTAAATATAACAATTTATAGAAAATGATAAATTAACTCAATGTAACTACTCAAAGCACTTCCTCTTTTGCAATCTTAAGGAGATGTACAGTTCACATAGTTGAATAGTGTGATGTTATATAACTATGAATTGTTTTGTTGTGACTGGATAAAAGACAGAAAAGAAACCAGATGACAACTTAAAGCTTGTTCTCAATGTTTGTGAAGAAAAATAAATCATGACTTACATGAGGTAGTTAAGATCTCTACTACATACCTGTCCAGACATTCATAATTAATTAATAATAAAAATAGGTTAGTATTTTGAAACTACTTATTTTAAAAAAAAATGAATCATCATAAGAAAATGTAATTTGTGTATGATAATCCAGACATGAAAAATTGTAAGTACAGCAATAATCAGGAAAAGGCTGCAGTAAGTTTGGGGATTTTTTTTTTTTTTTTTTTAACTAAACCATCTTGGTCTAGCATTCTTACTCAAATAATGAGTAATTAAAAGCAGCAGCCTTTAGAAATGCTATTTGAAACTGTCAAGTTGCTAGAGACTAATAGTACAGATCAATGTAAAAGTAAAAATAACAGTGTATTTCAGTTTCATTTGGTGACAGCATGTCTTTTTTAGGCATCCTATTAAGGTTGTAAATGATATTGGAGTCAAATAAGTTGCTTTTTTTTGACCTAGATTCATATGGAACAATTTCTTTTTAATTTTACACTAAACAAATTATATTTCTAAGGCAACAGTAAGTGTCTCAACCATTTTTAACATCCAGAGATCTAAAAGACCTTTCAGGTAACTCTAGAAGTAATTTAGGTCATGAGTTATATTTAGTGGCTGGGAAGTGTGGAAGACAGTGGTTAAGAATAACTGTATTTAAGTAAACAACATTTTTTGTGGACATTAGCACCTGTCCACCAACTTAATGGGAGTTCTTTTGGTTTTATTTTCTTGCAATGGGAGAATACGTTAGGTTGAAAGGGTCCCGTTCTCACGTACAGTAGGTCCAGTTTCAATTAGATCCAAAGTCAGACCATGTTTTTCAGAGTCATGTCCAGCTGAGTTCTGAGTATCTCCAAGGATGTAGATTCTGACCACACCTTCAATCATGGCAATTTCTGTAATTGCTCCAGATATTACATTTTCCTTTGTGAATGACACAGTACCAGTTACAACAGAATGTCATTCATATAGTGGAAGTATTTTATCTAATGCTAAACAATCGATATTTGTAAGCTTCAAGTAATATTTCTTGACAGCTAAATGATGAGTGTGGCTATAGGCAGTCCCACTGGTTATTCGTGAACCCATGCAGGGATCAAACTACCATATTTACAAAGGCTTCACAAAACTACATAAAAACTTTTAATCTTCTGCTGTGATCACAGCTAATACTGTCATTCATTTTGGTTTCATAATATGATCAGGTGACATCCAGATGAGGCATGATGAAAAGCGAGGTAACAGTTTAATTGGGAGACTGTTATGAGTAGCCTCAGAACAGTAAAAATAACGTGTTTAAAAAGACTAATATTTGGTTGCAGAATTTAGCTGTAGGCTATGGTCTCAGAGGTAATTACTCATAATGGAACCCTAATAAAAATTCTGTGTAGCTCTGTTCTCTTTGTGCATTTAAAAATCTAAAATGGACTGCAAATGAGTTAGTACATTTAAGCACACATGGCAAAAATGGCACATTTATTTCCTAATGTGGAATGTAAGTCCTTTCTTGTGGACCAAAAGCAATGTCCAGATTTAGGATAATAAAGACAAACAGTTACTCAACTGCTATTATGCATTTGCTTCTATTTCAGAATTATGAATAACAACGCTTCCATTATGTTGTAATAGAATTTTAAACAAAACCTCAGTTATTTCTATAATTTTCAACATATCTCCTTGTTAAAATGAGTTAAAGGTCTGAATTCAGACCTTATTTGCTGAAAAATCTATATGATAGGATAGCTTCAAAGAGAAATTTGTTTATCTAAAACCAGAAGTTGCTGAAGTCCCTAATTTTGCAAAGCAGGTAATGAAACCCATATTTTGTGCATGTTAGTATCTAATACAGAATAGGATCTATCAAAACCAAACTGGCCTGACCACAGCCACAGCTCAGCTCGCACTGGTTTGCGACTGGATACACACAAGCTGAAGCTGAAGTTGACCTAAATCACATTTATTGGTTACTAGTTTAATTAGAAGGTGTTCAAACCAAGTTTACTCTAAAATGAGCAGAGGTATGTTTACACTGGACATTAACAGAGGTTTTTCTAAAGCTGACTATACTAAAAAAGTGCAAGGACCTTTTACCACTTTCTTCCAGTTTAATGGTAGAGCACAACTAAATTAGGCCCCTGTAAAGAGATAAAAAGTATTCTAGCAAAGAAGCAGATCCATTCAGGGCTGAAACACAAAAACTATGGGTTTTTTTTTTTTCCTTTTGTAGATAGATTGTTGGACTGTATTTTTTTTCCAGGGTCAGGTAAACAGGCTGTGTCTTCTAAATTTCACAAAGGAAAAGGAGTGGTTGTTTTGTAGCTGTCACAGGGAGGGCACCAAGATTACACTTTTACTTAGTTTTGGCCAAAGATAAATTATCATTCAGTTAGTCACCACTTAAAATAGCTCTTCCAACCGTGTGACACATTTTTAACTATATTGTCACGAATAGCAACACTGTAATTACGTATAAGAATTCAGTGAAGTAAACATCTAATTTCTGAAGTGTCAGACAACAGGCAGCATCATGCAGACTACAGCTCCACATTCTAGTAGTAATCAATTCAACTAACAATAGAGCTGATTGACAGGAAGCTCTATGCTATTAAAAGCCAAACATAACAAAACCCAATTTTGTCGAAGCAATGAAAAATGTATGGACTATCTACACTCTCTCCTCATGTTGTCTTCCTGCAGGAAAAAATAGTAACACAGCTGAAAGCTAAAGCAGGCTTATTGCACCATCTTTAATTAACCTCCAAGTCTGAACTGTTCCACAACAGAGAGTCACCATTGGCCGCTTTCTATACTACAGTTTTTGGTAGCTAATATTCCTGGGTCCAGGAGAAACTGCAAAGGAATCTCCATGTACAGAATTTCTCACTTGGTTAATACTGGCTAATAATTACTATTAGTTTGATTTCTAGAGTTAAGCAGCTAGCTGTAATCACCTAGGATGTGCAACTGTGAGAACAGTAGCAGAATCAGGCACTAATTATTACTACCATAATAAATGCTATTCTTTAAAAAAATACCTGTGGGTTTGCTGTGATTCTGATACACAAAGGCTAGAAAACAGTGAACAGACAAACTGCTATGGAAACACAGTTAAATTAAACCACAAACTCCTTTTCAAACTGAGTTCTGAGCTGTTTTTTCTCCCCATTCACTACGTATTCGCACACTGAGAAGTAAAACAAACAAAATCTACTATGGCAGCGTGAGAATCAACTATAGAAAAACAATTGTAATAACCTGTAACTATTGTCTTCTCCTCTTGACCTTAAAGGTTCACTGCCATTTCTCCATGCAGCAAGAATAACCTAAGACATTCCATCTTTCTATGACATGATGAATGAGCTTCGATTAAAAGTAGCTAAAAGAAGAAAAGCTACTAATGTGTTTTATACAGTCACTGATCAGCTCCCGACATGTAATATTTCATTTGCTTTAGGACATTAAGGAATGTTGTGTACCTAAAAACAACAGCTTGTATGATAGTACATCTATCATTACATGCATCATAAAAACAAGAAGGACATAAATTTGTTTCTGCCTGTTAAAGTCTAATTACCTGTAAAATCATTACTTGGCACTTTAACAAATTGACACAATCAACTTAATGATCCTTAACTTATTAAAATTTGCAATGTGTTTCTGCTTGCTGCCTGTCCAAACCACAGTACATGTTTGCCGGTTCAGATGACATCACAGCAAGGGTCAGATCCCCATATTATGTGGAGGAAGTCTGTGACTTCATCTCAAAGGTGACCCACAAAGGAAACTTTAAAATTGGCTTCTACCACTCCTTTTTGTGTTGTTTTTCCCTTTGGGTTTTAAAAGTGTTGTACAAGCGTCTGGGAAGCTTTGAATATTCCCAGCTTTCTGCTTGCAGATTTTTTTGTTATTATATTTAAAAATAACAGGAATGCAAAGTCTGCTTCTGCTGCTCTCTCCCTCCCCCTTCTTACCCTGGACAACTCCTTGGGGATTTCAAGGACAGGAAAGTGGAACATAGCTCCACGAGTCAGAGGCATTTACTTTTTAGAAGAAAACTGCTCTTCTAAGTGCTTGGACTCCACAGGTGTTAGGGCAACGAGCAGAATACTGGATGTGAACCAGCCTGGCTTGACCTTTCTTCTCTCTATACAGTGCGACTCTTGCAGTTGTAATTATATTAGTTTTCATGGGGGTTTTTTAGGATAGACAAAGTATTAACTTCTGTTCTCAAGATGTTTTATATATCACAGGTAAGAGGAAAAACTAATTATTATTTTTTTTTAATAACTACGAAGAGAAGACTCCAGAAGTTCTAGGTTAGGAGCAAAAGTGAAATGAGCAGAAACTCCACAACCTTCAGCACAAATACAGAAGTAGGCGGCTTCACAAGCCACGGTCCTGGTGCTATGCAGGATTCGGTAGCTGAGCAGCCATGCTGAGAAGGAAACCATTACTCTGTGGCTGATCTCGCTAAGGGAAGTTGGATGTTAATGTGCAGCAGGAATTTTACATTTGAAATCAGATCTGAGTGGTGCTTTAGCATGCAAACGTATACAGAGAGTAAAAACATGCGTTACGCCAGTGGTACCTAAATCCTCACACCAGCGACGCGATGGGGTGTGCGGGGAGCAGGTGACTGGACTTGCTGTTTATTTTGGATCAGCCGGACAGCGTGTGTGCAGGAGGCTCTTGCTGGTCTCAATCCACGGTTGTGTTTGAGGTGCCTCCCAAAAAGGTGTTGGCTGGGAGATGTGTGCAAACGGAATTGCTTATCTGGCTCCGAGCCTGCGTTCTACGTATGCCTTGGGGGACTTATGGGGAAAATGATGTCTGGGAGCAGACTGACATGCAAAGCCCATGGGTCATACCTCGGCGCCTGTGCGTAGGCCACTAATGGCAGGTGAGGACCAGCCACGGTTTTTGGGAATGGCGCCTTCCAGGGAGGAGC
>JANZLP010000031.1:22394519-22406111 GCA_026930925.1 Chelictinia riocourii | reverse complement strand
AATATGTCTGAGGTATTCTCATGCTTTTCACTAACATCAAATCTACATTCATTTGAAGTCAAAGAATTTTTATGACGAAAAACACTTATAAGAATCTAAGAAAAAAAGATACATTTCAAGTAAAAGGAATTACTGAAACAGACTACTTTGTACACTCTCAAATTAATCTCAAATTAATGCTACTTTTAATGAAGAGTGAAATTAGTTATAGAATTTGTGTTACATTAATTCTAAGTGTATTTGGTGATTATTTTTTTAAAAAAATCAAAACAACAAGCCAGTTTCTACTACCATTGATTTATACCAAAAAAAAAAAAAAAAATTGCAAGTAAAAAGCTTCTCAAATTCACAGAATAAATTGAAAACAGACACCAGCTTTATACAGGCGAGTGAATACATCTTCAGAAAAGTTCTCAGGAATGAAATAAGAGTAGAGGCATAGCTCCCCAATATTTACTGCAATTCTTAAATTCACAGTTAATAAAACTTTATATGTTGTAGATTTGATCACCTTGTCTCCCCCTGCTCCATGGACCTACTGGTAATGAAATAAAGGCAATATACTCCTGTGTCATTGTAGCAACCCCAAGGTCATGCTATACTTCAACCTATAGCAGCTCATAACAGTTCCCAAAGAACCAGTCCAATACTGGCAAGAAAGAGAGAACAATTGTTTGGAACAGCGGACCAAGAAGAACAATGTGAGCGTACATCTTCCTGCCATGTCCAGCAGGAACGCTCTGTGAGAAATGGGCTGAAATAGGCTGCCATTTTGCTCTCTCCCCAAGACTCTACTTCTCCTTTTATTTGCATCTACATGAAAGTGACTCTGATGACTACAAAAAAGTTATGACAGAGTAAGACTGTTTTAAGTAAGGAGAGGAGGAATCGAGCTCTCTGTGTTGGGACAAAGTCAGTCCTGGCCCTAAGGCTCCTCCATGCAGGGTTGATCCTTCAAGACATGGTAGAAGAGCCACTGCTTAGAAAAAAGAAAAAAAAAGAAAAAAAAAGAAAAAAGAAAGAAACTGCAAAAAGAAGGAAAGAACTAGGAATCAATGAATTTAGGTGAGTATCTCTCAGTGCTGCTGGCTAGAACAAAGGAAGCGTCATAAGAAACTTCATTCACAGAGGACCTCTTTGTAACGTGTTGCAGCAATGAAACAGCCCCAATATCTGGGCCATATTGTACTATAACACATTTGACGGCATAGGGTACACTTGCGACACTACTTCCAGTGAAGCTATACCAATCCATACTGGCTAAAAATCTAGCCCATTTTTATAAGACTTTTCAATGAATCACTTCTAATACAGTGCAGATGTAGCAGATGAATCTCTGCAGAATTTCAGACCAGACTTTGGGTATAGAGAATTAGTTACATCTCATAATGACATTATTTCCAGATGCCTGAAAGAGATCAAAAGAAAACTAACATGTGGTGAGGGACCAAAAATACGGGATACTTTTAAATATGTGACAAGAAATACATCAAGTTTCAGAAAAGGGAACGTTTCCTAGGAAAGCTATAGTGATAAAATACACAAGATTTTCAAGAGAATATTTCTAGCATCAAGTTGTTCTACACACTCCCTCGCTTGAGAGGCAAGTATATAGTCTCTTCCTTCACAAATAGAGTTAGAGAATGATATCACATATGGATCAAAATCCTAACAAAGAACCAGCATTCTCTAGTTCTAAAACACACAGAGGAATTGGTACCAAATCATCATTTAAAACTCACCAATGCTTTACTCATTAATCTGAACAGAAATAAATTATTAAAAATTGCTGTCGGCTTTCCAAAAGAAAATATTTCGCATGCCACAGTGTTACGTTTCTCCCCACTGCTTGCAAGACAGTGATCTTGCTATTACAATCCTCATTCTGAACCACAGAAATGCACTGGTTTTGTTCTGCAGCTGCCAGTCATGTAAGCCACATCTCATAAGGTCTTAAGTTATATCCTAGTCTTGCTTATGTTACAAGCCCTGGACTCTTGAACAAAGTTATTTTCATTTCAAAGAAACCTATATAACTGCCAATGAAGATGATTTTGACATATATCCTGAAGGATCTGGGATATATCCTTATTTGTACACTGCCACTGGCATTTTATAATACAAAAGAAACATGCACCTATATAAGATTATTTCCTGAAACATATGGAATAAGACTAGAATACAAAGGACAACGACAGAAAAAAGACCTTCCACTTCAATGAGAGGAAATTACATAGCAAAACCAAGACAACTACCTCCTGACTCAAATAACCAAGCAAAATAAATAGAGAAAACTTTGCGCTCCTCCTTTGCACTGCTAGGATCATGTTCAGATAGCTGATCATCCTGCTTGTCTGAGACAACTGTCGTTTGAAATACATTTTGAAATGAATAGGAAAACATAAAAACCCCAGAGAATTCTAATTAGAAGGTAAGAAGTACAATTCTCCTGAAATTCATTTATGGATAGATCCAAAGTACTAAAAGATAGGCTAAAGCAGGTTTTCCTATGGAATAGAATCCTATTAAATTAATAATTAAGGAGTCTTTGATTCTTCTATTCCTCCATTGTGCTAATAAGAATTGGTGCCATGTACTAACTCCAAAGGCAGCCACATGCTGACAAGAGGTAAAAGCTTCAGAAATACCAGTTGTAACACTTCCCAGTTCTATTGTTTGATCTGATATGGCTTGGAGGTGCAGGAAAACCATGACAGACTTGCACTTGGAAAGTCTATGGACAAGACTAGAAAGAACTTTTTCACTGAGTGGGACTACTCAAGAGTCAAAGATAATACCATATGCAGCTTCTATATTGTGGATAGTTTTACTGTAAATTATCTAAACTAAATCTAAGCAAGCTTTGTCCTTTTATTAATCTTATTTCTAGCTGATGCCCCTGAGCTTCTGCGTGGCTTTTGCTGGAGAGGTTTTGAGGTTTGAAAAGGTCTCCTAGGTTCTCCCAATATGAGTTTTAAGCAAATAACCAGCTGACACATTTTAAGAGGTGACCTAATTTAAGATCCCTTGTGAACCATTAATTAATTCATCATGTTGATTTATTCCATCCATTGCCTGCTTTGTCTATTCCCATTACTTCCTAAGAAAATTAAAAATTCTTTTAATTATTAAAGACTAAAGAAGACTTACGAAGTCTTTAATTTATTAAACTATTTTTCATGGATTACAAATACATCATACACAAGTGACTTCTCTATATTAGTTCCAATAGCAAGATAATTCATGCCCCCACTGTTCTAGAATAATCCACTCAAAGACTGACTAAGCATATCTTCTACTACTAATTCACACCACTGTTCATGAGATGTCAGTTGCAGCTTGTTCCTCTGGTGACAGTTGACAAAAGCAAGCTTATTCAATGGACCTGTGATGTTTTAAACAAGGTTCAGCACGTTGTAGAACAAAATACATATTTCTGACTGTCCACTAACCATGATACATTACTAACACTTTAAGGAAACAACTTTATAAGCAAGCTATATTTTTAAAACACAGCTGGCATCTGTTGCTTGTTTCAAAACTCAGCATGTTCTAAATTTCATTCATTTGGACAGCAAGTGCAGTTGGAAGGGTCTTCCCATGGAAGTGTAAATGGGTCTAGTATTTCTCTGAGCTGCTCGGGAAAAGCTCCCATAAGCGAAGAATTTAATTCTTCTGTTATGTTAGCTGCTTCTCTAAAGGCAAGAGAAAAGTAGAAAACCAGGGCTGAAACTAAAGCGATCTTTTCCTACAACCACCAGTCTATTTTATTAGATACTATTCCATCTGTAGGACAGAGATGCTATGGATAGCATATTTACATTAAGAGGTAAGAAAGCATATTAATTATGTGAAGTAATTGCAATTGTCATTTTATGCTTTCCTTCAAACTGTTCAATGTGTCTCAACCCCTGTACTCCCCCCTACCCAGATATCTAGCTCTTACTCCTGCTGAAAAGAGTTTAATCTGGGAAATGAACGAATTCTAAAGGCTCAGAATCAGAGAGGAAAATGAAAGAAAATACTGTTTCCTGGTTTTAAATCTCATCCTTTGTGTCACTTACATTTTTTTCTTGTGCCTTAACTTGATGATTTTGCAAAGATTATGTTTACCAGGAACAGTGTTGCAATGCAGAGCAGCATGAGAGAAGCAGAAACCAAAAAGATCTGAAATACCCTGCATAATCCCATGAAGCTGAGGCTTCTAAAAACTTCTACTGCACAGAGGCTGTAAAATACACCAATGTGTATACTTTAAAGACGTGGAGAAATTTAAATTTAGAAACTTCTGTGTACAAAGGACAGTGGGAAAATTTAAGGAATTAAAGGTGCTATGATATTAAAGTACACTAAAGGCTTTGGAGGATGCCCCGTTAAATAGCCTTGCTATGCTAATAACTTTGGCCTCTCTACCCAGGTTACATTCTCCCCTGTGCTGTCCTGAGTGGGAGGATCCACACTAAACTAATGCAGTTCATTATATTTTTCTGAATGCCTCTATGCAGATAAGCAGTGCAAAAAGACATAGGCTAATTTTTTAATTTTTTCAATTTATCTCTGTACCCAGTCATAAAAGCTCAGACCCCAAGATTCATGAAGTTTAACTTCGGTATAATAGTTAGATATAGTATACAACTACCATTTTTCATGAAATTACTTTTTCGCTTGTTCAGCATCATTTCTTGCCATATGGCATATATAACAACATCTGAGATGAGTTTCAGAACAATGGTGATGTCATGCCATTTTTATTTTTTTTAAAAGCCAAAACACTCAATAGATTACATGATGGTTAACATTCACTTCTCAATGTGGCTTTCCTCTGCTGCTTCAAATTTGGATTCAGATACTTATTTTATGGAAGCCATAGCAAACTAAAAACTGAGCTACCATTATAAATGGAAAGCTCAGACTATCATGAAATTAGGCCAAGTTTATAGGAAACTAGTTTGGGTTTTCAGAAGAAACTGTTCAAAATACTTATCAAAGAGTTTATTTTTAATACAAACCAAAGATCATACAAGTGAGTTAAGTCTGATGTATCTACCAAGACCTCGTTCCAATTTCCAAAGTTCTCCCTGGAAACCTTTTCTTTTTTTTTTTTTTTTTTAAACCATTGCTCTTTATTCTTACAGTTCTCATGGCACTAAAATGCTGAAGGTTTATGAAACATTTGTGTATATAAAATGTTTATTGAGTAGTGGATTTAACTAAAGCATGCTAGATACTATTTTCGAGTTTTGATGGTTATCACATGGCCCATATTCCACCTGATTCATCTGATTTTAGTGTTTTTCCTACCACCTTTCCCTGGGCCCTCTAAAGTGCTTTGTCCATAGAAACCCCCAGGCTGAGAAGCTCAGGTGGAATTTGGGAAAAAGCTTTGATTAATTAAAGATTTCTGTAGAATGCCCACTTTCCTTAGTGTTTTTGTTTCTTTCTGATGCCTCTTGGTAGGCTAGAAACCTAAAACACCCTATTCTTGCTTGTAAAAAACTTTCAGTTGTCCTTTTCAGTAAGTAATTGCTATTTCCCACTGAAACTTCAAATTACTTTAGTGAAGATAACCATAAAAACTCTACTCCTAGTTTCTGCCTACTGCTTTTCCTGGAAACAGGAGGATGAGCTGATAGGAGCAGTAGTTCTCAATGCCCCAGAAATTGTGTACTACTGGCCATGGGGACGAGAAAGCAGCAGCCTGTGCTAGGAACAGGAGCTAAATAAGGAGTGGGATGCATGGGTGCATTGTTCATGGAATCACCCTTTTCCATGATGAAAGATAGTAGACTACCTCAGCACTGTGCTTGTGATTCAACTCCACTGACATCCTTGTATGGAGTCAAGGGTGGAAAGGGAAGTAGAGGTTGGGTAGGGCCCTTGATTTAGCATCCTAAACTTCTGAATGGAAAGGAAGAGGGTAAGGAATAAGGATTTCCAAAGAGGAACAGAATGCTGTTATTTTTGGCCTTCTCAGAAATTTCCACAAAGTGAACAACTTTCAGCTGAGTAAGCCTCAGCAGCTCAAATAGGAGGCCCGGCTCCACATCAGACTTCTCAAAACGTTCACTTCTCAGGTTATTAAGTTTGGTCTTTGCCCTCTGGAGACCCGTGAAATGAATCAATGTCTCCTGCCAAACACCAAGGGATTTGCTGTCTTCATGCTTCATTGAGACATCAAAAACTAACCAGTGAGGTGAGAGTTTCTCAGTCATGGATTGCACAATACTCCAAACACTAACGCACTATGTACAGAAATAATATCCTGAAGGCAGATCTCTTCACATTGTTGCTGATACATTTTCTAGCCACTATCGCTCTGTAATACCCCAGTTCATACTTAAAGGCCAACACAAGTAAATGCTGTTTTGCCTGCAAAATGTTGTATGCAGGCAGGCAGCTGCAATTTGGCAGAAACTGTGTGAAAATTCCAAAATCCTTAGCTGGTACAGATACCGTACAGAGTGAATACTCTAAAAAATGACAGTATCATACACAAGAACAGATTATTGACATTGGTGTAACTGTGGGACAATTTGGTTAAAAATGAAGCCTCAAGCCTTCCCTTGGTTATTCTTCAAAACCTTTTTCTTTGGGAAAATGTTACTTAGCCCTAATAGCATGAGAACTGTGCAGGAAAAGTCAAGTTAGTGTTGACAACTCTCTTGAAACCTAGTGATGATGAAGTTCTGTCAGCAATTTCTCTTTCTGCGATTTGTGAATCTGAAGTAAGTTGACACCACTGTTCATGTCTAAAAAAACCTACACATGCTTCACAAAGCCAATGTTACCTTCCACTATGTACAACAACTTGCTAGAAGATGTTCTGAAGAAGTCATTAAATCAGCAAATTAGTGATAGAATTATGATTAACGGCTGCTGGAAACAGACTAGAGGTTAACTGGGAATTTCCTTCTCCACATTAAGAGCTGCAAGTTTAGGAACATTTGGTTTAGTCCTTTTCATGAGCTTAGCAGAGCCAGGCAACATTTCAGAGAGAGGTGATGGACTATGCACAATTAAGCCACTGGACTCTTTCCATTAATTTTAAAAACTATTGGAAAGCACTCCATATGGATTGGTTTTCCGTGGCAATTCTGTGCAGTGCTCCCTCGTTGGTGTGTGTAGAACAGATATATTTTCCTCAGGAAACTTGTTGGCATGAACATCTGGCCCATTATAACTCCAGAAACTAAATCTAGAAGCCTTTGAGGGTTGTTAGCAGCCCATAATTTCAGTCTCATATCTCACGCTTATCACTTATTACTTCCTTCAGAACAGAGACTTGATTTTGAACTTGGACTTCCTTCAGACCGGTCCTGTTCCCCCAGCACATGACACATCCTTCAGCATCACCAGAATCTCAGAGCGGGCACTCTTGAGCCACCATCCTAATTTACAGCCTCCTACCACATTGATCAGTGGCTCCACCATGAGTTTATGAAGATATCCATCACCATGCTTCTGCAGCTACACAAACTGCTCCATCTACTCCGTGAAGATGCTTGCTGTACAGTTTACAGTGAGTTCAGATACAGAAGCTCCAAGCACTTGTCAAGCTGGTTTCAGGTACACTTGCATGTCCATTTGAAATGAGGCAGAAAAGTGCATAGGTGGTGATATTTTAATTCATGTATCTGGACTCAAAGCAAGTGTCACCCTGAAAATACAGCCTCACCTATTAACATTAAAGTATTACAGGTTACTGTCTTGAGTATCGGCAAGTGAACATTAGCAATGAAGACGCTCACTTCACACTACTTTAACTTTCATTGCTTTCACTTATCATCTACAAAAATGCTGAGGAAAGCCAGGGAGCAGTTAAGCTGCTTTTTACTTATATTTTCATGGCAATTCTACATTTTTCTGTTAATTTCCAGAAAACCATATATTTTTTCTGGTCATTCCCCCTTCTACACTACAGTGTCTGATAAGCTCAAGCACTTGGTCAGACTTGTGAGTCTTAAGTATATCAGCGTGACCAATCACACAGTGGGATTCACCAACTCAGCAAACTGTGGGGCAACAGTTATCTAGCGATTTGTGACAGTGCCTAAGTCTATGGGCAGAGGACAGGAGGAAAGACTCCCACGTACAGCCGTGGCTGAAAAGTCTCATTCATCTACCAATGACAAAGGAACAAGTAAGCTTTAGACACTGCTGACCCCTTACTGGAAATGTCTAGGGAACTATACAGAGTGTGTGATAGAGTAAGGATTTTATCTGAGCAAGCCTACAGGTACAACAGGTTTATTTCACTAAAACATAAACTCCACTTTCTGCAGAAGTGGAGAAATATATGTTATTCTTAAAATTCTCACTGCAAAATTGTTTTGTTTGATTGTTGGTGCAGGGTTTTTTTGTGAAAACAGAACATTGGAAATATTCATTCCATCTCTATTGCATCTCATGCAGAAGACAAGGGTGTATGGGATAAGACATATATCCAGTATTTTCTATGGCCAAGACTAGTCTGACTACAGCTTGCATTATGTGTCACGGTGTTACTGCACAAAGGGCTGAGTAGTCCTCATGGGAGCCTCTGCCTATGGTATGACCAAGGGTCATATCCCTCAGAAGCCTAGCATGAGGCAGCTAGGGAAAGGAGAGAACATAACTATGTTTCCTTGAAATCACTGCAACAACATACAGCACAAAAGTCTAGGTTCTTTGCTTCTGGCATGTTTCAAGTTTCATATAAGCAAAACCTGAAGACTAGTTTTCCTCTCTACCTGTTTGTAGTAACTATAAAAAACTGTTCACCTCTATAATGTAGCATGTCCCACCATAAAATAGTGATCTTATTGTAATAAGCTTTAGACAAAGCTATTTGTTCTAATGTCCAGTTTTGAAATGTTTTTGTTGTACCTATTCCTTACAAAGTACTTCAGTCAATGTAAACCAAAGACCTGGAGACTGAAGTATTACAGCACCTTAGACCTGAGCACCAGCCTGGAAAGGCAGAAAACCTGTCTTAAGCTGCTTGATGCAGACAAAAAAAATGATCGTTGACCTCAGAGAGGTTGTGTGAAATGCCCTGTTCCCCCATGTCCCATTTCCATTTTGGGGAGTAAAGGGCGGACATAGATTCCAGTCCCAGAGAGGAACAGGGATTTGAGACCCGTCTTTCCCATGAACATTTCTCATCTGCTCACTTAGCCACTCCTCTCCTGGCATGCTGGCTTGAGGTTGACTCATGAAGTGCAGAGCCCTCCCATGCAGTCAACAGGCAGTGCACACACTGAACCTGGGGCTGGCAGCTCCATTAGGAGCCTGCAAATACCATAATACTATTACGATATGAGGCTTTTTATGGCTGGATGCCAAAGTCTACTGGCTTACCCTTCACTGTAGTGAGGGTAAGAAAAGCTAACGTTTCATATGAAGCTCTTGGCAACCTCCCATGAACAACTTATGTTGTTTTCTATGATTACACCTTGAAGCAGTATCAAAAAGGACAGAGAACATCCCATGAAACCATTAGAAATGGAATCCCCATTGTAATCACATCCCAGTCTGGTGTTTTAAGTGTGTGCCCTTCACTCCCAGCAAAGATGGAGCAAGAACTTGTGTAGGAGAAGTTTGCAAAGAATGCTAGACTGCTGAAAGGACAAGAAGAAATGGTCTCAAGTTGTGCAAGGGTGGCTTAGATTGGATATTAGGAAAACAATTCTTCACCGAAAGGGCTGTCAAGCACTGGAACAGGCTGCCCAGGGAAGTAGTGGAGTCACCATCCCTGGAGGTATTTAAAAGATGTGTAGATGTGGTGCTGAGGGACATGGTTTGGTGGTGGACTTGGCAGTGTTAGGTTAATGGTTGGACACGATCTTAAAGGTCTTTTCCAATTTAAACAGTTCTATGATGCTATGATTTTCTTCCAGCCAATGTTGTTAGACTGCATCTAACTCACTGCATAATACTAGAACTTACCTATCAGAGACTATGTACATGTCAGAAGCTGGCCTTTTTAATCACTGAATTATGTATATTTTTATGTGTATGGATATAATGTATAATTTTTTAAAAGTGTCATACTATGTTAATGACACTGAAATTTAAATAATCACACAGTGTGTATATGCACACAGTATCTTTTTTTGCCGGAAGCTTACAGCTTGGTATCACTTCCTTACAAAATATTTGCTTGTGGCATTACTGAGAAAATTTTCGTGACTGTTTCACCACCCTGCCGTATAGTAACTGTCTAATTATTTGTTCTAAGAATCATTCACTTAAAAGGGTAAGACAAAGCCTAGGGTGATCTCTCTTGGCTGTATTATGGGATACCAGTAAATAACCAGGGAAAGTAGGAAGTGTTCAGGACTTAATCCTACTAGAAGACAGGCTAAGCCTAAGCAGAAGAAATGTGGATATAGTTAGAGATGATTAAGGTGCTTAGGCCTTTTTATTATAAATCATCAAGCTTGGTGTGTGATTGTCTTCCTATAAATCATAAAGCAATTTATCTTAGCTTTGTAAGCAAGTGATTTTTTAGGGCATTTTGCAAGTGTTTGCACAAAAAAAATACAGAACTAATGGTAAAGGTGTAGCCTTCCTTGTGATAAATAGCTTAGCCACAAAAGGCTAATTATTTTCATGACAATGTACTTGGATAAATAACATAAATTATAACAAGAACTAATAAGAGCTAATAATCAGAATAAGAATGTTAATTTTTCCAATTGAATTGTTCAAGGATGAGTCCTTTATCCTGGTTGTCTGATTTTGGTTTCTGGATGGTGCTGACATTGAAGCGAAGGAGGAAATCATTCTGCTTTCAGACTATAAAAACACATGTGAAAGCTGAAACTCCCTCTGCTTGCTAGTGCAGGTGTACAAGCATCTTGGTGGTAATCAAGGAAATTACTTGGAGACTTCAGGGAACTGCTATGTGAAATTAGAGTAAATATAAAAGGCTAGTATGAAAGACCTTTGTGGAGACTGGTGAGCACCCACACAGTTCCCTGGTCAGTAACTGATGTTGCTTCCAGTGGTAGGCACCCCTCCACCTATGTTTTCCTCCTTGTTCTTCGCTGGTCCATGGATCCTTCGCCTTTCCTTATTCTCAAGTAGATGTGGGCATAATCAAATTCAACCACTACAGTACTGTAGGATCTAATCTTCAAAATAAGGTAACATTTCCTGTAAACTACAATTGACTCTATATCAATTGAATTTCAAATCACCCAGAGGCCTTGGAAACTATTACAAGAATTTCCTAGAGGGATTACTTAATTGGATTAATTCTGAAGTTTCTTATTGTGTCCCACCAGCAAGAGTGCCATGCTGAGTGAGGACTGCACAACTGACATATCACAGCTGGGGTGGTTACTTAAATTTTCAATTTATGCTTAAGTTTTCACCTAGTATTTGATTCATATTCTTCTTGCAGAGAAGAGTCTCATTCCATTGCCAAGTATCATTATTAAATGTAACTAAACTTAAAATCCTGCTTTGATTTATGCCAGCATTTATTAGCTTGTTACACAGCACGAGGAATTCCTTGCCACCTCTCCTCCACACAACAAAGTGAAGTTATACGTGCATTAGCCACAAGGTGGCAATACAAGAGCTTGATATGCTAAATTTTGCTAG
>JANZLP010000031.1:22067410-22081126 GCA_026930925.1 Chelictinia riocourii | reverse complement strand
CACAGCACAATGAAGGTATTTAAAAACCTAACAAAAGTTTAGGAACCAACACTTTCTCAGTTTCAGTTGAAGATAATCACTTTACATAGGATTTAACTTCTTTAACACTTTCCTAGAATTGGGGTTTAGCGCCAGTCCAGCCAAACATTTAAGCACACGCTCAACTGCGGGGATACAAGACACCTCATTCAATTAAATAGGACAAGCAACTTATTTCATATTAAGGGTGCTTGTAAGTGCTTTGTGATCACTGAGAGAGTGGTCAGCACTTCCTGGAAGCGTACTTAGTTTTTCCAGTTATGCCTTGCTTTGGGGTTATGCTAATGGGTGGCTTTCTGTGCCTTTCTCACCAAGAGGTGGCACTAGCAATCTCTGCTTTTGCTGGAACAGGTATATCCTGAAATTCTCCATTTCACGGACAGGTGAGGGCTACATTTCCTCTACCTGTTATGTTACCTTCAAAACACAAGTTGCAGAATTCTGAGCATTAATTTATTTTGGCTTATAGGTGCAAGATGTAAGAGAAAAGAAATCACAATATCTTTTAAGTAGAGAAACCCTGTGAAAGGTGCGCATGAAAATTTTCAATCTTTTGGTTTCTTTCAAGGGTTTATACATCTATGCATGCTCTGGATTGAGATTACAGTGTGGCACTGATAAAACAGTTGGTTCTTCTTTGGGAGTTGGGGTGGTGCTTGTCCATTGTCAAGTATTTCCTTCAGTTAACAAGTGCGGATCTGCACTACGGCACAGGAGAGAGTGTCGTCAGAAATAGAAATTAATATCCGCAAGCAGGTGTTTAATAATGTGCTAAACTGTAGACTCAATTAAATGCTAATTAGAAGTGTGTTTGAGCAGGTGATCAAAGGAGAAATGTAACAATTTGAATCAGCTATTGGCTCTGTTACAAGGTTGTTTCCAGAGTAGCTTCCAAATTGCCTTCATAATTGTTCTGTGATGATTCTCTTTAACCCCCTCCCCTTCCTTCTCCTTTAAATGCTCATTGAAGAAGTAGTCTGGAGAACACCATTTTTTATTGCCTAAGAGGAGTAGAGTGACTCCCCCTGAATAATATGGTGACAATTAACCATCGCAGAAAGGCAGAGGCACCTGAATAATTACATTTTTTTCTTCTGCTCCGGGAAGGGAGCAGCGTGGACTACCTTGGCAGCTGGCATGCCTTGCTCAGGCTGATGCCTGTGCTACTTCAGGTGTTCTCCCCGAAGAACTGGAGAATCCTTTAATCCCACTTATTTCCCTGTAATTTCCCCTTTGTGTGAAGGAAGGTTTGCCTAAGCAACAGATTTAAGGTGCGTGTACCTTGTGCAGCAGATAAAAAAATGTACCTTATTGCTTTGGATTTACCTGCCCAGTGTTAGGTTTCCAAGGCTAAAATGTTACTCTGTGTGTGCTCAGGTAGTGCCTATTTCCGTGCACAGATGTACCTTGTTGTACCTTAAGCTGATACACCCCACCCCCAGGTTACCATTATTCAGTGTACGGCAGTAGGGATTCTCATCAACGTTCCGAGTCCCATGCCATGGGACAGAGCATGCACTCCAAGTAAAAAGATGCTGTTGCTGCAAAGCCCTTGCAGCGCACAGATCCGTTTGCTCCAAGATTTATATATGTGCTTAACTGCATATCACTTGAATATTATCACTGCGAGCTGAGGAATGACGCACAGTGCATAGATGAGACATTTTTATCTTTGAAGGACTGTTGCCTATGGGCTCCTTAATAGAAATGATTAGGTTATCTGGCTGCTTCTTTCAATTTCTGTTCCAGACAGTATTTCTGCTTCAAAAATCTAAAAATATCTCAATGGATTCCATTGCTTTTAAATGAAATGCAGATAAATTTTAATGCTTTGTGGTTGATACAATCAATTTGCATAACTCTCCTCTCTACTTCATTTAGGCCAATAACAGGAGGCCAGCCAAATTAAACAGTTTCCATAGTTTTGTGGTAGCAAACCTAAAAAAAAAAACCAAAACTATAAAATTGCTCAACAGATGTGACTTTTTGGAATGTGGAGTCACCGTCATTAAAATTCCTCTTTCTTTATTTTCTGTTAAAATTACTTTGCTTAAACCAACTTTATTGCCATTAAATATCATTTTGTTAGGTAGCTAGCTAACTAGATGGGTAGGTGGAAAGATTCTCTTCTGATATGCACGCCAGCAAGGAAACATAGAGGAGTCAAGAAAAACTGTCCGGGGCAAAAAATAATGTTTTGGGGGTTTGTAAAGCTTATGCAGGGCTAGTAAATTCAGAGATAGCAGGCCAAAGACAGTAGCAGAGGCAATGAGAGTTGAAATAAAATGCAATTCAAAAAATTGAAAGACTAATCTTTCTTAAATGACCGAGAAACTTCTTTTTCCAGTGCTATCTGACTCCAGCTTACTGTGCTGCTCCGTAGCAGACACGTACATTCCCAGGCTGGATCCCAGTTGCTCAGTGGGTATAGCAGAACTTATGTGTGTCCGTCAGCCTCCCATGCCTCTTCCCTACCTCCCTGGAATTGTTCCTTCTGGCCTTGTTTTGGCTCAGTCTGGGTTTGGAAGAATATAACGATGTTGAGAACATTGACCCCCAGCACTGAGTCAAGTCCAGGGTCTCAGCAGTTTTCTTCTCTTCTCTATCCTTTCTTCAGATCTTACAAAAGGAGACGTGCAGCGAGGGCAATCAAATTTGTTTCCTCATGCGCCGAGGAGTCGAACCCCATAGATTTTTAGGCTGCTGCCGTACCTTTTCCTACACTTCAAAAGATTAAAATTGAACTTGCTTTAAATGGAAAGCAACAGCCCAAGCTGATAAATCAAAGTAGATGTTACCGTGTGTTTCATTATTAAAGCTTGATGTGTTCAGCCTGAATCTCCCTGGCACAGGAATGGGTTATTTGGCCTCTCCTTGGACCTCTGTCCATAGCTGCGACTGTGGGCTCACGGCACGATGCCAGTCCAAGTCTTCCCGCAGTGATTCCCTCAATCGCAGAGGTAGACCCACCACCTCAAGCCTTATTTTGGCTGTTCCTGGTGTTTTTCATGGTAAGGGTCTGAGCGAGCATGTGTTAGGTCCATCAGTGCAGGAGCATCACCTGCAGCACTCGGGACCTTGGAAGAGAGGAGGTGGCTGGTTTCTGTTGGCACTTTACTGAGGTGTCTGCGGTGTCGGCTGCTGGTCCGGCCTCCGAGAGCTGGCTGTGGCGTTTGGTGGTACTGGTGGTATGGCTGTAACCTCAGCCAGCCCTTCCTCCGTCAACTAAAGCGACTGTTTAAAGTGACTTGCATTTCGAGATGTAGTCTGTCATCTCCAGTTGGTTTTTTCAAGTAAGCTTGGTTTAGCAGAGCCACCTTTTGAAAATTAGAGAGTATTATGAATCCCCAAAGGGAGTTGCAGGTAGGTTGGGAGGGCAAGAATATTTTTCACATCAAGTATTTGCACAACTGGTACGCTGGGACATTTCTACAGCATTGCAGGAAAATCCTGAGGGGCCCAATGTTTGGAGGAGGTGTCTCCTCCTCCGTGCTGACAGCCAAATTGCAGAGTGCCGTGGCCAATTTTACATTCCAAGTGTCTCTAACAACGCATTTCCATGTAAAAAAATTGCTGTCTTTGCCCTACGAACATTATAAAGCGGCCTGAAACTGTGCTCGATAGTCTAGGTATTATTTTATGCCTTTCACCGAACAAAGAGAGTGATGAGTTGCTTGTCCCCAAATAGATGATGAATATGAAATGGTACAACAGAGTGTTTTGGTCCTGCGTGAGGATTGATGGATTTGGGCAGTGGCTTCTTTTTTATTCCTGCAACCAAGTTCTATTCAAAAGCCTCCCATTCAGCAACTCACCTACCAAAATTAATTGAGCTGCTTTATGTACCTTGGACTCATTTCCATATTTTACCCTACCCTTTCTAAAACAAGTTAAAAACCTAGTCACTTTGGAAATCACAACATATGGAGGCTGGGAAACTACAGGCAAACATTCCAGTGTTATTTCTGTTGAAATATTTCATATAACTGTAATTGACCAAGAATTAGGATAATTTTTAATAGCAACATATGGCAATTACTACTGAAAATGTTTCTGAGATACTTCTGACTTGTTTATATCATTTCTGTAAGTGTTACGAAAACAAAGTGAAATTCCTCTGGAACTGAACTATTTGTTTATTTCCAGCGGGTAATTTCCTGCAGCCTAAGTGAACTATTAAATTAATCACGCCATA
Source organism: Chelictinia riocourii (assembly GCA_026930925.1). Classification (NCBI taxonomy): domain Eukaryota; kingdom Metazoa; phylum Chordata; class Aves; order Accipitriformes; family Accipitridae; genus Chelictinia; species Chelictinia riocourii. The sequence goes on along the minus strand of JANZLP010000031.1, from coordinate 22,076,892 downwards.
TTTAAAGGGCAGCATTTGCATTGGTATGACCAATGAATCATAACCAAGAATTTACTTTTTATAGCTGAAAGGATAAGAGAACATACAGTATTAGTAAATGATCCATAAACATCTCTCTCATACAAATGATAGCTGTACATTTAAAATTCTCATTTAGGATAACAAAAAAAAAAAAATAATCCCACCTTGATGAAGACTCCTGGCAAAGTCATGACACTTGTTCACACTGGTGAGTAATTGCAGCTCTTAAGTGATGCTAAGTGGCTGGCGTGGCACCTTCCGAACAGTGCGCGCTGCAGTGTGGCAGCACTTGAAGGCTTGGTTGTTAAGGGATTTTTCATGGCATTTGGTTTGTTTTTAACTAATTCAGCGCGGGGTCTCTTAGGTTAACCCGGAGTTATTTTAGCATTCAAAAGAATATATTTGGGGAAGTCTCTGGAGACTTTCCCTAAGGAAACAAGTAGTCGTGTGAGAATGGGTTGCTAACAATAACCACATAAATTATAGCTGGATGAATCTTACATAATGTAATGGGCTCAGACCATGAACTCCTTAAATTCTAATATAAATTCAGAGGCTATCATTAATTATTCCTTTTATTTTTCTGAGCTGATGATGGCAGCAGCATGAGAGATGTACTGTGCATGATGGCTCTTCCAATGACTCACTTCTGGCCTTAAGCAAAACACTTAATGCGTCCGTGGCTTACCTGAAAAAGGGGAGAGTATTGCTTTTCTCTGTGATAGAGCTGGTGCCAGCCTTCCTGAATTAATGTCTGAAAGGTGCTTTGCCTTCTTAAAATAAAAGATGGCTTTGACAATTCAGTATTTGCCAGAGAAAATCATAATTTGCTAGTAGCTAATGCAAAAGGAGTCTGAGATACTGCAGTCACCTTCTGTTAAATGTGGAGAAATCCCAAGTTTCTTAAAAAATTGAAGAGGTAATTGATTATATTTTTTTTTTTTTGTGTTAATGTTGGAATCAAAGGAGGATGGCAGTCTGAATTTGTTATATTAGAGACAGATTATATATCTGAAACTTACTGTAGTATCGCCTTTGGGAGGCTGTGATAAATGATGCCTTTTTAGTGGCAGCTCTTTGCACATCATATGTTCCTGGTTGCAGAAGTGCTGTTTTTACCCTGTATTTCCCCTCAGCGTGCACAGCTGACCGGGCTGCCGTGCCAAACGCAGCCCCCATCTGCCCTGAGCCCGAGACGTGCTCATCCCCTTTGGAGGTGACAGCGATTCCAGTGAAGATCCGTGAGGGTCTCAAGGGAATTTGGATGTGGTGAGAGGCCGGGAGCTCACACTGGGATGGAAGGGGCGATGGTGGCAGGTGGAGGGATGCTGACAAGCATACCAACGCGAGGCCTGGCTGCCCAGAGCCATTAATCCTGCTCCTGCTTGATTGCCTTTGGCAGAAAATAAGACGGGGAACCCAGCCTACATGAAAAATTTTTGCTTATAAATCCTGGTAAAATACAGCAACAAGTCCCTAACAAAATAAAAGTAGGAAGCAGTAGCAGTATATAAACCCAGAAATGAAAATCCGTATCTTATTGACAGTGGCTGGGTTTTTTTCCTGTGTTGAGATTAGGTAGCAGCTCCAAAACAGAGCAGAGCTCTACACTTGGACTGTAAAACTCTGCTCTAAGGAAAGAGATCTATCGAGGCTCTCTCTGACCATAGTTCTGTTCTAAGTGAAGCTTAGACTTGCAAGCAAAATACTGCTCTGCAATCAGTCTTAATCACAGTTATTTTTCAGCTAGCTTTCTTAAAATGAAATATTGCATGATTTCACATATAGCGTGCATATGCACTGACTATAAAACCTATATGTACACACACCCCTCAGGTACATCCATAAGCATCTACTGGCTAGAACCAAGAACTAGCAATGTGGTTTTTACCTACACTTTCTCTCAGCTTTCCAGGTTCTTCAACATAAAAGAAATTTAGCTCTCTATTTTCCAGAAAAGTTGAGCCTGCATATAGTGAAATTTGAAGATATACATTTTATGTCTTATTTGTACAAAAATCAGTCTCTTTTCAGGTTTTCAGGATGTCTTCTGACACACTGTAAATGTATTTCGAGCAATAGAAAGACTTTGAAAAGCAGAGTCCTTGAGGTCCATTTAAGAACTATGGAATCATCTGTAACAAAGGGATTTAAAGATTCCTTAGTGTAAACCAGATCATATTTATAGTGAAAGACAGCCTACTATGTGACTATTAATCTGAAGGCTTAGCTCACTTTCAGAACTCATGTGCCGCATGGTCTTCAAGCATCATCATTGTGGCTGTCAATTTTTTTATGACTGTGGAATTAGCACCACTTTCAAGATACAAGCATGAACAACACAATTCCCCTATTAAAATGTGGCTTCACAGTATGTCACAATAAGATACATATGAATTAATTGCCAATAGCTAAATCAGCCAACCACAAACAAAGACACCAGCTAAAAATCAGCAGATGATGACCTAATAGGTCTATTAGATCTACTTTCACTGCTAATGTTAATAGAGGAAGGAATGCAAGGAGTGAAATCTGTGAAAGTCTTTCATTTTCAGAAAGAGCAAAACAGGTCCCTCCAATGATGGCCCCTATCTTGGGAATCATGTTGTGCACCATATTAAGTGCTTAGAAGAGACACCAGGAGAGGATGAAAAGAAGGAAAAATTATGTCAGCAGGTGCACAAAGGGCAACAGGTCTGGCAAAGAAGCAACTAAAGAGCAACTCTCTAGCTATAGATAAAGTGGAGTAATTGAGCTGCTAAGAGGTCTGGATACACAAGACCATTTATCCAAAAACTGTCCTTGAATTCAGTACGCTGAACACTAGCAAGCCTTAGTCACAGCTGCCTTTCAAGTGTGATAGATGGCTTAACATCTGACAGATATAGAATAAGACAACATTTCTACCAAGATCCCTGGATTTGCACCATCCTGAAACAACTGTGTGCATGAAAATCTTCGCATGTAAAGCTTCACACACCTCTCCCAGAAGCTATGGCAACTGTCAAGCCCAGTTATACGATTTTCTGCTTTAACAAGTCTATTTTGGTTACCAGGTAGCTCTTTGAACTTCTAACTTTTGGAATAAGCAGTTCTGTGACTTCAAACCTGAACCTTTTGAAAGTTTGCCAGGCTCGAACCTTTTGCTCCCATGTCACTTCATGTATCTAATGTATGCCACATAATCTCAACAAACTGCAAGAATAATTTGCAAATTTCTACTCTCCTTCAAAGAAGTACACAAAGAAGCCTAATTAATTCACATTCAAAAAGTTCTGGGATCCTCATATAAAAGTTATTATGTGGCTGCCCCATAATGAATACTTAAAGTTGAGGTGAGGGGAGAAGGCAGAGAGGCATATTGCTTAATCTCAGCAACATTTACATCATTACACATTACAGATACAAACACTCCTAAATCCTCACTGATGTAAATGTTTCTTGGTGCAGGTGTTTGCCTTCAGAGCTCTATTAAAAAGCAAAAAAACCTGCTAAAATCCCATATTAAAGTAGTTGAAATAATTTTTCATCTTGAGAAGTTCAAAACCATTGTCCAAAGCAAGTGAGAACAGATGATTATAAGCTTCTGAAAAACAAGAGCACAATCTGCAGTTTCTAGCTATGGTAGACTCAAACATACTGCAGCAATATACATGATCATTCTTGATTGCATTCCTCACTGAGTTTTTGGTAAATTCAAATGTGATTTTTCATGAGGTACAACTTGAAGAAAATATTGGCTTTTTTACGTGGTCGAAGTATATCCCAAAATACTTTTAAGTGATTGTCATTTTTTGCTTTGCTTTTTTAACAACTTCACCAATTTATAAATATATACTCTAGAGTATGGGAGCTGAATTTAAAAGTAAAATCTGGCTTTTATTTATATATTTGTTCACTTTCTGCTTTTCATGAATTAGAAATATTTCAACCAAGATTGCTTGCTTTTCCTTTATTACGGAGGAGCTTAGTAACTTCAGAGTGCTTGTGTGTCAAATCTCGTTGGAGAAGAGAGAATATTGTCTTTCTATTTAAAATAAAGTTATTCCCATTAGAAGTAGGGGGAGGGAAAAGCTCTGTTCCTTCCTTGCCCCTTTTTTCAGGTTTAACAGCATGATAATAATATTTAAAGTCAGCCTTTGTAAATGCTTCTTTTAAAAAGCCTGCATTTGGAGCCTACTCTGATTAGGCAAAATCCCTTTGATTTCTCTGAACTTTCCTAAGCTGTATTTTATCCCAAATGAACCCTAGGAAAAGGACCCACACACCATATAGACATAGGATCCTCGAACCACTAGCTCTGCCAACTGCCTTCTTAAAATTATAGCAACTTATTAATCTTCTGCTTCTTGAGAGCTTAATTATCTTTCTCTTTCATGCTTTGTTTGTTAGACTTTGAATTTCCATCTTTTATTTCTATTCTACCCCAAGAAATAATCAGCTGACTATCCAATGCCAAGTTTTCCAGTGTGCCTTCTCCAGAGGATAATATAAATGTCCACTGTGGAAGAAACAGACTTTCCATATTTGGGACTCTATGACATTTTCCAAAACACTCCCACAATAATATTTTAACATGCACTCACAATGCATCTTGCGCATCTTCATTTAGATTCACATTTTTTGTTTTACCTTTCTTGTCACACAAGATGCTTCTTATTTTCTTCTAATAACACGACACAAGCAAACAATATAATGAAGAAATCTTTCAGCAATGTCTTGTTCTGATTCATTAAACAGTCATAATCACTAAATACCTAAATTAGGGATCTCTCTGCTACATGCATATACTTTTCTTCAAGTATAGCCACTCAAGGAAATATAAAATACTACATTGAAAAAAAAGAAACTGTTATAGCCAGCCAGGGATTTTCATGGTACTAAGCATTTCCCAAGATCCCACTGCATTTTTAACTAATTCCATATGCTTTAGTGCCAGCAGACCTAGCACCTCCCTAGCAAAAGCAATCTATGCTGCCCTGCCACTTAAGCATGAGGAGCAACAGCGCTATCAGGGCTTGTCATCTTGCCTATTAGCTTGATGTCTTTATTCACAGGCCATCTGCACCACTGAGAGATGCCGAGGCAGCTAATGTCAATATGAACAAATGCCTCTTCTTTTACAAGAAATGTCAAACATAGGACAGTGCAAGAATGACCCCAGGAATACCAACAGATGTTAGCTACAAGGCTTTAAAAGAAAGAAAAAAAAATAAAAATCAATCTTTCCTACTGGGACTCCTCCTAATACTTCTCCTGGGAATCTTTAGGCAAGAAAGACATCATTTCCATTATGATTGCCTCACTATACTACCAACACCAAATATTGTCAATTCTTGCTACACATTCTGAAAAACTGAAAAATAATAACAATAAAACCCCATTACCACTGGAAAAAATACAGGGTTTTTTTCCAACTAATGTATTAGTTCTGACACGTTTGTTATTTATAAACAAGTTCAAATCATTTATATCGAAAGTGAGACAAATTAAATCAAGATCTGGAAAAAAAAAAAAACAGAGTGTGCTTAGTTATTAAAAAAACCCAAGCATCAAGTATTTGTGTCAGGTACTCCTTTATGAATTATAACTCCTTCAGGGTCTGTTTGGAACCTTTTAGAAAGCACATCTGACAACCAAGAGTAGTTTGCTTTGGATTAGCAATTCTTTGGCTTGGGCTTGTCTCTGCTTGGTTTTTTTTAAGCAGAAATCCTCCATCTGTGTGTTGCTTACTCAGGTAAGACAATATATTTGTGCACCTTACTTCCTATTTCATGCATCTGATAAAGTTGCAGCTTTACTGCTTAGCTTTTCCATGATACAGAAGGTAGAAACCAAAAAATCCAAAGAGGCTGTTTGCTGGGAGGGAAGAGGGAGGCTGGGAGCAAAAAAGTTATTTTAGAGTTTTTCAGAAGCACTTCTGGGAAACATTTTGATTCTTTTTTCATAAAGAAGCTTCTCTAGGAGGCACCCTGGAGAATGGAGTCATGATAACTATCCTTTCCATATGAACTCCATAAACTCCAGCCCCTGGAATGACTAAAAATACAAATGATCTCAGACACTCAAACAGACAGATCACCTGGGGTTGTTTCCCTCTGCAGCGTTATTTGGCAGGCAGCTGGGCAGTTCTCTTCCCCGCAGCTTGCTACATCTGCAGGTCTTCTGCCCTTTTTCTCTTTCGGCTGCCAGGTCAGCTCTCTCTCCCTCTCAGCTGACAGGCTGATTCTCCCTCTCGTCTCCCTGTGCCAAGCTCGCTCTGCCTCTTCCAGAGCTGGCAGATCATTTCTGTCTTCCAGTTACAAGCCCTGTGCCCCACTCCCAGGGTCTCCTCTCCTCCCATCGTGGTCTTTGTTCTCCTTTCTGCCTGCATGTTTTCAGTCCCCAGTGGTTTAGGAAGCGAGCTGGCAGGCTGCAAAGCAATTATGCTAATGCACGAGGCAGGACACGCACTTCCCCGCGTTCTGCATAGTCTCCCCGTGTCTCAGCTCCCTGGGTCATGCACCCAAGGTTGCCGAATGACGGGGTCGCAAGGAATCGCACCGAGCTTCCTCCGGTCCTGGATAGCAAGCTTCACTGTTTGGGACATCCTAGGCATCCTTAGAGATTCCTAGGAACCCATTTAGCACTGTCACTTTTACCATCTACATTAACTCCGCCACTCACCGTTGGATTAGGTCGTATCCTACGAGTTTCACATCATCAGCAGCAGAGACTGCATTTCTCAGAGCACTGCGTAGCTTACAAATCCATCAGCTGGATGAAGGGTAGTGTAGATATATGAGGAGTGGAGTGGTGGGTTTTGATCAGAAACTTGAGTGAAAAACACAGATGCAGTGATTAAAATAGTTTGCTAAAACATTCTGGTAAGAAAACCAGGCAAAATAATTCTGAAAAGGTTAAACCATTTCATCTTGACATAAAAAGAAGTGCTTTGATTTTTTAAATTCAAAACATGTGATAATTTTTATTATTTCCAACCACAATGTTGTATTCCCCAATCATCTTTCTAATTCTGTAAAATGCAAAAGACATTTCAACTGGTTTGATGCTTATGTAAACTTTTTTTTTCAAACAGGAACTGACTGCAATTGCTGTTTTTTAAAAAATTGCACTGAATAGTTTCAATAGCTGTCTAAGCCCTTCAATTTTTTTATAGACCAATGAAAATCCCCTGCTAGAAAAAGACAGGCCAAATACTTTCTAGTGCTCTTTAAACTCCAGTCACATAGCTCTGTTGAACCTCAGTTAAAGTAAAAGAAAGGGGCTAAGAGATTTCACGGTTACCCAGCACGTATTCACAGTTTGTTTTCCTTGGATACGATATAGCTAATGCCTCAAAAGGTATGCGACTGTAGCATTTTAATTTTTTTCTTTTTTTCCATGTTATTAAGAGCACCCTAGATCATTGAAAGAAAATGCATGTGTGGAATGACCAAGGGCCAAATAATTTCACAGACTGGGAATGATTTTTGGTAACACTTGCTGTGGCCAGACATTAATAATTCTTCTGATGTTAATTGTAATGATGCAATAATGAAGAACTAATGTGTTATTAATGAGGTGGTAATGCTGTCTATACTTCACAGAAATTCCATTATAATTGGCCAATCAATGTACCATTGTTTTAAATTGTTAATTTGTTTTTAAAAGAAAATGTATCGTAAGTCAACAAATGTAGTTTTAAGTAAGGCTGAGGCCAGCTCTTTTCCAATGACCTCCTATGCTCTTTTGAAAAGCTTTGCCAACTTATTCAATTACAAAGCGAGAAGGCAGAGTGGTTTCAAAACAATTACAAAAGCTGCCAATAAATTTCATTCAACTCTTCCTACTTAAGAACAAGGTCAGCAGTGAGAGAAAAAGAGTGCCTTTGAAGCCCAGTATGTCAGTTTTTAACTTAAGGGGTGCAGTTCCAAATCATTAAAACAAGCTTTGGATTAATGTAGGCACCCTGACGCCTCCCAAAAAGGCTTGATTTTTGAAACAATTGTGCCTTTTACTGAACTGCAGGTCTTCTAAAGGATTTTAAAATTGGGCACCCAAATTCTGTGGCATTTCAATATCCATATTTATTATTATCATTACTACTACTACTACTACTGTGTGATTGTCCTGTTCATTTTAAACTAACCACTAAACTTTTCACATTAGGAAACCAGAAAAGGAGAATGTAAGGAATCACAGGCTAAATATTTAGAAAAATCATGGCAATTCTTCTCCTTAGAGCACCTAAGCTTAAAAGAACGGGTTGAAAAAAGCCCCTGGCTTAGCAAATTAATTTAATATGGGGCGGGGAGAGCTTTCCAAGTTAAGGATGTAATTTCCCATATGCTAGCTTTGATAGCAAAGTTAATATTTCTGCAGTCATTCATACTGCAAACACCCACAGAGCCTACCTGCTGCAGCACTGTCCGATTTGAACAGAAAAGATCATTTGCTGTACTATGTTTAAATTAGGTTGAACTTTCTCAGAGAGTATACATTTTGTGACCAGAGTCACTTTTCGACTGCCATCTTGTTAAGTCTACATTGCGATTGCCTGAATCTCACTACTCAAGCTGTAAAGCAACAAAGTCCATTGAGGATATCAGCCTCATTAAACGTACGAGTTTATGCCTAGTACAGTATCTGTTGCTCAGTAGCCCACCCAGTATGTGTCTGCTGCAAAGTACTACCCTGACTCGCTTCTTGTGCTTCCCGGTGCCCGTGCTCTTACCTGTGGCCAAGAGCTGTAGTTACAGCTTCTCTGCTGGACCCGCTGCCTTTCCGCACACCTTCAGTCAGGGGACGGATGGATTGAGAGCACTAAGGCCGACCTCAGGTGCTGTTATACAGCCATTCTGTCCTTTCAGTGGAATTATATTGGTTTGGGCAAATTTTTCACAAATTTAAGTCAATGAGTCCAGACATGCTAACACAGCCAGACATACTTTAAGACAATCCTGCTTCCATGAAAACTGAAGATTCCGTGTACATTCCAAGCAGAGGATGAAAATACTTGTCCAAAGTGGGTTACAGATATTTGTCTTCCATTTCATTCTACTTCTGAATTACTTGGATGCTTTCCAAATGTTATCTCATCTTATGATAAATTTTCCAGGACTCCTCCATAGGAAATGTTGGTGTGCCAAACAGGTCTACTTCTGTTAATGCGTAACAGCTTCAGTGGGTGTAGTAGTGTCATTCCGAACACAGACTTTAGTTCAATGTCTACCAAGTGGCATGTGAAAACTAATCTTATGTGATATTCATACAGGTATTTTGAGCTTTAAAATACTAAGAGGCCAATTAAACTGTTCCTAAACTGTTTGGAAGTTGGGCTTTGGTATTCTTCCAAGGGAAGGTCTCACTGCTGTTGTTTTGTTTTTTCTTTCTGCACTTCTTCCTCTCCTGTTCTCCTAGTCCTCCTCTTTCTCTGTTGTTCTGCCTCTCCGTTTTCTGTTTCTCTCTGCACTTCTGTC
>JANZLP010000031.1:21733596-21744530 GCA_026930925.1 Chelictinia riocourii | reverse complement strand
GTTTGTCTTCTGGCAGTCCTACCCCCTTGGGACACCTACACAGAGCACTCACCTACCTGTCTATCTCCTGAGGGTATGCTAAGGGTAGGCTGTGACCATCTGCAGTGCTCACCTGTGGGCAATATTTTTAATCCAGAACCAGATTCCTCTTCTTCATCTGACCATCTCCCATTTTAATTAATAACCAAATTATAATAACCAATAAAATAACCAAAATAGGTATTTTATCCAGTGTCTTAAAAACATGAAAAAAAAAAAAACAACAATCCTAAGAACAAAGCTGGAAGGCCAAATATCTTCATTCTGAAGTCCTTCTGGGAGAGTACTAATTTGAAGGAACAGATCACTGCATGAGGAACATTCACTACTATCTTTTTATTCCTTAAGGAAAAGAAAGCAGACAAAGGTAGCTCCACGGAAATGATACATGTGCACTTCTTTCCAGAAAAGGGTTCAAAGCTACTGAAACCCAAGTCACCGAGGACATTTGCAGGCAGCCCAAAGATAGGAGCTAGGCGGTAGCACCAAGACAGAACTGTCTTTACAGCATTTTGCAGCACTGAGAATTACCATTCCAGCTTTTGGAAGACCTGTTCTGAGGTGCTCAGCTCATTGTATATGGAGCTGAAGTTCCCGTGCTAAGTTTCTATATTCCATACTAGCTGACAAGTGCCTAATGGCAAGATAATTATGATTTTTCAGCACCAGAGTGTTTAAGATTCTTTGAGGCCACAGGACTAAGTAACCTGAGCACAAGGTTAAACAGCCAACCACCACCGCAGCCATCAATTGTCCAAACATTTTACTATTTGATTGTTTAAAATCAATGTCCTTTACTAACATCACTATGTTGTTAGGGACCATGGTCCTGTCAGGGGCAGGTCAAAAAAAGAAAAAGAAAAAAGTTGGCTGTGTGTTTTTTTTAATGTCTTCTTTAATTTTTATGAGGTATTAAGTTAAAGTCTTTCACTATTACTGGAAGTTATCACTTAAATCTTTGGAACTATTTTCTGAAGTGCACTTGCTACCATCAGGAACAAAAGCTAAGGACTTACCTTTGGGGAACATGCATGGAATGAAAGTTTGTTGCATAGTTATTCTTTGGAATTTTACAGTAATCTCACACCTGAGATCTGACCCTCCTCCCCCAAAACTCCACCAACAGAATTTTCAAAAAAAGGTTTCAGCACTTGTTGATGTGGAGAAGAGCTTGGCAATCTGCATTTGGGAAAGAATTAGCAAGTGACAGGGGATAACTCTTCATAGGCTTCAGGTTTTTTTGATGACTAATGTAAGTGTCACACACCATTTTTTAGGGTTTGTAGTTGATTTTTTTTACATGTCATTTTATTGCATTTTCTTAAAAGAACATTTGCATGAAAATTAATTTAGCAGCTTTAAAGCATTAGTTATTCTAGCCTTTTTGTTCTAACTTAACTGATGGACAGCTAATACAGGTAATTTGAACAGAACAATTACACATGTTCACAATATCCTTAAAGATACAAAATAGCCAGTATTTGCACACATTTATATATGCATATTTCCATATTCACCTTCAAGTCTGTACAGTCATAAAAACTTTATAATCAAAGGCTCAGCTCTGATGAACTGGAGAGGCTGTTGGCATACATAATACTTAAATGCTCAAAGTGTGGCTACCCAAGACAATACTTCAAGGACACTCCTGAAGTATCCTGCCTAAATGACACTTGCTTAGCATCTCTGAGTTCTCTCCCACAAATAGGGAATGACAGAGAATAGGAGGGAAGACACAGACTCCTAAGAATAGCAAAGACATACCCAGGGCCAGGAAAAAAAAAAAAAACCCAAAACAAACCAAAAAAACCATGCCAGGCTAAAAGCATTATTATTGGCAAACGTGCAAATTGTGCAACACCAATGTATAGTGTACATTGATCTACATAGTCATGTGTGCACATTCAACTCAGCTAAAGTAGTAACACTATTACTTAAATATGTGGGATTCACAGTACTATATATGCAGTCAGAGAAGGAGAAGAAGCGTGAGGAAGAGAATTTTGCTGAGACTGTATACAATTTTCAGAAATCTGTTTTGGTGCACTAGTAGGTATGCTGCTTCCAAGACCTTAAGAAAAAATGCTTAAGAAAGTGCTTAATAGCTGGTCTCCATGGATCCCATTAAGTGATCACGTAAACAGCAGGGCACTGAAAGGTACTCAACAGAAACCTCTTAGTGACATTTTATGTCACCATGCAGGTTGCATTTTATTTGTTCCCTAGGAGACTTAAAAATTCATTCAGGTTTGCAGAACCAAAATGTCATTTGTGAGAGAATCTGTACCTGAATACTAATTGAAGTATACATCAGCTACAAGTATGAATAAAGACAAAGTTACACGGACACAAGACATATGCATCCTGATCACAAAGTAAGTATTATGGACATGGTTTTCATCTTTATTCAATAGTGTTCTATGATAGTGAGTAAGTAGAAACCTACTTAGTCCATTTCCTAGACTGCTGTGCATAAAGTTTCCAAGCTATGATTAGACAAAGTAAAACAAACAGGACTGGAAGTTTAATCAGATTAGAAAAAATATCAGATGTAGTAGAATGGTCTAGTACAACTAGTACTGATTGTAACTGATTATTTTGAATGTTTCCTTATTCAATATTCTAAGCCTTCTAAGCAGTATCATGCTTTAAGATGCTATACCTAAAGCACAAGAAGCATAAAAAAAAAGAGCAATATTCTTATGATAAAAACGCAGAATCAAAACATAAATTAGGTAGAAGTACCTTATTGCCTTCATTTCTCTACCCGTTTATACTTTCAGTACTACTCTCCACAAAGCCTTTTATCAAGAAAATTACCCTCAAATAATACTTCTTGCTGAATAGAAGTTGATACCCTCTACAGATAGGTTAGAAAAATTCTTGAAAAATGTTTACCTAAATGAGCATGTTAAAAACTCCATTTAGCTTTTGCCCCCCAAACCACTGGGAATTAATGAATCTTTGATGCAGACATCTCATCCTCCTAGACCAACGGTAGCTACCTTTGGCTCCCACTGTAGGCAACCATGAAAAAAACTCCAGCATTAAAGGATGATTCCTCATCCTAAAATGGCTATCTAAAATGAGGACAATGAAGTATCCTTTCTTCTCTGTCTCTTAATGATAGAAAGTCATTCTTCACAGCTTGGACTAGACAGCTACCTTTAAGATGGTTAAATCAGGTGACACGGAGAACATACCAAAATTTATAGCAATACTTCCTATGCATCCACACAGTGGGTACTGAGAAGACGGAGGGCTTGCTGCCAACTTGAAAGAATTCCTAAAAGCCATTGTACTGGTCTACCAAAGTGTGTTTTACCTATTAATCACACATTACACAGTGCAGCTATGTTCTCTCAAAGACCTTACATGGGATGCCTTGGACCAGTACTGAGGACATCCTGGATGGGGAAGACAGACCTATAACACAGGATCAGGCTTTCCATCAGGCAACTTTCTCCATAGTCACATCAGTCATGTTCAAATTGCCCCTGTCTCAGTTTCTCTAGCACATGAATAAAACTTGCCTTTGGGTCAAGCGTGGATAAAGCCTGATTTTCACAGGATTTTGGCTAGATACATGAAGAGGTCATAGAAATAGGTAATTTCTATTTGTCACAGAATTCCTAGTTTATCATTTTATTATCCCCTCATTAAAGGTGTAATCCAGCTTTGCTTACCAGAGATAATGTAAAAGCATCAGAAATGGTAAACATGTTATCACTAATATGCATAGTTTCATTTTTCATCTATCCACAAAACCAAATCTGTCTGCATGGATTCTATGTCAAAACCTAGCCCTAATCAATACATATGGTGCTTTTCATAAACAAAAGATGTACAAATATTTTTATGTATAAATTTGTAATAATAAAGGGCTAGATCAAGTGTTACAGAAAAAAACAACCAATCAAACAAAAAACTAGCATAGTATTACTGACTTCAACTTCTAACACGAAGTAAAAAAAACAAGTATTAATATTTACTTGCATGATATGTAGCTCTATTCTTAAAGAGGATACCAAGAAAGCACAAAACCAGTTACAAGCATATTGAAGCTGAAGATGATCATTTAACCTTAGTGACTAGCTGAGATAGCAGATATGCTGATTGCTGATATCATGGTGATATTGCCAATTAAATTGTAACATAAAATAGCACCTTCAGCTCTGTAAAACAGGTAATCCAAAGAAAAATGGAAAGACACTATACAGAGCCACCTTCAGGGTTTCTTTTTTTTGCACTGCTACATTGGACACACTTTGATTTTACTTCTGCACCATGGCTATAATGAAATTGGGCTAAATGATGAGTTTTACTGTGAACACAGATATGATTGCATATATCACTGCCTTCTACACATGAAAGAAAAATATTTGTTACTTTTGGTACAAACAGCTCACTTCATAAAGCACAAAACCCGTTGATGCTGAACTGCAGAATCAATCTTTTGTTCTCTTCTCAATGATTGTACTGTAATCAGCTTGATACCCGCCACACACATCCTAGTCAAGGTGTTGCGTAATAGTCACTTTTTACTTCCAACACTGGAAAAATATTTGAATTCTAGAAAGAACTAATTTTTGTTTAATTATTTTGTTTAGCAATTATTTTAATTGCTTTTCATATTTCCATAAAAGGTAATTTTTTGCCAGTGAAATCTGCCAGGTTAAGAACGGTAGAATATGAATGGCACATCATATTGTGACTATATAAAAGTAACATTCTCTTACATACGTGTACATCATTGTTTTTATTGCATTTTATTCCTGTTTTCTCTGTAAATCCAATATATTAATGGGAAAAAGGAGCCGGATTCCAGTTAAGGCATTTACAGAACTGTTAATTACAGTCTAAGAGCAAAATCTTTATTATTTATGAAGTGTGAGCCAGAGAGAACCTATGTGACTGGGTTTGCAAGACTGCCAATTGGAAACAATTATTTTTTTTTTTTCTTTTTCAAATGAGAAAATATGATATGGAAATTACTGAGTTACCATAAATTTGGAACACAATTACAGTTTTTCAAAGTGATTCCTTCATAGTATCATTTAAATTTATTTCTTTACCTAGGAAACAAGCTAGGTACTGTGTCTATAAACCAGTACTCCTTGAACTGTGAGAGCACTTCAGCCTGTGTGCCCTCTCAGTCATGAAATTCTGACCCAAGACAGGAATGTCATTCCAGCACTTACTGAGAAGATCAAAAGGTAAAGTCAGCTATCCTAACTTTATACAGATAAGAAAAGAAGATATTTTAAATCACAAATCTAATTCTTTTGATAACCACATTGCCAGCAAGAAGACCATAAGCTTACACAAACAGGCCAAACTCTCAGAGGTGCAAAACAGAGGAACTCCTACACATGCTGTGATGTTACATGTTAATTTTTCAGCTGCTGAAATTCCTATTCAGCTTGTAGAACCATCCACATGGATTAAAAGACCTTTTCTTTTTAAACATCATTGTTTTAAAACCTTGAAGTTATGTTTTGGATGCAGACATATTTATTACTGCTAAGTCTTGGATATCTTTTCCCTATATTACAAAGGAATTGCAATAATTGCCAATAAGAGAATGACACGGAAAATATAGCACTTTCCTCATTTCCTCTATCTGTTGCAAAATATTTTCATCTGTCTACCACTGACAATGTACTAATGTTAAAAGAAAAAAACAAAAAACTTAACAATAAAAAGTAGAGGTTCCTATTCTGAGTTATGCATGGACTTGAAAAGAACACAGAAGAAAAATATGTAAATGCATCTGTTATGGCAAATCTATTTCATTGAACAAAATTCTGTACCAGAAACTATTACAAGGGGTATTCAGAGATGATGCAATAACATTTTAAACACCAGGATACACCATAAAGTATTTCAGAGAAATTTAATCCAGCCATAATACATAACTGGATAAGAAAAGCTAACTGTGCATATATAATCAATAATGTGGTGTGTGCCAGTTTAATAGGATATATAAAAGCTTTATATTCTCTTCCAAAGTCTCACTTTAAAAAAAAACTCAGCCAGTCTTTTGCTAAGTTTACCAGTGATCATTAAACATTCCAAACTTAAAAAGATGCCATATTTTACATAATGTAAAATAATTACTGAATTACTGTATTTTTCAGAACTTCCCCCCACATAATTTGATCAAGCATTATTATAAAATGAATTTTGCAATTAAACTTACTGCAACAAAGAAATAATATCTAAAGGCTGACAAAAATATGCAAGCATTTTTCTTTTACCTCTAAATTGCATTCATTACACAGTCCTAGTTATCATCTGGGAAAACCTCAAACTGTCCACCTCTTAGTACGTATAAATAATTACATGGCAAAGCTAAGTATGTAAAATGTTGGCTTACAGGAACTCCACCCCAAAGAGGCACACCTACAGTTCTACAGGAGCAAAAATAAAGGAGGAAAGACTGCTCAGGTGCCCTGGAGCCTGCCAGGGCTACACCCCCAAGCTGTTACCGGTTGAGATGAAGAACTCCATTAGGAAATTTTCAGGCTCCATCTCTACTGGTCCAGGATGCAGGTTAAGCACTTCAAAGTCCCTGAGATTCACAAGCCCCATTCCTAAGAAGAATAGTGGCTGACAGCTTCCTTCTCTTGAGGACTCCACTCCTGCCTGATAACGTCCTGGGAGATATGACGCTTCTATAAGTACATTGCTCAGAAAAAGAAGTTTAAAGAAAATGTACCCTCCTTGATAAATAGGACAGGAGACCTAGTGAGCGCCTTCCAACCTAAACCATTCTATGGTTCTATGATCCTCCCAAAGAACCCAAATCAGAGATGTCACTGAATGGTTGTGATGTTCATCTGTCTTGCTGACCCCAACTGTCCCTTACTGGTTTATGGATATGCCTACACGGAGACTAAACATAGTTTAGGAATGGCCCCGAGACAGGAAAAAACCACATTTACAGTGGTCTGGTAAGAGGGCTGAGGGGATTTAAGAATTAGGGCAATTTGTGTCAATTCTTTTTTATTTCTGTAGCTAACGGTTCATCCCGTGTGCCTGCTGGACAAGAATGAAGTCTACCACAGACAAACGTAAAGAACACTATTATGCAATGCTCTGCTATAAAGCAAACTGATGGTCAGTTTTCTGACTACCTTTGACACCTGCATCATCATCATCATACCTGTGGAAGTGTTAGTAGTGGTTGTCAGATAAGAAACTTAAAGATGTGATACCTTTTGGTATCAGTCTACTATTAAAAGCTTGAATGGAATGGTTACCCTTGCAAGTGGCAAAGAAAGGAGAGCTCAGCTTCATCTTGAATTGGACATAACAAGTTCACTTCTCTAAACTGAAGGGAAAAAAAGACTTTAATTAGACATTACATGTTTAGTGGTAAGGACAGTTAAGCTTGGGAACAGATGAGCTCTGGAATCCCTGGAATCTCCATCTCAGGTTTGAGAACTGACAGGCAATCATCCAGGCTGTTAATTGTCAGCACACCCCAACAGTTTGGCCAAAGCCAACTAGGATGCTCCCACAAAATGCCTGGGCATGGTTTAGGGGATTCCAAGGACTAAGAATCATTCAGAGTTGGTAATTCCAGTCAGGCAATCTTGTTTCAAGAAGAAGAGAGTTTAGTCATCTGATGTAAGCCACGCAGTAAGTACCATTTCATATCAGGGCCAGACAACAGAGCCTGGCTTATTTTACATATTAATACAAATGCAGTTTCTAAAGACCTTCATAGCCCTATTTTCCAACAGTTCTGTAATATGTTCTATGCTGTTCACTAAGATGCAGTCATAAAGCAACATTAAAAAGAAACCCATTACATGAATTCTGTGAAGAAATTATTCAGTTGCTCAAAGGAGCAGAAATTGTTAAAGACAATTAGGCAGAACAAGTAGTAGAGTAACTTCTTTCACCTTTAGGTCACCAATTTAAACTTGATTCAGCTCAGTGGTGACTGGAACTCATTACCTTTTGAAAGCTTTGCAAGATAAATCACATCTTTGTCAATATCTTCTCATGGAGAAATGTCAGCCTCAATGGACTTGGTATTCTCTGGTGTTATTAATTTTAGTGTAATCAGGACAGTGGCCAAAGATTTAGCTTTACGATCAGGAAAAAAACTCCTGTTTGCACCTGCAGTTAGAACCCCAACAGCTTTTGATGGCTAAATAACTTGGGGTCATCTCTGATGAGATGAGGTCACCTCACCTTACTTACAGTAACAGTTTATGCATACAGAGAGAAAATTCTCACACTTCATTTTGAGAGTGAACTACTGTGCTCATTTAGTGTTAGTCCCTCCAGGTTCCAAGATACATGAGTATCTTGAACTATGACTATGAAAAGTCAACAGCATTGCTATTTTTCTGCCTATTAGCTTGTCTCAAGGAGCCAGCTAGAGCTGAAGGAGACCAAATTACAAGTGTAGTTTGGTGATGTTAGGAAATAGCAGTGGTAGTAAAGACTTCAGAAACTGGAAGAGAGCTTAAGAAGCGTGAAATGAAGGGTAAGGTATCAGGAAAAATAGTGAGATTTCATTTCCTGAATAGGGAGTACAGAGTGGCTATTTGAATATTTTTTAATCACTTAGCACAATTTCAAGAACAGAGAGAACAGCAACAACTTGAGATGGTAAGTGGTTCAGCCAAGAAGGAACATCTGAACAGAGAGAGTCAATGTAAATACAACGCAAACTTGTTTAGGTTTGAAAGGAGTTAATATTATGAAGTTGCATTTATTTATAAAAATACCTTGATTTCTCCTGAATTTCTTCCTTCCTCCCTCTACATAGCTCAGCCAAAGTTCCTGTTGTTGCTTTTTGTTCAGAACCAAAGTACGTTAGCAATTTCTTTCTGTATATGTTGAGCTTTTGTAGATATGTGAGTCAATATACTGTTAAATGGAAAATACTAACAAAAGATGAAATCTACATCTAGCACTGATTGTACCATGTGAGTCTAATATTGCTATAAATAATGGGAACAGCAGATAACGGAATCCTTAAAATGGGGTGCTTAAAATCTGTATTTTTATTCTCTTAATGATCTGTAACTTTTCCTGTTAATAGTGCCTGCAGTTATGGACTAATTATGCCATCAAATCTAATAATGAAAAAACCTGAGAAGTTTAGTTTAAAACAGAGAAGACAAAGTAAAAATAAGGAAAACTCCAGATTTATGCTTTCCTTTGAGGGGGGCCTGTGAGCTACATAATATCATTGAAGCTATATCCGTCACTTTTCCTTCTAACATCCTAAGTGACTGGCTGAAAGAAGGGCAGCTGGAATTAAATCTCCTTGCTTTTGTTCAGTTGGACCAAGCTGTTCATGTCATTGCAGAGTAACTCTGAGCTATCTATGAGCATATTTCCTGATGTTTTGAATAGCAACACAGCAGCAATGAATTCTACTCACTCCGTTTATTCTGAGTTGCACACTTTAAAGGCTTATAGAGGAATAAGCTGCATCTAGCTGAATGTCCTGGGACAGTCTGTCCTCCTGAGACTCCTACGCTAAGGTGCAAAATACACCAGATTTCAGTAGAGTATGAGGATAAGAAGGCACCAAGAACAAGGGCATAAGTGACGCTGTAGAAAAAGCAGCCTCAGGCAAAAGTCCTGCAGTGAGAAAGACATAGCTGCTAGGAATCCAATGTATTATCCCTAAAAGAGTACAGAAAAATGCAAAATTTCCCATTAAATTAGAGCTAGAAACATTGCTTTTGTCAATGGCTTTTTCCTGAAAGTGAGTTGCACAATTTGTACCCTTTGTTTGGGACAAGAAGTAATCCTGTGTAAGTGTACTCAGTAGGAAGCGCATTATACTTTAAGTTCCTGAGTATCCTGGCAAGTTAACCTCCAGTGATGGCACTGACTGTGGGGCTGAACTTCTCAAGGGGGCTGTGAAAGACTGGAATCCCGCTCAGCTATCTCTCCACAGACAAACTATTTAACAAGACCAGGATACCTCCTCTGAATAAAGATTAGTAGTGCATATAATTTCCATCTAAGGGGGACCAAAGGTGGGAGGGGAACAGACGCTGAACAACTGCATGGCTGTGCAGTTTACACAGGAGCCACAAGCCAACAATAAAGGCTGTGATAAAAGCTTATTTCTGTTTTCACACCATGCAAAGTAAAGGCTGCTGAAGTAAATTTTAAGTACAATACTTCTTGATATGACTACCTGACAGGTAAGCTTCTCCTCTTTTTTCAGCTAGAGCATTGGTCAATATGCTGTATTCAAGCAGAAACCTGCACCATTACCTCTCCTTGGAATCAGACTCAATACAGATTTTTATAACCAAATGCCACATTCTTCTTCAGGAGATTATTTTCTTTCACATATATAATCTCTCTTAATTAATCATATATAATATCTTCATCTTAATTTCCAGTTATTAAAAAAAAAAAAAAAAAGAAGTGACAAATCAGTAACAAACTATAAAATAGTGATGCAAACTGCCAGGTCTCCAAACACTCTTGACATTGCTTGTGTATTTTAAAAGAAAGATGTATCTATGGTTAACAAGGGGAAGATGTCTTATAGATTTTTTTAATTATTTCCACCTATTCAAAAATTCTAAGTTCACAGATTTAGTCAGAAGAAGCATGGCAAAGAACAGTAAAAAGGATATTTATTTTTCCTTTCAAGATCACAAACAGGGACAATGTTCCATTATCAACATATTGCTAAGTCTGCATTACCAAAAATCATAGAATCATAGAATGATTTGGGTTGGAAGTCACCTTAAAGATCATCCAGTTCCAAACCCCTGCCATGGGCAGGGACACCTTCCACTAGACCAGGTTGCTCCAAGCCCCATCCAGCCTGGCCTTGACACTTCCAGGGATGGGGCATCCACACCTTCTCTGGGAAACCTGTTCCAGTGCCTCAC
>JANZLP010000031.1:21269429-21281450 GCA_026930925.1 Chelictinia riocourii | reverse complement strand
GCTTGTCCTCACCCGCCACTAGTGGCCTACGCACAGGCACAAGAGCCCTGGGGATGCTGGGCTTGGCTGAGAAGGGACAATTTACTCATTCTCAGTGGATTTACTACATGGATCAGGAGAAGTGGTGAAATGAAATTCCCTTTAGGGGAAAGCTTCAGAACCATGGGAAGGGATGCAGTTCTTGCTTGGAAATATCTCTTGATAAAACCTTCTGTTTGAAAGGTCAAGAAGATTTTTGAAGCATTGAGGTAGCCTAAAAGGTAACTTTGATATGACAACTTGAATAGTTGCAAATGTAAACATTTATTTTTTTTCTCTCTGTTCCTTGGGCATTTGGGTTTGTTTTTTTTAATGCTTGAGGATTTTTCCCAAATACAGAATAAGTTATGCAGTATCCTACAATATATTATTTCTTTTTAGTGGACAGTATACATACACCTTTTTACAGCTCTTTGGCCATTTGATGGAAGTTATGAAGTAAGTTAGATCCTCAAATTCAGCATAATATTTTGAAATTATTCAGTGCTGGGTACAGGACCAGTTCAAATATATGTTTTATATATTAGAACTTCTGGTAACCAAAATATTTTATATGACAGGCACTTGCATCCTGTTCTGTCACTTCCAAGTCGATTTGAAAAGATTAGACTGGTGACATCTTTTGATCTTGTCTTTAAAACTTCTGTGGTTTTTAATCCTGCATTGAAATGATTCAAAATTAGTGTTTTAGAACAGAGAAGTGGAAAGCTGTATTGAGAGAGAGCAATGAATTATTTTGAATATTATATATGTATAAAGTCCAAAATGTAAACATTAGCTGTAACAGAAACTTTATCTGATTATTGATTGTTTATTACTTATGAGTGGTACTTGTGTTTACTGTACATAGTATGTGTTTATACAAAAGGTATTTTAGAGCAAACTCAGAGCATAATTTTCAATAGTACAGGGAGATATTGTAGTACAGTAATTACAAGTTTTTCAGCAGGTAGAAATGATTGACACTTATCTATTCGGTAACACATATAAAAGTAAGTGTTGAAAAAGCATCGGAAATGTTTATAGGAACTGATGAATTACTACCTTCCAAAAGTCAGGCATAATTAGAGTGGACACCACAAAGAAATGAAATTAGAAACAGAGAAGGCAATTGCTGTTTCACAGTTTTGATGAAATCCCTTGTAGTTGGTTTGGGTAACGTCACACACATGTCAGTTTTGCTTTGGGGGCTGAATAACTTGTTTGCTGTTGTCCCATTTGTAAATGAAGTGAAAGGCAGAATCTGGCTGCTTGATAAATTGAAGGTATTCATCAAAGCCACAAATGCAGAATTTACTGGAAGTCTACCTACAGTTACTCCTGAAAATAATAGTCCAATGGTCTATATACAAAATAATGGCCAGAAAAAGTCTGACATATATCATAACAGAGAGATAACCCTTCTTCTTGTGAAACCAGCCCAAATAAAAACTCTGATTTAATCAGAACTGTTTTTCCTTTCCCTATGTCAATCAAATCTTTCATATTGATAATCTGAACAAAATAGGATTGAGAACACAAAGTGTACTTTTGTATTACTAAGATGAAAAGGTTCTGCCAGGGTTTGATAACATTTGAGATGCAGTGAACGTTACAGGAACATAATGAATATCAAATATATCTGCAAAAAGGATTTTTTATCAAGATAAAATCCTGATGAAAAATGCCACTTATTCTTTATTTTCCATCAGGTAGGTTTAAAGACTGCAAGTCAAGAATTTAGATCTGTATTTAATGGAGGTATTTAGTTTAGAACTGTGTGTGCTGAAATGTGAACCTTGAATTCAGTTGCTTCTCATCTGAGCCAAAAAATAATTTAAAAATTAGATTCTGTTCTTTCATATTCACATACAGAATATTCTATTAATAGATTAGAATTTACCAATGGATGTCACAACCTTATGGGTAAATCTGTAAAACCTGTTATTCCAAAGGAGTTCTGTAGTATTTGGACTGGTTTTAAAGTAACTATTTTGTGAAATATTTCCAGAGGAAAAAGTATCTGACTAGTCACTTTTAATCTTTACACCTCTCAAGCACTAGGTTCCATGAGTGAAGAGATCAGATTGGGTACAATGAACCAAAAGTTGCCATATGCTAATTTCATGTAATAGTTCATGACTGTCATTTTCTTTTAAAGATAGAAGAGGGTTATT
The DNA here is from genome assembly GCA_026930925.1 of Chelictinia riocourii. Lineage (NCBI taxonomy): Eukaryota > Metazoa > Chordata > Aves > Accipitriformes > Accipitridae > Chelictinia > Chelictinia riocourii. Next base: position 21,279,255 of record JANZLP010000031.1, on the reverse strand, counting down.
AGTCCTTTGGTAATTGTGTAATTGGTTTCTGTTTCTGATTTCATTTGGCAGTACAACACATCTGATACTGACTTTATTAAGGGTGTTATTCAGGAGAGGGAGTGAGGAGCTGGAACAGAATGTTCCACTAGTGGTCAAAAAAAAATGGTATGTGATGGGAGTTCACAAGTGACTGTATTGTAATCTTCCACAGGGATTGTGGAAGATTGTATTATGCTGTTTTTGTTCCATGACTTCTCTGTGTTGGTAGGCTTTACATGGATTTTCTTTTTTGTAATTGTTTTTCTCTTAGCCATACTGTGGCTGGAGATTGGAAGAAAAAGAAAAAAAGGTCAGAAAAGCTTAATAGCAATTTTGTTTTTGAAAGGGAGAGACTGGTTGATCCAGCTTAAATGGTTACAGCTGTATCAACCAGTAACAGTTGAATTAGAGACAAATGCAAACTGCAAAACCTTACAGGTCAAGACTACACCAGCTGCAACCAGAAGAGGATAGTAAGAGGGAAAAGTGAATTACTAGGACATTATTGTAATAAAAATTTGAGAAGATACCCACAATCAGATGGATGGAAATGGGACACCCCTTCTTCACTAAGTAAATGACAGAGAAAATAAAAGAAAACTGAATTTCATAGCTCTGCCATTTGGAGTATTGTTGAGGATGAACGGGGTTTTCTTAATGAAAAACAGAGTTCTAATTCAGAAGGGCATTGGTTGTACACCATGCTGTTGATGTAACGGGCGTGGACCGTATTTAGGTGTAGGTGTGATCTCACTGAGGCAATGATCATACTGAATCCCTTTGATACAAGTGAACATTTTGTACATATTTCAGGTGGGGAAATGCTGAAAAGTGGTATGGTGAAGTTTTGCTTTTCTTATTACTAACTTTGGGTTACTTAATTCTCTTTTGCAAATTTAGAACAGATTGGCTGACATACTGGATCAGTAAATATGTTGTATCAGGCCCAGATACTCAATTGTCAGTGGGCTGAAGCACAAGCTTGGGGAGGGAGAATAAGCAGAACAGATACAGCCTTATTATTCACTTTGTGTTATGTAATGTAGTTCTTCCAAGTGATAATAGTTTCCGTTTTCAATGACTGTAAAGGTAACAGAAATATTTTTTTTTATGGAGGATTTAAGTTGGAATTCATTTTTTCTGTAGGAGATGAAGGAAGGGAGACACACCTAGAGAATCATCCGCTATAGCTGTCTCAAATACTTAGCATAAACTAGAATGAGTCACTCTCTTCAACTGTCCTCTATGTACTGTAGGAGGAAACTATGAACACTTAGCTTTTAGATAGCTAAAGCTGGATAAGATGATTTCTGAAACCTAATACAAAAATAATTTTAAAAACTAAGGCTCACAAAGCTGAGAACATTTTGAAGCTATGACCTGCAGTGCTATAGGCATATGTACTCTCAGTTAGAAGGAGCTGAGGTAATTAAATGATAGATAATGCGGAGAGAAGTTTTCAAAGTGAATAGAAGTATTATCCTCAGGTATTTTCACCTCCTTTGACACTAATGTTAGGGTGCTTATTCCATACATGTTGTTAGAAGTTGTTTGAAATATTAGTAAATTTTACTGTACAAAGAGAAATGAAATTCTCTGATATTTTACTTTTGTAGAATAAATATTCTATATGCTGTGTTATAATGATCGTATTTTTTACCATTGAATTAACTTCTTTTCATGACATCATTTTTGTATGTGTATTTCCATCAGACTGATTCACCTTCTTTACTCTTTGCCATAATCTGATAAAAGATTCAAGTGCACTCATACTGCTTGTTTATTTGGGAATTTATTACCAGTATATTTACAAAGAAGAAGAGAAAAAGTATTTTAGAAAACATGTATTTAGTATATCAGCAAATGCCTCCATATTGCCAGCAAACAACTTGCAGTGGATCCTGGTACATTCCAGTAATCCAGAAAGCATGGATGAGGAGGAAGTGCGAAATGTTGTCTTCGGGCAGTGTGGATAGTGTAATCGCTTTCTTGTTTGCAAAGTTCAGAGGTGTCAACATGCATGTTTTTGTTTCCTTTGATAGCATCTAACCTTTGGAGAAAATGCCATTCACTTTGCATTCTGACAGTAGTCGCTATTGAGCTCAGTCAGTGGAGCTTTGTTCAGTCTAGTCAGTTCAGTAAGTCTCTTGTGGCAACATGTCATTACAAAATAAAGTTCATGTTGTGTCCAAGAGAAGTCGGGGTTGTCTTGAGCTGTACACTCCTACTGCTACTTCATAACTTGCAGCAAAACATTTTGGGAGAAGCAACCCAATAGAGAACTTTCAGAAAACACTAGATATTTTGCCATGTAAGTACTACTGTCAAAAGCCTATACGCCACCAGGACTGCTTTTGGAAAAACTGGACTAAGAATGATAATTTGTGAGTATAATAATTCTGAGATGGGATGTAAATGGAGAACATTGTATTCAGTTGCCTGTTACCTCTTCTCAGAAACCTTTGGAAGACTTGAGTAGCACAGTTATGCCTTTATGCAAAAGTGCAGGAGCAGAGGTTGGAAGTGGGGTGATAGGAAGATGGGAAGTGGACACTTGGAAGGGGACGATTTTATCCAAATTAAATCTAGAGACTCCTAAAATGTCACAGAAATTTTTGAAGCAGAAGAAACATATTCCTTTGCACAGCATTTGGTAAAGCCCAGGAATTTTTGTGTGTGTTAAGCAGTTTTTACTTTATCTTTCCTTTGGAAGGAGTATTGTGCGGGGTGAAAAGAACCTTATGATGTGGGAAAGCTGAAATTAAACTCCGCTGTAATACTATTCTGTCCTTTATCAAAATAGTCCATTGCTTTTTTACTGTTGTCAGAGACAGACATCCCAGATTTCATAAACTGCCATCCCATGTGATATCAATTAACACATTTATTGTGATGTCCAGAAGGATTTCAAAGTCTAATTAGCATCTGACAGCTAAACTGGTTTTTCAGCCTAAGTGCAGCTCCTGCCATGTCAGGGTTTACATGTGTTAGAGTGGTATGGTAAAGCTGCTCTTATCACTGCGGTACATTTTCAGACTGGCCAAGTTTCAAACCTGAACCTTCCTGAGTAGTCATGATACTCAAATGCGAGATTTAAAGAATAGGAAAAAAAAACCCCAAACCCAAACTATATTTTAATCCAGTTTCTGTCCTTTCAAAGATACAACTATTGTGAAAATCTCCGTAGAAGATGTAGATGAACCTCCCATCTTCAGCAGATCTTCTTACCTTTTTGAGGTGCATGAAGATATTGAGTTGGGGACAATAATAGGAACGGTAATGGCCCGGGATCCTGATTCAGCCTCAAGTCCGATAAGGTAATACTCCACTCTTAGTAAACACATAATTTACTAAAGAAATTAAGAAAAATAGTAGTACAGCATGAATTTTCACTTACACATTGATCACAGGAAGAAGATGCTAATATTTTTGTCAGGTTTTTTATTAGTGTCCCAGAGATAGACAGAATTGAGAATGATGCTATCCGTAAGTCTCCAAACACCTCAGGGAACAGCCATTCGATTGCACACAGGAAATGTTTTGTATTACTTCAAATCACAGAGAACTTACAAAATTACACATTGATTTCAAGTAGGCTCTTCAAGATTACTTGCTTCACAATGTGAAAAACGCCAGACCAGTCTGGCCCAGGAAGGGTACAGAGCTTTCTAATGCTTCTTCTGGTCAGTCCTGGAATGCCTGCAGGGCTGATATCCCCTGCTCTGGTTGGTGCCTCCTGCTTTGTAGGCTTGCAGAGTGATTGCTACACAGGATAAAATTATGCTTGTGTGTGCTCAAATACCCCAAGAAATTAGACATTGAAAGATTAGTATCTTTAAATTTGTTTTCCATCTATACTGCTAGGTGCTACATGCTACATCACATCTAGCTGAATGTAGTAAACTATATTTTGGTGGAAGATTTTTTGTTTGTTTTTCTGTAATGCATAAGCTTGAAGAAAGAGGTGAGACAATGCTGCCCGAGTTGGATGTGTGTTGTCTGAAATGCCAAACAAAGTAGAAAAATTAAATTCTGGCAAAAGAGCCTAATTTACTGACTTTGAAGTCAGTTGCCACATACTACTTAATGAGGCCCAGGTGATAAAACTGGATTAGGAAATGAGACTGAATCTAATTTTCTCCTATGGTGATTCGTGGGTATGGAAAAGATAGGAGATAACACCAAGCCTCTAAAATTTAAGTCTATATAACTAACTTAGCATTACATCTTTATCCACTCTAATTGCATGAGACAACCGACAATTCTAGTAGTTATATTTTCTTAATAGTGACTGGAAAAAGAACAAACTGCGCTTTGGCTCATTTTGCTTCTGACACAACTTGATGAATAGAACTGTGGCAGCTCTTTCCCTCACCACTATTATTTACACAAAATAGCAACCTAAAGATTATTTTATATAATTTTTCTACATCCTGTTGATGTTTCTTTCATTCTCCCATAAAAAATAATTTAGAAAATGTAGGTGGAGCAAACGAATAGTAGTAAGGGCAAAGAAATTTCTGAAAAATTGAAAGGGACCTTTGAACACTGATTTAGTTTGCTTGAAGAAAAACATGGAAGATATATGTGATAATGCTCTTCATAGTACAGTAATTTATTTTTGTTTTTATTTAATGCTATTTAGTTGAAGTCAAGAACTTTAAAACAATTTGCATGGCGTAGATCAAATTCTCTATAGTATTTGCTCTGTTCCTCAACTTCCAAAGAAACCTTGTATATTCATTCAAACAATAATTACCTAGGACAAGTTTTTACAAGCTTTTACTTCTTACAATATCAATATTAAATACAAAGTACTATGTCTTTACCCCGGAAGTGAACAGCTAACATTTAAACTAAACTATTTTGAAAGTTGTCATGTTTTGACAGTTGTCGTATTTTGAAATTAGGGCAGTTTGTATAATTTTTAATAGTGCTATAAAAAAATATTACAGCTTCAGGTGGTAAAATAAATTCAGTTTTTAAGTGTTTTTCTGTTTAGCTGTTTATTTTTAAATATTAGTTTCTGTTTATTAAATTTCTATATAAATCAGGTTTCCTATAAATTGATTGCCAGTAGCTTCCTGTTGCACTAATTTCTATTTCTGTTCAATGAATATAGAGGCATTTTCTGAAAATAATAGTTTTGGTAGCATTTTCAGGCCATAAGAGGTAATATGATGGAGTAAATGTATGTGCTTATCTCATGGTTATTATCAAATGATACAGACTTTTTAATGAAACATTGTGGAGTAGATCTTGTTAGCTAGAAAAGTGATTATTGCCTATTGAAAAACTGTTAGCTAGAGTGCTGTCAAAATAAGTTTTTTCCTCATTAAAACTCCTTCCGTGGATGAACTAAAATGTTTATCATATAAGCCAAATAGTCTTAAATATAATTTCTTTGAAAAATAACAGAGTTTTGTTTAATTCTAACTAACAGCTATTATAGTCAGCTAGTAGCAAAAAAAAAATAATTTGAGAAAATTTTCCTTTTTCCTTTTTTTCCTTTCAGAAGTCTGTTTTGGCTGTTCTAATTTTCTTTTGTTTTGTTTTTGTATTCATTTTGGTATCAGCTTGTTCATTGGGGTGATGTTTGTTTGACTGTTTTACATATTTATGTTATTGTGTGTGGTGGAGTGAGCAAACAAAACCCACAAAAATGTTACAGACATTATTTTCGAATTACAGCATTTTTTCATTGGCTCGGTTTACTTAAGTACTGTAAGTAAAACCAGATACACTTGGTGAACTGTTTAGATCACTCGTAAAAGTTCATAGAAACATGAACACTTGTCTCCATTGCACTATACAAGTATACTAACAGACTTTTTTTTAATTTGCCCCAATTCTGCCAAGTAGTTAGTAAATGTTCTGTACTTTATAAAATCCTACATTCAGTTCCACACCAAAGGTTCAATCATAACTTTGAAAGCAGTGTTAAATATTGGAAAAAGGAGGAAAGTGAAATTTTCTGATTCTAGTTTGACATTCTGCCATATTATGTTACTAGAAGTTTTGCCTGCAGAATTATAGCAACTATAGCAACATAGAAAGTCCTTTCACATCAGTATATTCATGAAAGTGAAAGTTCGGTGTGTGGACTTACTTTTACAGAGGTTTTTTTTAACTTGATCTCTAATAAATTAACATATCCTAAAGTATAGAAGCTGAGCTTATGAAAGTACTTTTGAAAAGCTCATAAATTAGCTGTCAATCTCAGCCTGAAGGAACTATACATCAAAGACAATTTTCCTTTCAGGATTAAAACAATTCTTTAATTATTATATTGAAATTCTGACCTTTTTTTTATGGTTCTCATATATGTCTATAAAAACTCAGGTGATCAAATATTATGCTACCTCCTTCCTTCCTCTTCCCCCCTTCCCTTGCCGGCGGTTAAGCGGGGACACACACACAAGCCGTGCAAACCAGACTTCGCACCCACGCAGTCACAGCTGATCCCTCCCGGGTTTGGCAGCCGGGCTGAAGTGCTTCCGACCACCCCCTCCAGCACTGTCCCCAGGTGCCTCCCGCTCCGGAGCCCGGGCTCCCGCGACCAGATCGGCGCCGCCCGCCCGGGGCTGCCCGGTGCCGGTGCGGGGCAGCTCGCAGTCCCCGCCCGCGGCTGCGGTACCGGGGCTGCGGGGCGGAGGCTCTATTCTTACATTTTTTGCTGCTTTAAGCTCCACCTAGGATAATGAAGCTGCTCTAGGCTTAGGCAGCAAAGCTGAAAACCAGCTGAAATGGGGCCTTAATAACAGGCAGTGGTGCATTGGTCCAAGGTTTCAGTCCTGGCTCACTTTGTGCAGTGAAAACCCAGGAGAAAGATGCATCTTCAGGGATTCTCTTTGAAGGACACAGTGGATCTATGCTTTAAAAATGCAGTTTCTTCTCCACTTCTGTTATGATTTGATCTTAATGGGAATATTCCAAAGAAATTACCACTCAGGAAACACCCATCTTTCGTAAGCAAGTTTTTCCCAGAAACAAATATACTTCAGTGAGATTTTTGAAGGGTGAGTTTCTCAAGGTAAGAATGATAGAAAATAAGAAAGGGACACATGGATACTGACTCCTGCCAACCAAGAAATAATATGCGTAAGACACTTGGCTTGGACCTGCAAGGACTACATTCAAGACCCTGCTCTGGGCTGTGAGGTGTCATGATCTTAGCAATCCTCTGGCTTTTTCAGTAGTTTGTTGATGAAGAGCATTTCTTCGGTCTGTCTGACTTTTAAACAACACCATGCCCCATCACTCAATGCAGATGGTTCCTTCCCAAGTTAAATGTTTTTATTTTCACCAGCCTGCTTCCCCTGAGCAGGGGACTTTCACTGTGTCTGTTCATCAGGGAGTTGTACTTTATAAGACTTGTATCTTGACCAACTTGCTGCAGCTCTGTTTCCAAACAACCTTGTGTAGCCCCACTCTGGGAAAGTTTCATCCTCCACAGATACTGCTGCATATCTTGGCAATATCAGTTTGCAACTGGCCTTGACCCATGGTGTCCAATTAAGCAATGCACACCTGGTCCAAACTATGGGGTAGGGTTGCCTTTCCCTGGTTCCAGATGTACAAGTTCATTTCCAAGCATCACAGCAATCTGTGTGTCTGTGGGGCGAGAGGGTGTGCACCAGCAGCAAGGACATGCACCTCGTTGTTCCACATAATGGAGACCTTCCCTGTCCTTGACTTCTTGCACCCCTGCAGCCAGGGTGAATGGTACCAGCATCTCTCTCTTGGAGCCTTTTTGACTGACTTCAGGGTCTCTTCCTGTGTATGTTTAATTTCTTGCTGCCCAAATTAATTTCCCCACTTTTAATTTTTTCTACTGACTTTAATGAAGCTTTCCCAAGAATCCTAATCTTCATGACCTTTCTAACAAGAAATACAAGTCAGCTTCTTTCCCCAGGCAATTTTCCTAATTTCTTATAGCTCTGTTGACAACGCATTCCCACCTCCTTCTAATTTCCTCTGGATATGATGACTCCTCTCCTAGCTCTAGAGAGATGAATCAATATCAGAAGGAAAACCAGCCTTTTTGGCTGCTTGCTGGGGAAATTGTCCCGTTTAAGGAAACTCCAGAGAGGGTCTGTTAGACACGAACCAGAGTGAATTACCACCTCTCATGACCTGACAACTCACATGTGTACTGTTTTCCTTATGCTGATGCTTTCAAAGTGTGCGTCAGCTACTAGCATCCTCATTGGGGCTGCTTCTCACCTGACTGCTGAGATTCCTGTTGAAGACCATCATATGACTTTTTTTTTGCACTATGATGTAATTATATTTTTTGCAGCTAGAGAAAGTAGAAGGCTTTTGGAGATGACCAACTGAGACATCAGCTGAAGCTCAGGTCTTCAGACATATTGTCCTGTTGAAATCAGCCTTAAAGAGCCAGCCTAAATTACTTGCCCAGGGTCACCCAGGACATCTAGGGCAGTGACAACTGAACTCTGGTCTCCTGAGTCCCAAGCTAGTGCCCTAAACAGAGGATTATCAGTAGTCTCTTCTGTAGGAACTGAAGAGAGGAGAGGTAGGGTTTTCCAAGAACAAAACCTCAGTTCTTCAAACCTCTTGAAAGGCTGTAGAGCTAAATCTTTCTTGTGCAACTCAACCAATATAAGCGAGGCAAAAATAACGGGAACCTTCAACTCAGGTTGGTCTGCAATCACAACACCCTTTCCCTGCTGCCTCCTTTCTTTTTCCACTTCCATACTGAGGGCATTTAAAGAACAACAAAGACTCAAAGACTATTCACAGGGTCTGGGTTTCTGGCACCACTTGAGCTACTGCAGAGGAGCAACATCTCTGTATTCAGATGACTCTCTGACTCTGTCATAGCCCTTGTAAAAACCCATTAAAAATAGTTATTTCTAATGACATATTCCAATGCAATGGAGATTCCTGTGTACACTAATTTGCTTTGAGGATTGCATCATCCCGAAGGAAGTGTAGCCAGAGAGATTTAAAACAAAAGTGGTCTGTCTCCAGGCTGAGCTGTGGTACTTGGCAGCAACACTACTCTCCGCTGAGCCCAGCGTGCTGTTTTAACATACTGCTCCCCTCCCTGTAATGTCACGCTGGAAGGATGGCATTTCTTGTCTCCCGATCCGTAAAAGATACTGGATGAGCTATTCAAGCTACCGCTGTCCTTTTGAATGAGGTTATTAGTCCATGCACTGTAAGCACTGCCAGGATTTCAGGGGGGTTGTTCAGGAAGCAAAATGTTGAAATAGAATCTCTCATTACTGAAGCAAAAGCCATTGAAAACTACTGATAAATTGGTTATAGGACTGACATATTTATCCCTGTTACCGTCCCACTATTATATTAGGTAAGGTCATAAGTTATGAAGTGAATTGAGAGGGTTGGTTGCCCAGGAGGGGGGAAGGATTTCTTTGCCCACCTTCAGGATTTGCACAGTGGAAACAATCCTAAGAAAGACACACATTTTCAGCTCCAAAAGCTGACATATGTCCCTCGCTACCTGCAGGGGACACCTCTGGGTATTGGCTTTTGATGGGTAGAGCTGGTGAAAGGGCAGAAGGTATGTTCTGGGTGTCTGTGGAAGAAGAGATAACTGGAGAGCCAGCCCTAGTGAAGTTCACAAAAAAAATTGGATAAACAATGCTGGTAAGTTCCTACCCATTGTTGAAGGTCCCGAGAGAGTTGTGCTGAAGGTTTGGAGTGCCGGTACTTCATCTTCTTCCTCTGTAAGGACAAAACGTCAAGAGCGGTTTCTCAACACCCTTCTGCTGACTCCTGAGCTTTTACTCACCACAGCGATACATACAGCTGC
>JANZLP010000031.1:20713439-20728151 GCA_026930925.1 Chelictinia riocourii | reverse complement strand
TAACTAAATGGGAACAGAAGTTTTCTTCTCAATATCTATGCAAGAAAATAGAGAGAAAGTTGGATTTAGAAGAGACTAGTCTGCAACAGCAATTTTTCTTCAGAGCTTTCTGCTCGACGGTGAAACCATTTGGATCCGGCGTGCAGTGCCATCGCTCTGCTGCTCCCTGCCCGGCACGGGCCGGGACTGGGGAGGCAGCCGGAGAACCCAGGTCGCACCTTACACCTGCAGTCTTCTCCTGGCGCTGCTGCTCAGTGAACGCAAGGGAGGGAGGAAGGGTTGACCTTACTTCAGTCAGATGGGCTAACAAGACTGGTGTACTAAACTGCAGGAAGAAAAGGTGGGAAATCTGGAAAATCACTGAGGAAATTGCTAATTCCTCAAACATATAAAGGTCCAGATTTTGGCTTGCTTGTAGACAGATCTACAGCATCTTAGCTTCCACTGACGTTGTTTCCATCCCAGAGATTGAATTAAAGAACAAATTATTAGGGTATAAAGCTTTATGTCCTGATTATTCTCATTGTGACACCTGTCCAAGCTTATTTTTGGAAAAAACGGAAGAAATAGGGAAAAGAAATTTAAATATGCTGGTTTGGAACAGAATTCTAAACTCAAAGCTTCTTTTTTTGATAGGAGAGTATTTGCAACAACTTCCTAGTGCAAGCTGAAAAACAGACAGTACATATTAAAAATGTATTCTCTTATGCATGTGTGACAACTTCAGCTATGCTTTAACATGTGCTGACCTGACAGCAGAAATATGAACAGGCCAAACATGAAATAATTATCCTCAGAGCCACTAATACTTTGCAAGTCAGACTTCCAGACCCAGAGGATGTCTTTGTATTTAATAACCTTTAATTGATTTCCCTTTCATGACTCTGTTGGCTCATATCAAACATGCAGACATTCTCTTTGTCAGCTCAAACACAGGTACAGCCTGTTTTATGCAACTGGTGATCGTGCATGCACACTTGATCTATTACTTTGTTGAGTCTGTGAGCGTTGTTTGAAGAAAGGATGTATAAGAGGTTAGAAAAGACTATTTTAGGATTTCAAGAACAGTCTTTCTTATTAATAAATCATGGACACATATTTTAGCTACATGAGCAAACATTTTTTACTATTCACCAATCTCAGATATAGGGTCTAACTTCTTCAGTGCATTACGAATTTGGATTTTGATCTCAGCTTCAAGCTCTGTGCTGGGAACACAATCTATGTGATTCTTCTAACTTCAATACATTACACATTTGGATTTCTTTATTCTTCTGAAAGCAGGAGGAAAGAACAGTAATATTGTGACCCTGATACGTGTACTAAATATGTTTAGATATGTCTCAGGACAACAAACATGTTGTCTAGTGTATCCGTTAGGGAAACATTATGAACATATCTGGCACTATTTGGGGGAAAGTAAAAGGAATAGACATTTCATTAGCAACCATGATTTGGAAGATTCAAAGAAAAAAAAATATTGCAAGGAGCCATTTAATCCTACCATCAATTCATCACCCATTTCCCTGACTCAGGCGTGCCAAGCCTAGAAAAGCACATAGAGTGTATAATTTGAAATAGATCAATAAGCATTGTCCTTTTTATTAATTTCAGAAATTAGTATTATTGTGGGCATAAGGGCAATCTTTGAGCCACAAGGCATGGTTCCAATTAGCTTTCAGCATTGTCAATCAAGAGTTGCTTCCAGATTTCAAAAGAATTACATTAGATGTAAGTGAAATCTGAATCAGGCCCATATATTTCAGCACTGTTGTTTCTAAAGTTATACAGTAGCATCAATACTAAAATTTTACAGTGTATGGTAAAGGTCAACAGATAAAATATTTGGAACTTTTACTCATGAATATATTTAATTTGCTACTGCAAATTATTTCGATTACATTTTACAAAATACATAGCTGCTGCTCCTTCTGCAATTAAAGATTCCTAATAATACAGTCAAACCTTCTTAATCATTGTTCATTCTAGCATAAAGTAAATCTTGCTGTGTTTGAAGAGAACCTAGTCATCTTAACAACATCCGTTTTTTGTTCCTTTTTACTTTACGAGATTAGAATACTTAATAACCTTTACCATATTTGGCGGCAGTGGAAGTGTGAAGAAGAGTAAAATTGGATTATATGGCTGGGACGAAACTCAGTTCTGTAATTAGGTTTGGTTCTGTTGCTTAGGTTTGCAGAAAAAGTCAAAATTAATGGTTCTTTTTGCCTAAGATTCCCCTGCAGAGCTATATATAATAGTAAAGCACGGTTAAAGCCAGGTCTATCATCTCAACATTTGCCAAAACCATTGATATTTTTTCCCTTGCTAAAAACATTCAAGTTTGGAGGAAAATAAATAGAAATACTCAGTGCCTAAACAGTCATCATTTTAATTGCAAATAATTAAGACACTAAAATAGCCCTGGAATGCTCACATACACTTACACTCATCCTTGTAAAGACTCAAGAGAAACTTGATGTTTCTCTTGAACAGCCTCAGATATTGAAAGTCCAGAGTTGGTATCGCTGCACTTTTAGAGCTCTACTGCAGAGTGGCCTTGGGGAAGACCAGCGAGCCTCTGCGGACGTCGCCCTAAGTCCTCAGAAACTGAGCATGGAGTTCTTCTTAACACAAGCTTCCTTTTCATTAAAAAGCAAAATGTGTTCAGGCAAGTTGATGGAGAAATGAACCAATCTGAATGTATTGAAGTTCTTTGCTTTGCTACAGTGCTTTTTAAATTGTGTCTAAACAGTTGGTCACAGATTTATTTATGTTTCCATGTAAAGAAAGAAAATATTATCATTTTCTATATGGGAAACAGTTTCCCTAATTATTTGGCTCCTTCTTCTACCACATAAACACAGCAATTTGTACCCCTCTCCTTCAACTGGCTGCAATTAGCAGCTACATTGCAATAAGCAGATTATGTTAATTAAAAACTCAAAACTATGTAAACAATGGGAAAGCTGACTAGCCATTTTCTATTTTTGCCAACTGGGAGGAACACAAGAGAAATTAGTACCAATCTTAATTTTGCTGTTTATAATTCAAGTTATTTGTAACAAATAACAGCATTTAAAATGTATTTTTAAACAATTAACTGTATCTCTCTACACTAATTGAACCACATCCCACATGAGAAGTTTTACACCTGTATGAACTGGGGGAGAAAAAAAAAAGTTTTGAAAAAAAATCTGCAAAGTTGTTAAGGGAACAAATTTGCACACATCATCACCGAACTAGAATATTAAACCCAAGTTCCCTTCCATGTCCAAGTCACGCTCTCAAAAAAATCACAGCTAAGGATAAAAGTATAACTTGGTTCTGCTTGTTTGGCAAAAATTTGAGCAAACTGTAGTATAAACCTTACCCAGCAAACATGAAAAAATTGTGAAGTTTTAAGATTTTGCTACAGTTTCATAGAGGCTATAGTTTTGGTTTTGTTCTTCTCTTTCCAAACCAGGATAGTTTAATGAGGGTGGGAAGAGCAGGAGGCAAAAGTGGATTTTGCTTGTTAGTTATTGTGTTCCCAGTGCTCCCGCTCTGCCTTGGAGATACCTCTCAGGATCACACCCTAAGGGGACGTCACCACCAAACGAACTGCACGCACAGAGAGGCTGTGTGCATATATAAGATTTATTGACTGTAGCTATGAACTTGCCATTGACCAGACTTTGGGGAAGATAAACAGAAGGTAGGAGTATAGCTCTTCCTCAGCTTTATATGGGAAATACTCCAGGTACATGAAGGAGGCAGCATATTTCCTTCCCCAAGTTTGCACTACTAGGTGTTGCTGATCGGCTACAAAGAGGAAAATACGAGTGTGTGGAGTGATTACCGCTTCAGATGAGGTTTTAGTCTGTTTCTACAGGGTTTTTCAATCACTGTATAGGAAAAGAAAATGATACAGAAATATGTAATAGCTCATTCAATCTGGGACCAGACCTTCGGAGTGGCCAGTATAAAAATACTAGTTCAGTGTATTGGTTCAATTACACCCTTGATCCAAACTGCTTTAGAAAATGGGAAGATTCTCAGAAGATGTGAAAGCTGCTGATCGATGTATTATTCACAGACCCTTAGGAGGCCACATAATGGTAAGTGTCCAGGAAAAGACAACAAGAGCACGGGAAGCTTGAGGAGGGCAGAGATTTGGAAGAGCTCGCCACATCGTTAGATTTTGCACCTATAGTCTTTCAGTCGTTTACAGAGAGTGGGAATACTGAAGTGCTTCATGTATATTATGTTAGAAAAACATTTCTTCTGTTTTAAGGGCAACACTGATTTCCCATCTCTTGCTCCCCCACAGAGCTCACAGACTGTGGGAGGGCTGCTCAAGGTAAAAGTGCAGTTGATCATTTTGCTTTTCCTATTTCCACTATTTTCCTTTTGGAGACATGAACTTTAAATGAGTTGCTGTACAAGCTTCTTGGGGTCAAAATAGAGGAAATCACATCCACCACAGAGACAGGCACAGCAAAACCCCCTAATATGACCATTATGTTCAACTCAGCAGTCTTTTTCCTGTTGGTAGGTTTTTGATACAAGCTTAGCATCAAGCCAGGCTGTCAAAACCAATGAAATCTATTTCTGTGACATTGAAAGAGCTCTTGATGAAAGTCAATCAGTTTAGGGAATATTTTTTTAGAGTACCTGGAATCAAGACAGGGGAAGAGCTGAGTTTTAGCCGAATTGCTACTTTTTCTTCCTAGTTTCTAAGAGGTGAGGAATACGTGCTAAGTAAACCCATTTGTTCTGCAAACAGTACATGTAGTGCTTGATGCTAACAGCTACATTTAGCCTGGCCGTTTGTTGAGAGTCTTGTTTCTTAACAGAATTAACCCTTTTGCCAAATCTTTTATTTTGAAATTATTGGAAGGGTTTAGCTCTTGATGGGTCTCTGTTTCAGGGTAACACACAGAGCAGCCCTCAGGCTCCCGAATGAAACAATTTTTAGTTTTCATACTATAGAAGCAAGAATATCAAAGGGGATAGGAATGATAAAGGGGACGAAGAGCAGCTTGGGTAAGGCCAGTGATACTGGATAATTTTTCTATATTTAAGCTTTCACAGGATTTCCTGTACAAATACGTGTTCACTGCAGAAAGCTACTACTGTTAAGAAGTGCTAGACTTACTGCAGAAGGCTTTTGCCAGCACATACAGTATTTTTTGATGCTTTCTAGGCATTCTGGACTTACAGGCTATGAATACATAGTTTGTAAGACCATTCAACAACCTTATCTAGTCCAGAAACCTTTCTAACCACAATTTAAACAGTCAATTTGCTTATAAAGAGTTTTATGGACTGATTCCCATTTTAAAAAAAGGGCAGAAAATAACTACCCTAGCAATAAATATGTGTTTGGTGGTGTTATGGATCATTAATGGTTCCTTTGTATGGATTTCCCCAGCCTGGAAGCTAACTATGGCTGTTTAGAGATGATCACTTTACAAAAAGGTTTGCTTTTACATCTCAATCCATTCTCTGCTCGAGGTATAATGAAAGAAATTTCTATCTTCTCCCCAGCCAGTTATTATAATGGTATGAAAAAATGACTTAAATATTGACCTTGTCAATACAACCAAGTTCAGATGAGCTAAAAGTAAATCAAACAATCTTTTAATTCCAGGGAAATATTTTAAGGCTTTTCTTTTTATTGTCTCAAGCTCACTTTTAAGACCTTAGTTTATGACAGAGTAGTGATTCATGCAATCTCCAAAAGAAAACTAAGAAAAGAATAAAACAATGGTTATCCACTTTTGTAGCACTGAATCAGTTTTATGGTTTGTTAACTCAAAAGCAATCTGTACTTTTTTAAAAACTCTACTGATTGTTACTTAATTTTTTCAGTAAAATAAACCTACCAGCAATTTTCTTTTCCAATATAAATCAAACCAATACATCACTTAACACTGGCACTTCCCTTTGCTCCCTTTCCAGCTGATGCTGCTCAATTTTACCCATTGTTAATATATATTACATTTTCTATTCAATCCAACTGGTACTTATTCCTGTTCCTCTAGCTTCTGATCTCTGAACTGAAGCCAGGACTCAATTCAGAGCCTCCAATTCTACATGGGGGAAAAAAGGCACTTCAAAACAGAGCCTAAGCTACCAACAACCCTACCTATTAATTCAACATACTCTGCGGATAGAGGACAAGGACAGGTTAAGTTATGCAACTTATTTAGAAGGTTTCAATGCTTATGCCATTGGATCTGCTGTACTCCAAGGAATTATTAAGTTAACCAACAGTCACCAAAAGCAAGAAACCTTATGTTAGTAAATTACGTTTTTTCTCTTCCTTCAAAGTGTAAGTTTGAAGCTATTCCTGAACAGATTTTATACTTCCGTTAATTTTATTGATATTTCCTAGAAGGTTTTTTTCTAAATTTTTTTAGTAGGTAAACTAATGAAATGTCTTCCAGCTTTGAGATGATGAGATTAGGTTGTTCAAAAATTAACTGATGCTATAAGAATACAGCTGTGTTTCAGGTTTACCAAAGATCTCCCATTGATTCTGGATATCATTCATTTCTTTGATGGTATCTTTGAATAATTATATTAATTTTTCATATTATGAGACAAGACAAGACCAAAGCCGCTTAGTAAAATTATAAAGAGAGAATGCTATGGTAGCTTTTCCCCTCCATGAAGTGGATTCAGTTGCCTGAGTTCAACCCTTGCATAAATGTAGCTTCTTTCTCCATTACCTTTCCTGATACATATATTATCTTTCATTATTCTAAACTCTATCATGGATGAATTCCAATGCCACTAAAGCTACAAATCTCTTTGCTGTTAACAATGCTGCTAACTGTGCCACCAGTTTCTAGATGAAGCTATCCCAAAGGTTCCACGGAGTCTTTTAAAAAGGTTATAGCATATTTATAATGTAATTTACCCCATGAATAGCCATGTTATAGCATTTGTTCGGGCTGCAGTCACAGCAGTATACTCCAGACTCTGCCACTGAGTCCAGGACTTGAGGTCCCAGCTTTTCTCACGCACAGTAAGACTTCACTTTCAGCAGAAATCCCTTCACCTCTAGTGGCTGGTTCTATAAAGTACCTGAGTTTGTATCTGAATTGCTACAGTCTGTTCTTAAAAAATTCCCGTGATGGTCATTGCCCTAGGTAGCCCATCCCAGAGCCTTCTATTTACTTGGCTTTTCCTGTAGTCCTCTCTAAAGCTTCCTTGCTACAAATTAAGCTTATTTCTTCTTGCCCTTCCCAAGGTTCTGGAGAACAGTTGCTATCCCTTTTGCAAATATTGGAAAATCATTATCATGTTCCCCTCATTCTTCTGTCTTTTAAACTAAACAAATTCACTTCCTTCCACCTTTCCTTACAGGTCATGTTTTCAAAACCTCTTTATCATTCATTTTATTCTCTTTGCATGCACTCCAGTTAGTCTGTTATCTTCCTTAAAATGTACTACGCTAGACTGAGTGGATGGAGTCTCCCACTACAGGGCAAATCATTTCTAAAGCCTTATCAACTTCATGACATCCTGTTTGGAATTGTAGCCTATGCAGCCAGACAAAGCATTCTCAAAATTATTTACTTTTTCAGCTATGTCTTCTTTGGTGATATTCAGGCCAAATCTTAGGGCACCATTAGATGTGCTCTTTGTCTTCAGTTAAGAGTCCCTGCACTGAGTCTCGGTAAGGGGTAGTGCAAGTGCTCTTAGTTTAGTTTTCACAAAGCAAACGAGCATGACCGAAACCAAAACAAAAAAGGATGTGTGTCTTAGTCCCTCTCTCAGTCTGAGTTCTCCCATTTGTGGAAAAAAATAAGAGGAGGGAGAAAAATATATCCTGGACATACTGAAAGTTCCATACCTGCCTCATAAGATCTTACAGCCCTTCAAAATATTTGCTTAATCTCCCAGTATCTTGGCAGGGTACATAGGTATTAGCGCTCGCAGGTGTTCTTATCCATTGATTTCAAAATACTCTCCTCCTGATTTTAAACATGGGGAGACTAAAGTGTTTGGAGGCTCAGTTTTCATAGGCAACAAAGATCCCCTGCTCCATTTAAAGTCAGTGGAAAATGTGGGTTGCAAGCCAACTGGAGAACTGGTCTTTAAGTGACATGCTGAGGTCCCCTCGAAAGCTAATACCCCAGCCAGGAGTTAGAGCCCAGGTTTCCTGAGTCTGTCTAGAGTCCGATGAGCAGAACCAAGCTGCCTCCCACTCCATCATATAAACACACCTAGTGCAAGCCACGTGGTCAAACCTATGCTGTAATTCCCCAAGTAAAACTTACTCAGTCATGGCAGGCATCACAGTGTTTTGGAGAAGAGTCGGGTTGATCACAACTTGCTCACTAACTAGAAATCTTCTTGTTCGTGTAGTATTTGGTTGCAAGTTGCATAGCTGAAAAGCCTGTTAAAGAAAACAAATAGCACCTGTGCCAAGCCCTGCCATACTCCAGCAGTAAAAGATATTAATAGTTTCCAGCTCTGTATTTTGCATGTTGGCTTGCCAAAGCTCACCTGCTCTGTGTGAAATGGGAGGCTGCTCAATGCTGGTCACTGAACAAAAGGCTGGTCTGTAAAAGACAAATCCGGGGGAATTTTTTAAATTCCAAAAATAGACAAGGGGAAAAAATGTGCCAGCAAGATGGATCTCATTTCATTTCCCAAATCCCTCTGGTCTCCAGAGTTCATTCTTTGCTCTTAATGTTTCATGCTATGGCTTATTTTAGTCTCCTTAGTGGAAAGTTTAAAACATTTACTTAAAGGCAAAACTTCAGCTGGCATAAACTGTCACAGCTCCCTTGGCTTCAGTTGCCTTCAGCAGAGGAGCTGCCCTTTAGCATTTGAATTGCTTATTAGAAAGTGGAAAACTGCATTGCTTGAAATCATCTGCAAAGACTAAGGAGAAAGGAATATAAAGGAAGGGGCCACAGTATGGATTTCAGCTGAGAAACAGTCTTTCCACATGGACAGGTGCAAATATGGAGCACAAACTACTTTTCAAGTCTTTCCTCAGATTCCCCTCCAAAGCTGCTGGGCCAGTGTCCCCCACACACCCCCCCCAGCAGCCCTGAGGGGCTGGTGGTGCCATATCTTGCTGAGCAGAAGGAATGGAGCCTACAAGCATCTCTTGCAGGACAGTACAGGCCACTGAGCACAACCAGTCTGGAGCCCTGGAGCCATGTTAAATGGCCATGCCTAAATGGTTCTCCTTTGTGCCAGGGAGATGTGTCCAGAAGCACCAAGGGGGTTCTATTAAATGTTTTCCAAACTTGATTAATTGGCAGGATGTCTGACTTTGAACACAGGAACCCACTTGGTACAGCCTTTGGGCCAGCCTGGTTGCTGTTCTAGCCAAATGGCCAGGCTAGTGGCTCCCTCTTACACCTGGCAAGTGCCAGTGCCCTGTCCAGGAGCCATTACACCTCCAAACTCCATCCATGCTGGCCTGTTTTGCAGCAACACAGTACTGCCATCACTGTCTAGCTCCCCACTCATGTCCATGCTCCTGTGTTGCTTGCTTTGCCTTCAAAGAAACACTGTGTTACAGCATGGCAGAGTGGTTCAGGCATAAAAGCCTGTCTCAAAAGTATCAGTGGTCCCTAATGAGCGAGTCCCTCTTCCTCCTCTTACTCTTGCCTTCTCCATCAGATTCAGCTCTCTCAGGCTGCAGACCTCCTGCTCAAGCTCAGCTCAGCTCCCTGATCCTATGTTGTCTCTCCCTGCTCTAGCACAGCCCTGGTCATCATGCAGGGGTAAAACAGTTGCCATTCAGCTCAGTGCTTTTACAGGGAACATCTGCAAGCTCTACTTTTTGTTCAGTACATCCTAAAGGAAAAAAAGACAAAAATCAGCAAAGATGCAGTATATTTTTCTTTACTGTCAAGTTTAACAAACAACAGCCATCTGAGCGTCCACCATTTTATGATGTTGGGTTTCTGCATTGGTCCCTCTGTCTTGTGCTGTCCTGACTTAAATTGAACCAACCTCACTGATTCTCCGGTAAATCACGTCAGCAGGGCTATTCCAGATTGACACCAGCCTGACTAAGACCAGAGGAGACTGCCAAAGCCCAAAGGATGGGAACAGTTATTTTGCCAGCACCCTGGCTGGATTTGTGTCTCTGTAGGAATGCGTACACTTCCCTTTGCTTTTGCAATGGCACCAGTGTGTTGACGAACTGCAGTGCTGCTATTTATCCCTTAATTACTCCCATGACTCACATTAAAGTAACAACTTTCCACAGAAAAAAACACAAGCAGAGCTGACACCACTTGAACTGCTTTTATTCTGAAACACATTCTGTACTTTGGGTTTTGAGGGTGGCAGCTCTGGAGGCTGCTCCATGTTCCTGGTGCCAACGTTTGCCAGAGTTAAGAGGAATGAGACTCACTGGGCACTCACTTGCTCTGGGATGGGGAGGAAGAGTTACAGCCGCTGGACTACACCCCACATGGGGCTGAGGACCACTCAGCACGCTGTGATTTCAGGAGAGATGGACACTACGGATAGCTCAGGATAGGGCGGTTCCTGTCCGCGATAGTTCCTGCATGTTAGGACATGTTCATCTGCTAATGTTCTTGCCAGGACGTTCCCTCCATTTGATTTACCTGTGGGCATCTCAACCTGGGCTGCCGCTCTGTGTTTTTACTTGTCTCAAGAGGCTCGATCAGGGAGAGCAGTGTAAGTGCCATCCCTGGATCTTAGCTGGAGATATTCATCCTGTTCTGTGCATTATAACAACTACAGGTGCCACAGTTGGGTGGGATCATCCTTGGCTGAGTCAGTTGATTAAAATAACTAATGAAATAATTGGCTGGCAGATCTCAACTGCATCCTTGGGGCCAACCTGGCATCAGTTCTTACGTGGGGTCCTCACGGACTTGAAATCCTCTGAAGCACTTTCACTGTGCTTTACCCTTGTAAAGCAGTATGCATATGGGAGACTGGATGGTCAAGACGGGTTTTTTTCTTTTACAAACCTGCCTGCCTTGCTTTGGCACTAGATTTGTCAAAAATCACCCTAGTTTTGTTTGTCTGTGGAGCCAAGAGAAACAGGGAAGAGCCAAAGCTGTTTCTCTGATTTCTCTCCTTGCAGTTGCTATTATTTATGGCAATTAGATGTCCCTGGTCATGGTGTCCCAGTGCCTCCCCTTCCTGCGAGGCAAGCTGAATGTCTACCCTAAAATCATCCAACTAAGAGAGCCCTTCCCAGGCAGAGCACCCGTGGCAAAGTGAATACATCCACATTGGAGGCAATTGCCTAGCCTCCCTCTAGCCTAAGAGGAGGTAAAAATGGCCACACTCTATCTCTTCCCAAGGCAGAGAATTGTAATGTCCAACACAGATGTAGATAATGGGAGTGCTCAGAGCCCTCAGCCAGGAAACAGGGCCCCTTTACAGAAACTGCCACAAGGTCATGTAAAACAGACCATTCCTGCTCCAAAATGCTCCTAGCATCATGAAAAAGGCAAGAGCAAGCAGGTGAGCAGAGAGAGGAGGGATGTGGAAGCACAGGGTGATGAGAGCAGTGGCACTGCCACAGCACCCAGGGCCGGGAGGTTGCACCTGCTTTTCTTTACTCTGGGGTTTGCTTCACACATGGAGGAAAGCAGGGCATGATGGACCTGAGGGAGCAGAGCCCTGGAAAGCTTGAGTGAGGCTGGCTCCAGACAGGCAGTGTGATGCTTTCACCACTGCATGTTTTAAGAGATTGTATGATTTGATGTAGAGTCTGTTAGATTTGGCTGGTAACTTGCTTACACTTTGTCTGTGCAGATAAAGTTGCCTTCATATTATACTTCTGTGTTCCCCACACACACACCCTTTAACTTTGCAAAGTGCGGTTTTAGAAAAAAATAATAATCACAAACGCAACTTTGGCTGTGCAACCTTCTCAGGAAATGCCTATAGAAACTGTCTGCACAGGAAACATCTACAAAGGCAAGATGGGGGAAGGAGGCGAAGCCCAACAGACCTGGATTCTTCAAGACCATGTGCAGCTTCTTCCTCTCCAGATCCTCGGGGCTGTTGGCTGTCTCTTCATTTTGCTTCCCAGGCCCCACACATTACAAATGTCTTTCATGAGGGCTTGTCAGCCTCCCACCATGCCAGAGTCCCATCAAGTCTGTTCTCCTCTGAAGAAGAAACTTGTAAGGGCTCAGTAGCCATGACTGAAGCCAGATTTTCTAACGGAGCCAGCACTCAATAAACCTCTGGGCTTTTCTGAAAGTCTAGCTCTGAGGAAAGACTTTATTTTTTTTTTTTTCCCTACACATTGGAGTTGAACTAGGACTGAATCAGTAATATAAACATTAGGCTGAAAAGGCTGAACATCTCTTCCCCAGAGGACTTCTCTCTTTGTCTACCTTCTTTATCTCTGCCAAGGCGCTGATAACCAAGGTGTGCCTTGTGGAACCATCTCCCACGGGAGAGACAGAGCCCTGTTCCATGGGGATTTTCAACCCAGGTACCAGGAAGGGCTGGGAAGGAGAGAGTCGGAAACAAGCTTTCCCTGGAAGAGAAAGAGATGGAGCAATCAAACAGTTCTTCCAGCAGGCAGGACTGTATTTAGCAGTGCAAGCCCCTGCTTTGTGCCTAAACATCTGAAGCTTCCAGGCATGAGGCCAGGATTTCAACTTCTCCTTAAACAGGCATATTTTTGACCCAGTCAGGGAGACAGAGTAAAGTGTATCAGCTCACCAAATGTAAGGAGAGCTACCTGTGTGAGCAGGAAGTGGGACTTGCCCCTGTTGTCTTTCCACAGTCCCTTTTGAATCAACTTTGAATGATGGCAACCAAGAAGCACCCACCAGAGAGGGACCAGGGCAGGAGCAGACAGGATAGGAGAGATGCCAGGTAGGGCCATGGTGCCCATCACCTCCTTTCTGTCCCACACAGGACTTGTGTTAACCATGGGACAGTCCCTGTTTGACTGACCACAGAAGTGTCATGGAGGCTGTTCCCATGGGTGCAGGGATCCATGCAGTTACAGCAGGATCAGTGCAGTGAAAATGAACAAACAGGAGCAAAGGAACTAAAAAATGTCTCCCCCATGTCTCTTCAATGTCTCCGCCACAAAAACCTTCCCAATTCCTGTGTCCTGCCACAGGGTTATTGTCTTGGCTTGCCTCACACATTTGCCAGCAGCAGATTCTGCTTTCAATGAGTGACTTTAAAATATTGATCATTTTTTGAAGCAAGAAGGAGTAGGAGGTTTGTTCCTCTAATTATAAGCATACTCTGTCCCTTTTCTTCTAAGGGGAGGGAGGTGGGGAAGGGAGAAGAAGACTTTAGAATATGTTTAAAATGAACCACTCTTCAATAATAGTTTAAGACTTCCGTTGATTATTCTAGTTTTATTATGAAATTCTTTCTGGAAGAAAGTTAGGAGAGGCCCTATGACTTTAATAGTAGCTGGACTTGGGTTGCTATTCGTGGCTTTGGACAACCAAACAGATCAACTCACGTTCATTTTTGAGTGCCAACAGGGCTATACATCTTGGCAAATGCTAATGGTGCTGAGTGGGAACGGCTATGCAAGGATGTTGAAGGAAAAGGTGGATAATTCTTCATCACTGGCAGTACCGATTTTGCTACCTCCTTCCTAAACTCGTGTGCCGGGACGTGACCCCGTCCCCCTCCATCCCCTCCGACAGCCGGACCCCGGGTCAGATCGCGACGGCAGGCGCTCGGCACCCTCCCTCTGTTCTTGTCCCCCGGCTCGGCAGCCCCGGCGCTGCCAATACTTGCAGCGTTCACCTCGGCAATTACCACCAGTCTGGTCTTTTGTATCGCCTCATTGTGCTTAATTATGCACCCCCCACACACACCATATGAGTGCTTCCACCCACTCTCACATTCTGTCTCACACATACATTCATTCTCTCATTCGGGACACATAATTTATTCATCCCAAGATGCAACTGTGTGCGTGTTATATTTAGGCTGTTTTAATGGTAGCTTTAGAAATATTTAAAAGCAGGTGAGCTTTTACACCCAAACAAAGATGGCCGGCAACGCTTACCCTAATTAAAAGCAGAAGCGTTGTGGAAAATCCCAGCCGTACTCTTCTAGACATGGTGCCTTATGCTACAGTGGGAAGAAGGTCTCTCTGGCCAGCTGGGCACTGCTCAGTTGGAAAACTTGGCCCTCACATTGGGGGCCACCTTGCCTCCCGTGCCAGGCGATGTGCACCCTGCTGCGTGGTCCACCGGAGACCAAGTCCATTTGGGGTCTCGCAGCCCCCGCCGGCTTGTGCAGACACCGGCGAGAGCAGTGCCCACCCTTTGATACCCTCCCTCAAATAACATCTTTTAAAAGGGGGGGAAATGGTAGGAAACTAATGTAGCTGTTCAGAGCCTGGGAAGCAGGAGAGCTTTGGGACATTTCTCTTTTGCGTGGCATCAGCATGCTGCCCCAACACGGCCTGTGAGCTCCTGCCAGCACCAGGGCCAGCAAAAAAAGGGGGAAGATAATCTCCCAGGCAAAGCTGGGGGAGGCACGCTGTGTGTGGGACTGTGGGCAGGGGGAAAATTAGGGTCCTCTGGGTGCTTTCCACTGGCCACCTTGGTGCGGCTGCCTGCCATCCCCGCCATGCCGTTGTGCCCATGCTGCCGGCGGACTCCCACGGTCCTCGAGATGCAGGAAACACTAAAATAAAGCTGAGTTTCAGCTTGCTCCTGCTTTTCCATCCTTGTACAACTCCCATACCTCAGTGGTTAA